>CM075344.1:152800000-153362500 GCA_037693485.1 Kitagawia praeruptora | reverse complement strand
CGAGGAAAAGGTGCGGAAGGAAAAGGAAACAGCGGAGGGATCCGAATCGGACCTAAATGGGAATGACATGAAAAGTCTTTTTCAAAACCTAGCATTAAGGGTGTTACGATGATATACGAGAGGAATAGAGAAAAACTCGTGATTGGTGTGGAGGGGAAGATCTGTTTATGATATAGTGAAAGAAAGAGTCGTCTCATTTCCTTACTTCTTCGTTCTTTCTAATTCATTCACTTCAAGACTGGTTCTGAACGCCGCATAACATCATCTTCAATCAACCTCCGCCATGACTCTTTACTCCGGAAACTCTATTCAGCAAGAGTTGCATAAGATAAGGTCAGGTAGAAACTAAAGCCAGTTAAGAAGGCGTGTCTAACAAATAGTAACGGGTAGAAGAGACAGGCTGGTGGGAGTCGACTCGTCAGCGAGCAGATCCGTCTGATCTTTCTATCAGTCTAGTGTTTTATCCGCATCTTCCTGTCTTTCATTCCAGGATTACCCAGCTAATTGACAATCAATGCATACCAACAAAATATAGATTAAGAAAGAGCAAACTTAGCTTAGCGTAAAATAAAAGAGATCGAATCGCATTTCTAGCTTTTAGTAGGAAGAGTTCATTAAATTACAATTTCTATTCCCTTAACTTAATAAGTTCCCGTATTCAAGCCCGGTATTTTTGCTAGAAATACGTTCTGTAATTCCAGCCTAGGCTCGGTTAACCGTCTCTGGCTGGGGATGGTTGCCTTTTTTTCGGTGCTGATTTGCTTCCCGATTTCCCTACTTCGTGGCTAGCTGGCCTGCTTGCATCGGTAACTATCGAATGGACCTGCTAAAAAAAGGTCAAAGGAAAAGGGCTATGTCCTTTATCGATTAGACGCGACACGTTACGAACGATTGTCCTAGCCTAAGCAAGCCAGTAGCCAGCTAGAAAGAGCTGCATCTGCCCCGCCACCCACTACTTCAGAGAATTAAAAAAGCTTCCTAAAAATATCTTTGCCCCTTGGGCAGCTACCGAACTGGCTTGCTTTGCTTATTTTACTGGTTGACGACACTAACTATCTTATTATATAAGACCTCTTGTAAGTAAAGAAGGAAAGGTTATTGGTTTAAAAGAATGCCAGCCGATGTCAAACTGTACTGTTACGACCAACTCAACACGCAAGTGCACGTGATCTCAAGTAATACAGATAGCAAATAAGGTTCGTTCCTACAGGGACTCGTTGTATTGTCTAGCTACTCACTCACCAATGTATGATTGTTTTTCGATGCTAAAACAAATAAATAAGTGGATTGTTGTTATCACTAAAATTTATCTAAGAAATATAACTAATTGTCAACTACTTAAACTGAGATTTATGTCGAATTACTTATGCAAATAAAACATGGGAATTTAGTTTCTTTAAACAATCCATCTATGGTCTCCAAAACCCTAGCCTTGTTCATGTGATTAGTAACACCTGATCGAACACACAAAACTGATATAAGCCAACTTCCGTTAAACAAATACCATCCTAAACAATATCCACAATAAAGATAGAAATCATTTAGTCTTCCTATTATGCTAAGTCTTCATATGTCTATAAAGAATAAAACATAATGGTTGAGGTACAAGCATTCAATTGATCACATAGTCGTCATAAAACGATTAGAATTACGACGCTAATTACGAATGATAATTATCACGCATAAACCTACGCTAACATGGCAAGTTCTAAACTCTTGTTTCCACTTTCGCTTCAACAAGAATTAACACACAATTACAGGAGTTAGCTACTCTCCTATAACGAATTAAATCAACCATGATAGGATATCACATCAATCACACTATAGGCATCGAGAAGATTCAACACATAGAATTCATGAATAAGTCCACTAAACCCCCATGACAACGAATTAGTTCATGATCGAACTAATCATCATCATGGGTTCCATTGAAAACATGATAGAAAGAAACGAATAAAGACTGAGATAAATATCAAAGGTTTTTAAAGAATACACCAAGGTTAAGCATCCACAACTAGGAAGAATACAAAAATTGTGAACTATCTTCTTCCTTCTTTGTTGTGCTAAAAAACTACGTACAAAAAAACAAGCTGTCACTTCCTCTCTAGGGTTTTCTTTTCTTCCCTTATATGGGCCTCCAGGTGCTAGTAAATAGAAGAATGTTTTTTTTTATTTTTAAATCCCCCAAAACAAATCAGGAATCGGGTCAGACGAGACGGCGACGCGGCGCCCTCCTCAAGTACAATTACGGCGATGCGGCGCCCTGACCATTCCTACAGCGACGCGGCGCCATCCTCTAATGCAAACACGGCGACGCGGCGCCCTAGCTACTGTCCAGCACAAAATTTTTCCTTTCCTTGAATTTGACTCCGTTTTGCACTTCGATTGCTATGCTTCATTCCTCTAACACCTGTGATTGATTTCCCTGCACAATACCCTTAAAAGAGATAAAAAATACCACAACTCAAGTACAAACCATCGTTTTAAGCCAAATGGAAACGTTCTAAGTAGATAAAATACCCACTTATCACACCCCCAAACTTAAACCGATGCTTGTCCTCAAGCATAACAAACAAAATATTTACAACTACCTAGTACCACTTTCGTAGGTGATCACGGTTGCATTTGGCATATGCAACAAGCCCTTTAAACCCCTAGGCAGCCCTAGTGGACGAGTAAGGTCTCGTGAGGGCCTATAGTGAATGTACCCACAAAATCCATCTAATAATGCAACTAACAATGCAACTAACTACATGAATGCAACTATATGAAAATGCAACAATCCCCTTTAAACTGACCAAAACCAACTAGCAACCAGCTGCCTCAAAGAATGCAACTAAATCCGAATAGAGCTCGAATAAGCCCCCGTATACTAACAATACATGAACAGAAACGTGTGTGTGTGCAATGCTCATCAGAAATGCTCCCAACACTAGGTCAAAAATCATACCTATCCTTCGCCAAGACAATCACAGGTTTATAAACAGAATAGACTGTAGACACTTCATAACCTAGGAACACCACCATCCTTATTCAAGTTAACCAAGAATTCATGCTTTATTACTACGACACTAAATACTATAAATACTACGCATGCTTATTTAACCGTGCAATGAGTGAGACCCCGAAAGGCTTATACAATAATACCCATGTAGCGAGTGTTAGGTCAGCAGGATCCCAGACTATAAAGCCTTAGGTCACTAGGACTAAGTCCCCTCGGACTTAATAACTCGAGTATTAAAGAGCTCACTCTGGCTAATTTTGCATTTAACTTATTTACATGACTCTTTTTTTTTTCTTTTTCTTTCATTTTTTTTTTCACTTTTTTTTCTTTTTTTTTTTTCATTTTTTTTTAATGTATGCAATCTGGAACGAGAATTCTCAATTCCAACCCTAGACTACTCATATAAAAATGAGCCGGCTACTAGCCGTTTGACGCCTAGCCATTATTGACCAAAATTAACACTAGCATGAAATCCTTGGTGTCCCCCAAACTTAGACTTTATTGCTCCTACGTCATCAAGGGAATAACGAAAATTCTAATTATAATCAAGTGATTAAGTCTCAAACATCCAAACAGGCATGACCCTAACCTAGCCCAAAAGCACCTAATGAGACTAGTGAAAAGATTCTGTTTCCGTAACATGTAAGTCAATTCCATGGGAACTATAAATCAACCCTCTATTCATCATTACCACACCCAATTAGACATCTATCCACCAATCAGAATTAGCTCGTTCTAAGGGATCATGAAAAATGCATGCTATGCAATGCAAATGCAACTATATGAACATAAATATCACAATAAACAGAATGTCCTATATGGCATACATAAAAACAAAACAAAAACGCTCTACACTAACATGCCATTATGCTCCATTATGCTCCTAACATGACATGCAACACATATATTATACAACTAATACAAATGCACCTTTAATCCCCACCCCCAAACTTAAATTCTTCAATGTCCCCATTGAAGGCGAGAAACAAAGAAAGTGCACAGGAATACCTCAATCATCAGCAGGGTCACCCTCCTCGGGTGGTAATGGCTTGAGCCCGAGTGCAAAAACTTCCTCATTTGACAACTTACGAAGCACCTGAAAATTATTAGAATCAGCTAGCCCACGAGACTTATGTAGAATGTCAACTCTTCTTTCCCATGGAGTTGCATCCAACAACTGAAATAGCCCCTTTCTTCCTTCGTTCTCAATGCCAGAAATCCCACTTGAAGCTTTTTCCACTGGATCTGATTTTTTTAGCTGCTCGATCTCCTTCTTCACATTCTTATCAACAACGTCCACTTTGAAACACTCCTCTGAATCTGACGGATATTTTGTTGCCTTGAACACATTGAAAGTGACTTTCTGATCATGCACTCTCATGGTAAGCTCTCCTTTTTGCACATCAATCAGAGTTCGGCCCGTAGCTAGAAATGGCCTTCCCAAGATGATAGGAATCCTCTTATCCTCCTCAAAGTCCAGTATAACAAAATCAACCGGAAAAATCAGCTTATCCACCTTCACCAATACATCCTCCACTATACCCCTAGGATATGTGATCGACCTATCTGCCAACTGCAAGGTCATATTAACAGGTTTCGGATCAGGTAACCCAAGTTGCTTAAAAACAGACATCGGCATCAGATTAATGCTAGCTCCCAAATCACATAAGCACTTGCTGAAAAGTTGTTTGCCAATAGTGCAAGGTATGGTGAAGCTCCCCGGATCCTTCAGCTTAGGTGGCAACTTTTGTTGCAAGACAGCACTACACTCCTCCGTCAAAGCGACGGTCTCTAAATCCTCGAGTTTCAATTTCCTCGAAAGTATGCCCTTCATGAACCTGGCATAACTTGGCATTTGTTCAAGTGCTTCAGCAAATGGTATGTTAATCTGCAGCTTCTTGAATACATCCAAGAACTTAGCGAACTGCTTGTCTAACTTTTGCCTTTGAATTCGTTTTGGGAATGGAGGAGGTGGAAACACCTTATCTTCTACTTCTTTTTGGGAATTAACACTCTTGTGAATGATAGGAGTTGAAGGAGTAGCATTAGGAAGCAAATCAGAACCAGAATCGACCTCAACTGAAAAGTCACATTCTTTCTCCAGAGAGCACGGCGACGCGTCGCCGGTTTTGTACTGTGAGACGGCGCCGCGGCGCCCTACCTCCTGCTCAGGATTTTCAATTTTTTTCTCGGTTGCTTTTTCTTCGTTCTGACCTTGTAGACTTCTCCCTGATCGTAATGTTATTGCCTGAACCTGTTCCTTTTGATCTTTCTTGCCTGGATTTACCTCTGTGTCACTTGGAAGCGTTCCTGGTTGACGGTTCAACAAAGCATTGGCTAGCTGGCCAATTTGATTCTCTAAAGTTTTCAATGACACTGCCTGACTCTTATACATCATTCGAAGCTCTTCCAATTCCGACTTCTCAGACTGATTCAATGAAGTTCCTTGAGATGGTTGAAACCCCGGTGGATTGAATGGTTGCCTTGGAGCATAAGGTGGTGGTTGATAGTTCTGATTACTTGGCCTTGCATTGAACTGCTGATTTTGTGGCTGCTGAGCACCTCCCTGATTGTTGCTCCAACTGAAATTGGGATGATTCCGATTGTTGGGATGATAAAATTGTGGCACTGGTTGCTGAGATCTTTGAAAATTACCAACAAATTGTGCGGATTCAGCTGAGATAGCACACATATTTGTGTCATGTGCCCCTGCACACAATTCACACACCATAGCAACCTGGTTAGTACCAAGATTAGAAAGGGAATCTACCTTCATTGTCAACGCTTTGAGTTGGGCAGCAATAGCAGTAGCTGCATCCAAGTCAAGAACTCCGGCCACTTTAGCAGGTGGCAAGCGTTGAGTAGGATTCTGAAACTCATTGGCCGACATCATTTCAATCAGATTATAAGCATCCTCATAGCTTTTTGCCCATAGCGCTCCTCCAGAAGCTGCATCTAACATAGGCCGGGACTGAGCTCCCAACCCGTTATAGAAATTGCTGATTATCATCCAATCTGGCATTCCATGATGAGGACAACGTGCCAATATCTCCTTGTACCTCTCCCAAGCTTCTCCCAGAGATTCCTGGGAATGCTGAGCAAACTGAGAAATTGCATTCCTATAAGCTGCTGTCTTTGCCATGGAGAAATACTTAGTCAAGAACTTTTGAGCACAGTCTGCCCATGTTGTAATAGAGCCTGATGGCATAGAATGTAACCAACTCTTGGCTTTATCCTTAAGAGAGAAAGGAAATAGCCTCAATCTGATTGCGTCATCTGTAACTCCGTTGAATTTGAAGGTGTCACAGATCTCAAGGAAGTCCCTAATATGAGCATTGGGATCTTCAGCAGGACCACCCCCAAACTGGACTGTGTTCTGAATCATCTGAATGATGTTTGGCCTTAGCTCGAAATTGTTAGACCCTATAGCTGGGCGAACAATACTAGTATGGATGTCCTCCACTTTCGGCTGAGAGAATTCACTCAAAGCCTTCGCTGCTGGTTCTTGATTAGCCATAACTTCCTTTGCTTCAAGATTGTCTTTTAAATCGAAATCAAGTCTTCTCCTAGCTAGTTCTTCTGTACGTGCTAGTTCGTCTCTACGTGCACGAGCTCGTGTACGCATAAACTCTCAACAAGTACCTGAAATTCACCAACAAGAAATTTTATGAAAACGTCCTAGTCACCGAAATTCAATGACCACTGATGGCAAATATTGAAACTAAACAAAAATAAACCGCGTCCCCGGCAGCGGCGCCAAAAACTTGTTACGACCAACTCAACACGCAAGTGCACGTGATCTCAAGTAATACAGATAGCAAATAAGGTTCGTTCCTACAGGGACTCGTTGTATTGTCTAGCTACTCACTCACCAATGTATGATTGTTTTCCGATGCTAAAACAAATAAATAAGTGGATTGTTGTTATCACTAAAATTTATCTAAGAAATATAACTAATTGTCAACTACTTAAACTGAGATTTATGTCGAATTACTTATGCAAATAAAACATGGGAATTTAGTTTCTTTAAACAATCCATCTATGGTCTCCAAAACCCTAGCCTTGTTCATGTGATTAGTAACACCTGATCGAACACACAAAACTGATATAAGCCAACTTCCGTTAAACAAATACCATCCTAAACAATATCCACAATAAAGATAGAAATCATTTAGTCTTCCTATTATGCTAAGTCTTCATATGTCTATAAAGAATAAAACATAATGGTTGAGGTACAAGCATTCAATTGATCACATAGTCGTCATAAAACGATTAGAATTACGACGCTAATTACGAATGATAATTATCACGCATAAACCTACGCTAACATGGCAAGTTCTAAACTCTTGTTTCCACTTTCGCTTCAACAAGAATTAACACACAATTACAGGAGTTAGCTACTCTCCTATAACGAATTAAATCAACCATGATAGGATATCACATCAATCACACTATAGGCATCGAGAAGATTCAACACATAGAATTCATGAATAAGTCCACTAAACCCCCATGACAACGAATTAGTTCATGATCGAACTAATCATCATCATGGGTTCCATTGAAAACATGATAGAAAGAAACGAATAAAGACTGAGATAAATATCAAAGGTTTTTAAAGAATACACCAAGGTTAAGCATCCACAACTAGGAAGAATACAAAAATTGTGAACTATCTTCTTCCTTCTTTGTTGTGCTAAAAAACTACGTACAAAAAAACAAGCTGTCACTTCCTCTCTAGGGTTTTCTTTTCTTCCCTTATATGGGCCTCCAGGTGCTAGTAAATAGAAGAATGTTTTTTTTTTATTTTTAAATCCCCCAAAACAAATCAGGAATCGGGTCAGACGAGACGGCGACGCGGCGCCCTCCTCAAGTACAATTACGGCGATGCGGCGCCCTGACCATTCCTACAGCGACGCGGCGCCATCCTCTAATGCAAACACGGCGACGCGGCGCCCTAGCTACTGTCCAGCACAAAATTTTTCCTTTCCTTGAATTTGACTCCGTTTTGCACTTCGATTGCTATGCTTCATTCCTCTAACACCTGTGATTGATTTCCCTGCACAATACCCTTAAAAGAGATCAAAAATACCACAACTCAAGTACAAACCATCGTTTTAAGCCAAATGGAAACGTTCTAAGTAGATAAAATACCCACTTATCATGTACTCCCAGTGCGAACCCTCCTATTTTGGGGCAATTCAGAAGTAATAAGATCCGAGTGAAGAATATGGCTTGACCGGGAGCCTCTTTCTCTTAGAAAGCTTACGTCCCGGCTTGCGATCGAGGAACTACTAATAAGCATGTAATGCATTCAACAAAGGATTCCCTCTTTAGGTTTGGGGTCTTTTTTTATTAATATGTTATTCCATCCCTCACTGACATAAGTTGCCACTTTTGAGCCCATTGGAAGTAAACCAATGGAGATATCTTTATCTGATTCAACACCTAAAATATTTATCCTACCTAAATCTAGCTAAAAAGTAAAGTGAAAGAAGCCCACATACCTACTCTTCTTTCCCCCTATCGCTAGGGGCCTCGCCTAGGCTACATTGAATTCCGGCATATACATAAAAAAGCAAAGCCGCTGAAAACGTTTCCAATACCAACAGCAGCTCTCCAAAACCATTATCTTTCAATTTCTATACGCTGCCGCGAAAATTTACCAGAAATTCGGTATATACAACTGCTTTTCCATTAAATTGGCTCAGATTATTGAGCCATTGCTCCAACGTGGTTTGTAAGATTACCTTCTCCGTATAGGCATGATGATGGGGATCCCCGATATTTAACAAGTTGAGCCTCTCTTCAATAAAGTATAAAGCTTCGGAACGTATGGCCCTTTCTTGAAATGGGGATATATAAGAAATTTCCATTTTTCTGCTACTGGCGCAACCCTTATACACAACTGAAAGTTGGCAAAAAAAATGAAAATTCCACTTTCAATTATCAGTTACATTCAGTTACATATATGGTTGCATCCAGTTTCATATGCAACCACATGTAACTAGCAAGCAAGCAAAAGCAAAAAAAAAAAAGAATGAATAGTATCCTGCCACGTTGCAGGTTACTGTTCATCCGAATTATTTTTTTAAAAAAAGTTTTAAAAAATAAAAAAATTAAAAGTGGGTTAGAAGAGGAAAGATAGTATTTTTGCAATTAAGATAGTAAATTTGCAAATAGCTACTCTTAACAAAAGTAAATGTGCAAAAATTTACTTTTATCAATTTATTTTTCAAAAAATCCCTTTTTTATAGTTTAGGTAACCTTTTTTGTTATTCCCTTAATTTTACTTATTTCTTTGATTCACATATCATTAATTCAATGAGATAACGATCGTTAGATACAATACTAAGAGTTGTTGTACATAGAGATCTAAGGTTCGAACCCTACCAATAACATTTTAATTTAAAATTAATACTAAAAGACGTTACATAGAAAGGTTAAAAGTTCGATTTCCGCCAACAACATATTAATTTAGATTTAATAATAAAAGTTGTTATATACAAAGGTTTAAGTTTCGAATCCTTCCAACAACAAATTAAAATTAATATTTATAATATTATATATACTACGCTATAAGTAAATTTAAAAATAATTAAAAGTTACCCGTATTTTACATGGGTTATAAGCTAGTTAGAATATATTTATCATAAAATAGTTAGGCTCGTTCTAAGAAAGCTTGACTTCCATACTTAAATTTTAGTATTTGACCTTATTATGGAAATCTATAAATAAAGCTAATTAAATAATGTAATTACGTACAAAATAATTAAGTAAAAATAATTAAGTAAATTAATTACATAAGGTAAATAGCATACCAAAAATTAATATTTTGATTTTAATAATATTATATAAATATATTATATTTTAATTTTTGGTTTAGGTTCTGTATGAGAAAATAGCATAATGGATTAATATACGTAATGTATTTCATTAAAGATATATGTACAAATGATTATACTTTCCACACTAAAGTTGACTGGTGGCTAAAATTATAGTATATTATAGTATCTCCAATGGTGTTGACTTAGTAGCTAAAATGTTATAAACTGAATAAAGATTATATAAAATTTGTTGAATATGTAAGGTGCTGTACTTCAATAAAGTCGGTTATAATGATGGAATATATTTCAAAAATAGTATGTTGTTATTATTTTAAGTTATTAAAAATATAACACATGAATAACCATACTTCTCAAATATAGATTTCTCTATATAATGAGATTGTGACAAGGTTATTCCATTAGTTGACTGAGTCAACTTGATACCAAGAATCACACTTGCCTCTCCCATATCCTTCATATCAAAGTGCATTTTCAAGAACACTTTTGTCTCGTTAATAATCTCAATATTGGTTCCAAACAACAAAATATCATCCACATATAGGCACACAATAATACATTCATTTCCTTTAACCATGTAGTAGACACACTTGTCACTTTCATTAACTACAAACTCTGATTCTAAAACAGTTTCATCAAACTTTTTATGCCAGTCTCTTGGAACTTGTTTTAAACCATATATAGACTTGATTAACTTACATGTTTTCCTTTCATTACTAGAAGCAACAAATCCTTCAGGCTGATCCATATAAATCTCTTCTTCAAGTTCAACATGAAGAAAAACTGTCTTTATATCCATTTGATGGATGATAAGACCATGTGTAGAAGACAATGCTACAAGCATTCGGATTGTTGTCATTCTAGCAACCGGAGAGTATGTATCAAAGTAATTAATGCCCTCTTTTTGCTTAAAACCCTTAACTACTAGTCTAGCTTTATACTTATCTATTGAGCAATCCGGGTTTATATTCCTTTTGAAGACCCATTTACATCCTATAGTAGAACACCCAGGAGGTAGATCAACCAACTCCCATGTTCTGTTAGAAACAATAGGGTCAATTTCACTTTTTATAACACCTTTCCAGTACCTAGATTCTGAAGAATCCATAGCCTATCGGAAAGTTAAAGGTTCATCCTCGATTTTGGAAGTGTCCTCGATATTTCGATATTGTAAGTGATAAAATCACTTCCAAAATCCTTGACTACCTTAGCACGCTTACTCCTTCTAGGTTCCTCTACTTCATCAGGAGTAGAGCTACTACCAGGATCCGCCCTTACTTTGTCATCCTTTCCACAAGATTAGGAATGGAACTCGAAGTGTGAGTGGGATCATCATCAGAAATACCCTGAGGTATATCAGTCTTCATAGGGAACATATTCTCAAAGAATGTTGCATCACGACAACTATAGTATTAGCCACTTTTCCGTCAATGTTAGATTTTAACACTAAAAATCTCATAGTCGTGGTTGTTTCAATGTAGCCCAGAAAGATGCAATCAAAAGTTTTTGGTCCTAGTTTCTTTCTCTTGTGTTCAGGGACAAGTACCTTTGTGAGGCACCCCCACACACGAAGATATTTTAAACTAGTCCTTTTCTTTGTCCATAATTCATAAGGTGTCTTGTCCATATGTTTCAGAGGAACTCTATTCAGAATATGGCAAGCCGTATTCAGAGCCTCCCCCCACATGTACTTAGGCAACCCTGAATTAATCAGCATACTATTGATCATATCTTTAAAAGTTCTATTCTTTCATTCTGCCACCCCATTAGACTCAGGTGTGTATGGTGGAGTTACCTCATGAACTATACCAGTGCTCTTGCAAAATTTATTAAACGAGATACTCGTATACTCACCACCTCTATCAGATCTCAAACGTTTGAGTACTTTACCAGTTTGTGTTTCAGCTTCAATTTTGAACATAATGAATTTTTCTAGTGCTTCATCTTTATGTTTAAGCAAATAAACATGAAAATATCTACTACAATCATCTATAAAAATAATGAAATACCTATTATGTTCCTTGGTCAAAACACCACCAAATTCACATATGTCAGTGTGCACTAGATCTAACACATTCGAATCCCTAACCACATTATGAAAGGGTTTCCTAGTTTGTTTAGATGTCACACATACTTGGCATTTAGATTTCTTATCAATGGCATATTTTGGAATCAACTCTAAGTTCATCACATTATTTAAAGCACCAAAATTCAAGTGACCAAGACGTGTGTGCCACAAATCAGATGATTCAGCATTATTAACAGAAGGAGCAATACTATCATTTATAAAACTACCCAAAACTTGCTCAACATTTATTAAAAATAATTCATCAGACAAATAACCTTTGCCAAAGAATAAACCAGTATATGTAATAACTATTTTATTACATTTCAAAGAAAGTTCAAATCCATTCTTAGCTAAACAACTTCCACTTATTATATTTCTACGAATTTCAGGAACATGATGCACTCTAGTGAGGGATAGAACACGCCCAGAAGCAAACTTCAGGTCCATGTTTCCTATTCTAAGAACTTGAGCAGCACTCGCATTCCCCATCGTCACAGTCATGCCATGAATCTGTTGATAAGATATAAATAGAGTAATATCAGTACAAATATTTACAGTAGCTCCAGTATCAATCAACCATTCATGAGACGAATAAGTAGAAACAAGTACAGGGTTGTAGGTTACATACCCGTTGTCGGTTTTAGAAGCAACAGCCTCACCAACAACCATGTTAACCATAGGCCCACCAGTTCTACCAAGCACAGTATTAGCTTGTGCTCCCACAACAGATTTCTTAGCTTTCTTCACTGGACAGTCCTTGATCCAATGACCAACATGGTTTGTTTGCCTTTGTTTTCTTAGCCTTGTTCTTGTCCTTAGACTTAGTGTTTTCCTTCTTAGTGAAAGTCTTTCTTTTCTGTCCAACAGTCACTACATTCACCTTCGAACTCCCAACATGTTCAATAGGCATCATATGTCCCTGTTTGGACTTGTGTTGTTCCTGCACAGAAATGTTCAACATTGGGTTTGTCCAAGTGATTTCTCCTTTCTGTCTTTTCAGGGAGAGTGCAAACTCTTCCTAAGACTTTGGGAACTTTTCAATCACACACATAACCTGAAACTTTTCAGGAAGGTCCATACCAGACTCCTTCAAAGCATGCACCAACATCTCAAACTCATGCACCTACTCAGTCATGGATTTAGTATCCACCAATTTAAAGTCAAAGAACCTAGCCACATAATACTTTTCCAGACCTTGTGAGTTAGTATTATGTGTTTGGTCAAGCTTCTTCCATAAAAGCTTAGCAGTGTAGGAATCAGATGAATAAACATCGAATAGAGTGTTCGCTAAAGCTGCCAGAATTGTAGCCCTAGCCACCCCATCCTTCTCTTTCCACAAAGCATAAGCTTTAACAATTTCAGGCTTTTCCTTAACCACAACTGGTTTCTTATACTGCACCACCGACCATAAACCCTTTACCGTAATCCACAGTTTCATCTTTTTCTGCCAACGAGAAAAACCAACACCCCCACTGAATTTATCAGGCATTCCTGACAAATCAATAGGCTGTGGGAAATGGTATGTGGTCCAATCAATGGTGGGTACAGTAACGCTAGACCCAGAGCCAGTCTCAAAAACAGGAGATTCAGTTTCGTTAACCATCTTGTCAATTAATAATATATAGAGTAATTAGCATATTGTACCCCTTAACTTTAGGGGCTTTTTCAATTTGGTCATATTTTATGTTTTGTAACAGTTTGCACCCCTATATTCAAATCTCGCTTCGTTTTGCACCCTTTTGACCAACTCCCGTTAGTTTTGACCGTTAAAGTTAACAGGGGTGAGGGTAAATGTGTAAAGTTAAAAGTGGGAGTGTAGCCTAAGCTACCCAGAATCCGGCCAACGGCCGACGACAACATTCCGGCGACTCCTATACACACATACTTATTCTTTGATTTCTTGCAAGCAAAATGACGCCCATTTACTGGACAGCATTACCCAGCAAACACAAACAAAATACGGCCAATATTGACCATAAACACAAGAATCCGGCGAGCATCATACAATTTCCGGCCAAAAACTTGAACGCACAGATTTGTAAACCAACTTGCACGTACAATATGTCAAATCAAAGCTGTAAACACCTAGAATCTAACTATGGGGTCAGTTTTTACAGACAAGCAATAGATTTCTCAGATGAATGTTTCAAAATTTCAACAAAAACCATGAACTCGTACATTACTAAAACAAGATCAAACAACTCAATTAAACATGCTAATCTACTCTAATAAACACCAGGAAGCTAATAGAGGCATAAAATTCAGCAAATAATGCACAAATAAAAAATCCCCAAATTCAATGAACAACCCTAGAAAATTCAAATGTTAAACAAAAATTCGTAGAAAATTGAGAGATTACCCTTCATTGATTTAATTTGATGACAGATTCAAAAACTAGAAATTGGGGGCTTCGTTTTGAGTATTTATGCGTCGAAATCGAAATCCAATATCGCCTTCAAACAGAGGTTTGATCCTGAAGAACACTTAAGTATTTTAAGATTTTTAAAAGTACAGATAAGATTTTGGATAAGGACTAAATTACACATTTACCCTCACCCTTTTGACGGTAACAGTCAAAATTAACGGGAGTTGATCAAATGGGTGCAAAACGAAACGAGATTTGAATATAGGGGTGCAAACTGTAACAAAACATAAAGTACGACCAAATCGAAAAAGCGCCCAAAGTTAAAGGGTGCAATATGCTAATTACTCCAATATATAACACAAAATAATCTCTTCAAGATTGTTGGGTATAATTCAACTACATCAACAATGAGGCAGTGATATATATGTATATATTTTTATATATATATATATATATTAAACAAGAACAAGCAATGATACCAATTAACAAAACAAATCACGAAGGCAAAAACAAGAATATAATTAAAAACTGTAATTAACGAGAAAAGCATGAAAACTTATCTCCCACAGAAGCTTTAGCAAGTACTGATAAGAGATAGAATAGCTAAGTCGCCAAACCCTTCAAGAGGACTTGACTGTTCTTGAAGAGATTATTGCCCCACTTACGCTGTGTTGGGTTGCAGCAATATCACTTCCAGGATAAAACAGCATAGATCAAACCAGTCACAGAATTGGAGAGATCAACAGCGATCAGCACCTCAGTTCGCCTGAGAACTATTTATATAGTCTGTATGTATTGAGAGAGAGCATAGAAAAGAAGAAAGCTGCTTGGGTTTTCTTTCCTTAGGACGTATCTCCTATATCAACGTTCTATTCTGTATGTATATAATACCAAAAATAAAACGTAACTGATATTTCATAAAAGAAAAGTGATTATTCTGATTTAATTGCATTAACTGCAGCACCAGGATTTATTTTTCATTTACAACAGCATCAGGATCTAATACCCATCAGGATTTTATATCCATCAGTATCAGGATCTGACCATCATCAGGATCAGGATTTGATCAACATCAGGATATGAATTCTGACCTAGCTCCATCAGGATTCGGCCTATCAGTATTTGATGTCTATTAATCCAAATACTGATTCAGCAGAATTACTGTTGTAATAAATAAAGTCTGATTTCCTGTTAAAATAAATCAATAATCCATTCTTCTTTCAACTCAATTTATTCATGGATTTCACTAAGAAAATGTCTTAGCTCCAAACATGAAAGTTTAAGTCCTCATTACAAGGAACAACCTCCACTTGATAGTTTCCAGAAATTACATCAAGAACATATTAAAAATAAGCCTCAAACTTTCCATTTTCTAACAGCTAGCTAGGTTGAGTTTCTGCTTGTACAGTGGTATATTTGATACAATGGTTAATTGTTGTTCTAGATATTGTTATGCACTTAGTATTGCAAAACTCATGTGTACTTAAAACTTGATACCTGCATTTTTGCTTTAAATTAATGTACTGCAATACATGTACGACTTTGGAATTTGCATCATGACCGTAGATTGAAAACAATTGTAAACTAAGAGCATCTCTAAGAGACTCCTACATTCACTCTTAAAAATAATAGACTTAATTGCACTTTGCACCCCTGTACTTAGGCGAAAATTCACTTTGGTGCCTACTATTCAAACAATTGCAATTTGCATCCCGATTGTTTCAATCCCGCTACAGTTTGCACCCCTTTAACGATTTCAAGCTAATTTTGACCGTGACCGTTAGTCAAAATGAGGGTTTTTCGGTCATTATACTCTACAATAATTTTAAAAATTAAATTATTTCAATTACTTTTATATTTTTTAGATTTTTAGATTTACCAACATTTTATCTACAATTCACAGATTTTTTAAAATATAATTTATAATTCGTATTTTTATAAATATTTACATTACTAAATTCTCGTAAAATATTATTTAAATATAAACTACATTTTGTTATAATTTTCAAAATATTATCCATAAAATAAATATCATAAATTTAAGATTTTGGGTTTTTTTCATTTTTTTTGGAAAAAAAAATCAATTTTTAAATTTTGTTCCTTACTTTTTTTTTAAAAGAAATTGTTTAATATAATAATTAAAGACTGAAATACCCTTACTTTGACTAACGGTAACGGTCAAAATTAGCTTGAAATCGTTAAAGGGGTGCAAATTGTAGCGGGATTGAAACAATCGGGATGTAAATTGCAATTGTTTGAATAGTAGGCACCAAAGTGAATTTTTGCCTAAGTATAGGGGTGCAAAGTGGAATTAAGTCAAAATAATATAAATAAATGACTCTTAACAAATTATTACATTAGTTTATGTGTCAAACTCCAACAGTACTCTTTATATTAACTCTTTGTTTTTAATTTATTCATAAATCGACCCCACTATAACCAAAAGTTGTGTAAGGATTGGTGAACATAAATATTTTATTATTAAAACATAAGTTAAGAGCTACTAGTGGCTCTTAGAAATGAGGAGAGAAAAGAAACTCTTAGTGTTTTTAAGAGCCACTAAGAGTCTATTGGAGCAATATTTTTATCCTTTCTCCTCATTTTTTGAGTTAAGAGCTATAATAGAAAGCCTCTAGGAGATGCTCTAAGCATATTTGAGGCTCTTACATATTTCATACATTTCAACTTAATTTCAGTGTAGAGATCCTCTACTTTCAAAAGCACCAGCCTACATCATGAATGGACCACTGTCTTTCTGGCACAGTACTTTGAACAAGACAAGATAAATTCACTTCCACTCTAATGCCGACAAAAAAACAGCTACATTCCTCACAATCATATTGGGATCATGTGTATACCAACTAAACAACTTCATTAGACTACGACCAACATTTTACAAGATTATGAGCTTGGGCTTTAACACTTCCCCTCAAGTTGTGTGGTGTGGGATACCGAAGCTTGTTCAACAGAATTTGATGTTGTCCTACTATTAAGACTTTTGTGAAGACATTTTCTACTTGAGTTGTAGTTGGGATATAAGTAGGCTTGATTTCATCTTCTTCAACTTTGTTCCTGATGAAGTGCCAATCAATCTCTACATGTTTTGTTTTCTCATGGTGCACTAAATTGGCTCCAATTGCCAAGGAAGATTTGTTGTCACAAAAATAGTTGTAGAACCTAACTGAGTGAGCCCCAGGTCTTTAAGGAGTGTCTTCACCCATAAGACTTCACACACTGTCATTGCTCGAGACCTGTACTCTGCATCAGTTGTAGATCTTGCCACCGTAGATTGCTTCTTTGAGTTCCATGCTATAGGAGATTGGCCTAGAACAAGACAGAACCCAGTAGTAGACCTCCGTGTGTTGGGACATTAGGGATGGCAATGGGTCGGATTGGGTATCCAAATCCAAATCTAATTTTTTTTTTGCTAAATCCAATACCAATCCAAATCCAATCGGATTTTAAAATCGAAATCAAAATCTAGTCCACCAGATTTCGGATCGGGTTCGGGTTTATCCAAACCCGAATTTTGAAACTCTTAAAAATTTTAAAAAAAAGTGTTATGTACAATTTTTTTACTTTAAATCTAAAATTCATGAAACGCTAGTTTCAAACAATAAATTTATCTTTACAAATTAAAAACATTACTAAATTTCAAAAATTACTAATAAAACCCAAACTTTAAAATCTTAGTTTTCAAATTGAAAACGTAAGATTTCAAAATAAGAATCAGAAAAGATGGAGTTGGTAACAATTTTAGTCAATACAATAAGATATTAGGTCGTGGACACATCCATCAACGGTAGTAAATAATATAACTAAAATCCTATTAATATTAAAAACAAAAGGTTAAATTAAATATTAGAAAAACTATTAAAATACATTTATATATAATATATATAATATTGGATGTTTTTCGAATTTCAGGTTTGGATCGGGGTTTGGATTTCGGATCGGGTTCGGATCGGAATGCCTAATATCCAAATTTAAATCCAAACTCTTTCAGGTTTAAAAAATAAATCCAAAATTTCGGGTTCGTTAAAATCCAATCGGATCGAAATGGATTGGGTATCCATCGAATCGAATTTTTTTACCTTCCTTAGGGACATCCTGCCCAATCACTATCACAGTAGGCTTGTTACTCAGCTGCAGAACTTGAAACCAACAGTATTCCTTGTTTTTCAATTTTCAGAGCCTGCTAGGTATTTAAGTACCTTCTTAGCAAAGGCAAATGGTCGGACGTGGATACCTCGATGACTGCAACCTCTGCTCGCGGAAACAGACTCTTCCATTCTAAATTTGCACACCCTCTATCCAACCGTTCTTGAATCCAATTGCTTGTCCCTCTCGATTTCTCCCAGGTAAATAAGCTTCCTGTGAAACCCAAGTCTTCTAAGCCACACTCATCAATTACCTTACTGAAACCTTCTAACAACCATCTTGGGTGCGGACGCCCTCCACACTTCTCAAAACTAAACATCATATCATTGTAATCTCCCACCATACACCATGGAAGATTTGAACTTTCTGCAAGATCCCAAATTATATTCCATGACTCCTGGCGACGGAACCTCTCCGGGCAACCATAGAACCCGGTGTATCTCCACTTGCCTATCTGATCATTCTCAACCTCAAAATCTATATAATTTTGACAGCTGCCTTTTATTTCTACTCCCCCTTCATTCTTCCAAAACAACGCCAAACCTCCCCCTTGTCCCTGCATCTCGACCACAAAACAACCAGCGTAATGAATTTGTCTACAAATTTCTTCTATTCTATCTTTATTTGCTAAAGTTTCCGAAAGAAAAATCAGACTGGGCTTATTCTTCTGGACCAGTTCCTTAAGGAACCTAACTGCTCGTGGATTGCCCATTCCACGACAGTTCCAACAAAGGAGACTCATAATTCCAGGTGGGCCTGGTCTCCAGAGCCCACCCTCATATCGTTTTTTGAATCCTTATTTTCCTTGACCTGCTCCACTATTTCAAGCCCATCTGTTTGCATATTAACCGGCCCATTATCACTTCTCACACTCCCGCTGTCAGTACGACGCCTTTTTAGGTCCACAATAACATTATCTACTCCCTGATTATCTCCCTCCAAAACTGTTTCATTTGAAAATCGCCCTCCCATATCTACCCCCTCCTGATTTTTCGATATAACCATAATTTTACCAACGTCTCCCTGATTTACCGAAACAACTGTCCCATATCCCTTAAAACTCGCTCCTCCTCCGTCCCCTGTTGACGCCGGCCTGAAGCTACTCTCTCCGTTCTTCCACTTACTCTCATTTTCTGCATTTCTCAACCACCTCGACCCAGCAGAGGTTGTACTATTCTTCCCCGGCGCTCGCAACCACGGCCCATAAGCACGTTCAATCTCTTTTTCTGGATTGTCATATACCACATCACAGTCCCTTTCCGAATGACCTATTATACCACAGACAAAACAGAAAGAGCTTAGCCTTTCATACTTAAAATGTATCCAACTCCAGTTTCCCCCTTCTTTCTTAATTCTCATCCTCCTCTTTAATGGCTTAAGAACACTCATTTTAACCCTTATTCGAACAAAAGTCTTCCAAGTACCATGAAAATTTGCAGGGTCAGATGTAACAAATTCTCCAATATAATTTCCTACACTTGATAAAGTGTATATTTATATACACTTTAGAGGATTTTATTCTCATAATTATAGGATTTTGCAAATAATTGGGTAAGTTTGATTATATTTTATTGTTTTATTTCAGGTAATAAATAATTCCTAAAGTTGGGAGAAAATGAGCTTAATTGGATAAAAATCAGGTGGAAATTCGGATTTAACGGTGGGCCTGCGCAGCAATTCTTATTTGGGCCATATCTCGAGTTCCAGGAATCAGAATGGGGCGAAATTACAGCCCACGCGAAGGTATCGAGAAAATCTACAAGTCTAGACCGGCCCAGCAGTCACTAGCCTTATGTAGCAGTCCAGAATCAGCCTTGAACAGTAGTACGAATTTTACAAGGGCCCAACTTATTTTAGAAAACATTGTAAAAACATCATTATTATGATTATTAGGTTTTGAAGAGATATAGAGGAGTTTTTGTGTGTGCTTTTAGTCGAGGCATACATTTTTCATAGAGAGAAGAAGAGAGAGTGGAGCAAAGGAAGAAGGGATTCTACCTAAGCCCTATTTGCAATCTTAAAAGTTGTAATTTCTTACTCTTCATCTTTGTAAACATGGTTTCATATCTTTATATCATTTTGTTTTCTTCAATTATTATGGGTAACTAATTCCCAAATCTGGGAATTAGGTAGTATTCAGTGGTTAACATGATTGTGTGAACAATATGTGATATCTCTCTCTTGTTAATTCGTTGTTGAGGACTTAACCCAATTTAGGGAGTCATGAACCCTAGGTTGTAATTATAGGGATTGTAATGATTTGGGAGATGAATTATAATTCTAGTACATGATACAACGAACGTAATTCAATTATGTAATTGGGAGATTAATATGCGAATTATGAGACATGTATTCCTTGGGCTTAATAACTTATAATTATATGTTGAATGATCATGGGAGTGACATCAATACGTAGTTGTAGGTATTATGTTGTTTCTTGGGAGAGAGCAATATAATTATTAGAGGAATGTTTTTAGCAAAGTCTGAGGCTAAATATCACAATTTCATGCATATGCATTAATACCACTGAAGAACCCTGATTCTTGGATTGCTTTTATTTATATTTGTTAAATCATCATTTTAATTTGCTATTTAGTTAATTTTAGTTAAAAAAACAAACAAATCAAATTCTTCTTGACATTTCTGAACAGTGAGAATAATAAGTGAACTTGTGTTTAATTAAGTCCTTCCCTGCGAACGATATCCCCCCTAAAATCTACGATAACAAATTGGCGCCGCTGCCGGGGAAGGCATCAATTTTAAGTTCAGTTTAATTATTTCTTATTGTTTAGATTTTACAAAATTGTTTCCAAGACCTATCTGATTTGTTTTGTCTTTTCAGGTGCTATAACTCTTGTATGCGACGTTCTACAAGTGCGGGAAATTTAAAGTTTGATCCAGAAATTGAACGCACTTTTCGAGCTTTAAGGCGAGAGACAAAGCAAAAGAAAGAAAGAAACCATATGGACGAACCAAGAGATCGTCAAATTGTTAATCCTCCTGACCCACCAGTTCTTGATGAGACTTCTATCTGGGATCATGAGACTCCCAATCCTGCGAACTGCAGGTACAAGACTCCTGAGATTAGTGCAGCTCAGTACAACATCAATCCGAGCTTAATTCAGATGGTGAGCAATTCAGCTTTTGAAGGGGACATTGAGCGAGAGGATCCACACCGTCATCTTGAGCGCTTCGTGCAAATGTGTGGTTCATTCAAGATTACTGGAGTTACTGCAGATCAGATTCGGCTTCACATGTTTCCTTACTCTATCAAAGGGAGAGCCATGGAATGGTTCCAACAGCTTCCTGAAACTGCAGTGGCTACTTGGGAAAGTCTTTCTACCGAGTTTTTGTCCAAATATTATCCTTCTGACAAGACTCAACAAATGAGGACAATCATTCTCAGTTTCAAGACACAACCAGGTGAAGGCTTGTATCAAGCATGGGAGAGATACAAGGCACTGTTGAGAAAATGTCCACATCACGGTTGTACGGAATGGATGATTCTGAGCACTTTTTATGGATCTTTGAATGCAGATGTTCGTTTGAGTTTGGATGTGGCAGCTGGTGGAGATTTCAAGAAAACACCGGTTCATAAGGCAAAAGCACTTCTTGAGCAATTGGCCACAAATAACTATTCTTGGGCACCTAGTGGGACGAGCTCAGCTAAATCGGCACAAGATATTGAGATGATGAACTTGCTGACTCTTAAATTGGATGCTCTTACTCAAGAGGTACGTGGACAAAGGGCGAATGTTAGTGCTATCTCTTCTCCAATGGAAGGGTATAATGATTATGGTGCTAATCAGTATTCTTATGCACAACAATTCCCAGAGGAAGCATCTTTTATTCAGGGAAGACAGTCATGGCCTGTTCAAAATAACTCCTACTACAATCCAAATCAGAGGCCCAATAATAATCTTTCCTACAGCAGCAATCATGCGGCTAATCCATCATATGTAGTTCCTAAGTCAAATCAGCCTCCTGGTTTTCAACCGCGTCATCAATATCAGGAACAGCAGCAATATCAACCACCACCAAAAGAAAAGAAGGAACCTGCTGATTGGGAAGTTGCTCTAAACAAGATGATACAAGGGACTACTAATGCTTTTGCAAATGTTGAGACTAAATTTGGGCAAATTGACATGAGACTTGAGCAAGTCGCTACTTCACAAAAGTTGTTAGAAGTGCAAGTGGGACAAATTGCTGATAAAATTGGTGTGCGTGAACAAGGAGCATTACCTAGTCAACCAGATCTGACTGCAAAAGAACAGTGCAAGGCTATCACTTTGAGGAGTGGAAGAGAACTACCAGAAATTGAAGCTCCGAAACTTAAAGCTGAAACTCTTCCTCCCAAAAAGAGAAAAACACATCAAACTAATGTGGAGATTTCTGAGAAGAGTGAGGATGAGCCAAAAGAAGAGAAGCCTACATCTAAAGCTCCTATTAAATCATACGTGCCACAGATTCCTTTTCCACAAAGGTTGAAGAATGTGAAGTTGGAGAAACAGTATGAAAAGTTTTTGAAGATGTTTCGAGAAATTCATATTAGCATTCCTTTTGCTGATGCTTTGGCTCAAATGCCTCTTTACGCAAAATTCATGAAGGCGGTGTTGGCCAATCGGAAGAAGTTAGAGGAGGTACAGACAATCACTCTTAATGAAGAGTGTAGTGCTGTTATTCAACGCGAAATTCCTCCTAAACTCAAGGATCCTGGGAGTTTTTCTTTGCCATGCACCATTGGAAAAATGGAGAACATTAAAGCCTTGTGTGATTTGGGGGCTAGTGTGAGTTTGATGCCATACTCCATTTATAAGAGAATTGGTCTTAGAGAACTCAAGAAGAAAAGAATCTCACTTCAGTTGGCAGATCGCACTGTTAAGTATCCTTTGGGAGTCGTTGAGGATGTACTTGTAGAAGTTGATAAATTTGTCATCCCATGTGATTTTGTTGTTTTGGAGATGAATGAGGATGTTGACATTCCAATTATTTTGGGAAGACCGTTCTTAGCGACTGCAGGAGCTAACATAGATGTGAAGGCTGGTATGGTTACATTGAATGTGGGAGAAGAACAAGCTCACTTTGCTCTTAATCAAGGTATGAAAGTCCCATCCATTAGTTCTACGTGTTATGGAGTGGATATTGTTGAAGAACTTGTTAAAAAGGTGGAGAAAGATACTCGAGAGGAGCTAGAGAAAATTGATGGACAACTTGTTCTAGCAAGTGAATTTGGAGAGAAGAGTATGGCTGAGGTGGATGAAATCGGACCACTCGTGGTTTCGAAATTTCCACCATAATGATTAAAAGAATTGACGGCGTCGAGCTAAAGACGTTAAACAAGCGCTGCTTGGGAGGCAACCCAAGATTATAATAATATTTTTTTTTTTTAGTATTTATTTTACTCCCACATGTTGCCTTGACGTGTTTGTTTGTAGTGATTCAGGTATTTACAATGATTTATAAGGTTGGGGCTTATTTGTGAAGTTGAATGATGGAGTTTCCTCCATATTGATGATTTTCAGCATGTTCGTGCATTTTATGGCATGATTGTGCAACTCAAGTGGATATTAATCTTCACCATCGACTGTTTTTCTAGCTGTTGGCATAGTCATGCAGTCAAGTTAGCATGCTCACGCAGGGAAAGTGGCATGATTTGAAGCTCACGGCTAAAATTTATTGATTTGGCATGATCACGCAGGTGTCCAGCATGTCCATGCCGCACAAACATGTTCCCTCGGCTTGTTTTTAAGGATTTGGCATACTCACGCAACTTACAAGCATGATCACGCAGACACAAAGCAAACTCACGGCTCTTTTTTAAGCAAATGGCATGGTCACGCAGCTCTACGACATGCTCATGCACCATAACAAGAAAACACACGCTTATATTTTGGACATTTAGCATGCTCACGCAGGGAGTTGGCATGATCACGCACTGGATTGGCATGCTCGTGCAGCTAATTAGCATGCTCATGAGACACACAACAATCTCATCTCCATGTTCAAGCATTCTCTTTCGACATGCAACTTCAATTCATTGTCATGCAACATAACTACATCAAAGGAAGAAGTGTGATGCGTTTGCATAGCCAACATCAACATAGTCAAGGATCGCGACACTTCATGCTTATGCATAGGGGAGTACTTCTTTCTTTTCTTTTTAATTCTAGGATTAGTAGTTAGTGTGTCATTGTGGACATTAACACATTTAAGTGTGGGGATGTGTTCTTGATATTAGTATGTATATATAAAAAAAAAATTAAAAAAAAAAAATTGGAAATTTTTTGAAAATACCAAAAATAATTCTAGCCATGCAAATTGATTAGTTGTTGTATTTTGCTTAGTGCACCCATGCATGCTTTAGGAATCTTGTGTCGTTGATGCTTTTGTTTGAGAAGTGACGTGCTTTGTTCTTGTGCACACACTTACACTAGCAAGTTGAAACAGGTAGATTTAGTGAATGTCTTAAGTAATCAGAATGACATGAATATGTGCAAGATGACTTGGTTTGCATGCGTTGAACACAAGTAGGTGCGTTAGAGAGTCTTGTTACTTGGGATTGAATATGTTTTGTCACACCAAGCGAGTTTTGAGCCTATATGCATATCGTTTGCATTATTATTCGTTTGCTTGAGTGTCCACATGTTGTTTGCATTGCTAGCACTTACTTGAGATCTTTCTTGAAATGCATGACACTATTTGATGATAAAATGATAAAGGCACTTAGGATAACCTCATGTTTCCCAGATTACCACACCATTTAAACATGATCAATTAGTTACCCTTTTGAGCTTAATCCTTTTCTTTCGGTGACACACCACATCACTTGCCTATATCCTTTTATTGTATTGGCCTTACTTTAATCTTGAACCCATATTGTCAAAGGTTAGTATAGTGCTTGAGGGAGTGATAAGGTGTTAAAGGGGGGTTTATTTATGATCATTACTTTTGGGGAATATTTGGGGTTTGGTTGTTTACTTGTTAGTCGAATCTTGTAATAATACCATGGATCATCGTACTTGTTATATTTAGCTCTCTTTAAAAAAAAAAAAAAAAAAGAAAAAAAAAAAGAAAAAGAATATTATTTATACGAGAGCATACTTATGTTTATGATCCTTCTTCTTTCGACTTATCAAGTTATTTAATAAAATGGAATAAAAAGATCTAAGTGTGGGGATGGTACTTAGGGAGTTGAATGAATTATATTGTTGGGTACTAGCTTTTGACACTTAACCTGTTTTGGCTTTACTTGACATACCTTGTCCCTAGCCCACATTACAACCCGAATTAAGACCTTTTGATTATCATCAGTGGTGTAAGTTGTGTTAGATTGAGATTAATTGCGAGTGCCAAGCGTGTTTATGATTTGTTGGAGTTGAGTGATACACTTTGCCTTGTTTTGAGAGAATATTCATTTTTGAGTGAAAGGTGAGGTATTATTTGTTTTGGCATAGGAGATCCCAGGTTTATACTCAAAGATGTGTTTCTTGTGGCCTTAGCATGCTTACCAACTATTTTTGCACTTGACATGGAATTTTGTGAGCTTATGCATGTTCATTTAGTAGACCATGTGAATACTTGCACTATCGACACCAAGACATTGCATACTCATTTTGATTCTTAAGTGGATATGGCATGAGAGGACTTACATGTGTGGTGTTGTATTAGCATATAATCTTTTGCATGAGCTAGATGAATTTTGTGGGTACATTCACTGTAGGCCCTCACGAGACCTCACTCGTCCACTAGGGCTACCTAGGGGTTTAAAGGACTTGTTGCATATGTTAAATGCAACCGTGATCACCTACGGAAGTGGTACTAGTTAGTTAGTTTAGTGTATTTTATTTAGTTTGCCCGAGGACGTGCAAAAGACTAAGTGTGGGGATATTTGATAAAGTGTATATTTATATACACTTTAGAGGATTTTATTCTCATAATTATAGGATTTTGAAAATAATTGGGTAAGTTTGATTATATTTTATTGTTTTATTTCAGGTAATAAATAATTCCTAAAGTTGGGAGAAAATGAGCTTAATTGGATAAAAATCAGGTGGAAATTCGGATTTAACGGTGGGCCTGCGCAGCAATTCTTATTTGGGCCATATCTCGAGTTCCAGGAATCAGAATGGGGCGAAATTACAGCCCACGCGAAGGTATCGAGAAAATCTACAAGTCTAGACCGGCCCAGCAGTCACTAGCCTTATGTAGCAGTCCAGAATCAGCCTTGAACAGTAGTACGAATTTTACAAGGGCCCAACTTATTTTAGAAAACATTGTAAAAACATCATTATTATGATTATTAGGTTTTGAAGAGATATAGAGGAGTTTTTGTGTGTGCTTTTAGTCGAGGCATACATTTTTCATAGAGAGAAGAAGAGAGAGTGGAGCAAAGGAAGAAGGGATTCTACCTAAGCCCTATTTGCAATCTTAAAAGTTGTAATTTCTTACTCTTCATCTTTGTAAACATGGTTTCATATCTTTATATCATTTTGTTTTCTTCAATTATTATGGGTAACTAATTCCCAAATCTGGGAATTAGGTAGTATTCAGTGGTTAACATGATTGTGTGAACAATATGTGATATCTCTCTCTTGTTAATTCGTTGTTGAGGACTTAACCCAATTTAGGGAGTCATGAACCCTAGGTTGTAATTATAGGGATTGTAATGATTTGGGAGATGAATTATAATTCTAGTACATGATACAACGAACGTAATTCAATTATGTAATTGGGAGATTAATATGCGAATTATGAGACATGTATTCCTTGGGCTTAATAACTTATAATTATATGTTGAATGATCATGGGAGTGACATCAATACGTAGTTGTAGGTATTATGTTGTTTCTTGGGAGAGAGCAATATAATTATTAGAGGAATGTTTTTAGCAAAGTCTGAGGCTAAATATCACAATTTCATGCATATGCATTAATACCACTGAAGAACCCTGATTCTTGGATTGCTTTTATTTATATTTGTTAAATCATCATTTTAATTTGCTATTTAGTTAATTTTAGTTAAAAAAACAAACAAATCAAATTCTTCTTGACATTTCTGAACAGTGAGAATAATAAGTGAACTTGTGTTTAATTAAGTCCTTCCCTGCGAACGATATCCCCCCTAAAATCTACGATAACAAATTGGCGCCGCTGCCGGGGAAGGCATCAATTTTAAGTTCAGTTTAATTATTTCTTATTGTTTAGATTTTACAAAATTGTTTCCAAGACCTATCTGATTTGTTTTGTCTTTTCAGGTGCTATAACTCTTGTATGCGACGTTCTACAAGTGCGGGAAATTTAAAGTTTGATCCAGAAATTGAATCCGAAATAAAACCTTTTGGAATGTCATACACTTGCACCCACATGTCAAAATCATTTAGCAACACCTCATTCGGATCCTCATTCTCCGATATCTGCTTATACACCAGCATCCCCTGTTCAAATGCCCATGGACCGCCCTCCAGAACCTTCTTCAAATCCATTGGGTGATAGAATACAAACGAATACCGCCTCCCTCCTATATCGTGAATCTCCACTCCCTCTTTTGGTCGCCATAATGATGATAGAACATTCTGCATAGCCGGAAAATTTATATTCTTCTCCGTGGTGAATCTACCGATCAAAACAAAAGATTCCTTTTGTTGCCCTACCACCTCCTTTCCCAGTATTACCCCTCCCGACTCCTCATCCTCAATTGATAGCCTAGCATATAGATCTTCCAGTGATGATTTGGAATAATCCATGTTTCCAATCGAATTTTAAAGAATAAAAAACAAAAGACTTATACTTGTCACATGAACAAGACAAAACTCTCAATGATTGAGAGAAGAAAACTCTCACATAGGAAGAGACAAGATTAAAATGCTTCTGCTTTGAAAAGAACCTTGATTAACAACGAAAGGTCAAGAGATTCAGGTTTGAGAATGTATGGCTTCGAGAGGCAGAGTGTGTGAATATTGTGAAAGACAGCTGGGAAAATAATGAAGCAAGTACCATTATGGGGAAAATTGAGTTTTGTTGTCTTAAGTTGGAAGAATGGGGAGGTGGAAAGAGTAAGGAGCTTAGTCAAAAAATCAAAGAGTGTCGAAGGCTCCTTAGCAAATTCAGGTCGAGGAGAGATGGGGTTGGGGTTAAAAGATATAGTGAAGTGAGGGAGGAGTTCTTAAATCTACTGGAAAAGCAAGAAGTCTATTGGAAACAGCGGGCGAAACAGTTTTGGCTACAACAGGGTGATCAAAACACACGTTTTTTCCATAACTTTGCATCAGGGAGAAGAAGGAATAATCAAATCAATAGGCTTCAAGATAAGAATGGGGAATGGAAAGACAACGAGAAGGATATACAGGGAATAATTGCAGAGTATTTCAATGAGCTTTTCAAATCATCTCGCTTAGAAGAGAGGTTATCAGACAGAGATAAGGTGCAATGCATTACGGATGAGCAGAATGCAAATTTGGTGCAACCAATAACAAAGGAAGAAGTGAAAGATGCTGTTTTTGCAATGCATCCAGAAAAAGCTCCAGGGTATGATGGTTTGAACCCGGCTTTCTATCAGGCGTTTTGGAATATTGTAGAGAAAGATGTGGTGGGTTTCTGCAAGCATTTTTTCGATACAGGGGAATTACCAATGGAGTATAACAGAAATATGGTCTGTTTAATTCCGAAGGTGAAACAACCGAACCAAATGTCTGATTTACGGCCAATTTCTCTGTGTAATGTTCTTTTTAGGGTGTTATCCAAAGTCCTAGCTAACAGGTTGAAGGCCTGCTTACCAACTTTAATATCACCAAACCAGAGTGCGTTTGTAGAAGGTAGGTTGTTAACGGATAACGCATTGATAGCCTTTGAGGTCAACCACTACATTAAAAGACGTACTCAAGGGAAGAAGGGGGTGGCTGCTTTGAAAATTGATGTATCTAAAGCTTATGATAGGTTGGAGTGGGATTTTATTGAGCATATGTTGGTAAAGTTTGGTTTTCAGGATAAATGGAGAGAAAGGGTTATGACATGCATTAAGACAGTCTCGTATAGCTTTGTGCAGAAAGGGTCAGTTTTTGGAGAAATTTTTCCGGAAAGGGGAATTAGGCAGGGGGATCCAATATCCCCGTACTTGTATATTATGTGTGCTGAGGGTCTTAGTGCTTTGATTAGAAGAAATGAAGAAGTAGGGCTTATTCATGGGTGTAGTATTGCTCGGGGTGCTCCTCCTGTTTCACATTTACTGTTTGCTGACGACTGTTACTTGTTCTTCAAAGCTACAGAACCGGAAGCACGGGTGTTGAAAGGGATTCTGAAAAGGTATGAGGGTCTATCTGGGCAAGCCATTAATTTTAATAAGTCAAGTATTACATTTAGCCCAAATACATTAGCAGACACTAGGAGGAGTATATGTGGTGTAATGGGGGTGGAAGAGATTGCAGTTCCAGGAAAATATTTGGGCTTGCCAATGACAGTGGGTAGGAAGAAGAATGAAGCTTTTAATTTTTTGTGTGATCGTGTGAAGCAGAAATTACAAGGCTGGAGAGGTACCACTATGTCAAAGGCTGGTAAGTGTGTTTTGTTGAGAACAGCGGCACAGTCAATCCCAAACTTTTGGATGAATTTGCTGCTTATTCCAAACGAGGTCTGTAACTCAATTCAAACGCAGATGAATAGTTTTTGGTGGGGGGGAGGAAGTAATCGAAAAGGTATTCGGTGGATGTCATGGACAAGGATGTGTACGGTCAAGGATGCAGGGGGTTTAGGGTTCAAGGAATTGAAATCATTTAACATTGCCATGTTAGCTAAGCAAGCCTGGAGGTTGATAAATAACTCAAATCCGTTTGTTACGAATATTATGATGGCAAGGTACTACCCAAGAAGTGATTTTTTAAATGCAAAGCTGGGAGATAATCCGAGTTACATGTGGAGGAGTATCTTTTCAGCTCAAGAAGCAGTAAAACAGGGTTGTCGAAGGAAGATTGGCACTGGGAGTGATACGAATGTGTGGAAAATTCCATGGTTGCCAAGTAAGGAGAACGGTTTTGTAACAACAGAGATGCCGGTTGAATTGGAGAATATTAAGGTATACAACTTAATGCAGGAGAATGATAAAAAGTGGGACGACGAAATTTTGAGTGATCTTTTCAATAATAGGGATGTCCAACTGATAAAGCAGATCCCTATATCTATCACTGAGAGACAGGATTCATGGATTTGGCTGCATGATGAGAAAGGTGAATTCACTGTTAAAAGTTGCTATCGTAATTTGGTTGGGGAATATGATACAACAGATGCAGGGTTTTGGCGAAAGGTCTGGGCATTGAAAATTCCAAAGAAAATCACTTTTTTTCTATGGAGAGTATGCAAGTTGTGTTTACCAACAGCTAAGGCACTAATTGAGAAGCGAGTTGCAATTGATGGGAGATGTGCGTGGTGTCATCTGGCAATGGAGGATGCAATGCATATCTTTTTTGAATGTTCTTTTGCACGTCTGGTCTGGGAGGAGATGGGATTTACAGGATGGCTCCATGTGATACAAGGTGACTCCATTTTGGGTACTTTTAAGCATTTGTTTAGTACTGGGACTATGGAACAGTGCATTCTAGTTGTAGTTGTGTGTTGGAGTTTGTGGAACAGGCGTAACAAGTGGGTGTGGAGTAAAGTAGAGATGTCGGTTTTTGGTACGAAATCGGCTGCTGTCAACTTGCTTGCAGATTGGAGGAGAGCTCAACAGGACAAAGTGAAAGCTACACAGGTAACTGGTTCGAATAGTAAGGTCTGGCAAAAACCTCAGGTGGGATGGGTGAAAATCAACATGGATGCAGCACTTTTTACTTCCTCAAATTCGATTGGGATTGGAGGAGTAATTAGGGATGCGTATGGTGGTTTTGTGAGTGCTATGTGTAAATCAGTAGCAGGTATATGGATGCCTAGAGAGGCAGAAGCGATTAGCCTCAAGGAAGTCTTGTCCTGGACGAAGCAGCAGGGGTATACACGATGTGTGTTTGAAACCGATTCGAAAATTCTTGCAGATGCGTATAATGGGAGGGGGGGAAATTCTTATTTTCATACTATTGTTAATGATTGTCTTGAGTTAAGTAAGCACTTTGAGAATGTATTAGTGCAATTTATGCATAGGTCTGCGAATGGAGTGGCTCATTTGTTGGCTAGGGCTTCTCATTCTGAGTCAGACTTGCGGGAGTGGAGTTGTGTTGCTCCAAACTTCCTTATGGATGTAATCACATTTGATTCAATTTAATGCAAGTACTTTTGCTTCAAAAAAAAAAAAAAGTACCTTCTTAGCAGCTTGGAAATGAGCAGAAGTTGGGCTATGCATGAATTGACTGAGCACATGCACAGTAAAGGCAATGTCTGGTCTAGCAACATTGAGATAGATTAATTTTCCCACTAATTTTTGATATTCCTCAGGGTGCTTGAGAGGTTCACCTACAGTTAAGATGAGCTTTACATGGGTGTCTACGGGCAACTTTAGGGGCCTGCACTGAGTCATTTTATAATCCTCAAGTATATCACTAATATATTTCTTTTGAGAGAGAAATATATCTTGGTTATTTCTGTTCACTTCTATTCCCAAAATATACCTAAGTTCCCCCATATCTCTCATTTCAAAATGAGAGATGAGAAGTGACTTTATCTCATTACCGGCTTTCATGTTTTTTCCAGTGATGAGAAGATCATCTACATAGGCCAAAACTGCAATAAATCTTTCATTAGTTTGCTTTTCATTAGTTTGCTTAGTGAATAGTGTTGAATCGGCTTTGGTTGCCGACCGTATTTTTGCAAATAAGTTGGTATTTTTGCAAAATATGATTTTTAAAAAAGTTGTTTTTACAAATCTTTTGAGAAGATGGTAAAATCGCAAAAAAAAAAAATTTAAAAATAATTTACCAAAAATACCACTTTTCTAAGTTTTTTGCGATTTTAGCATATTTTTGAAATATTTCAAAGAAAACATTTTTCAAAAAAGCCATTTTGCAAATATACCAATTTATTTGTAAAAATCAACAAATCAACCAAATGCAACCTGTTGATAGATTTTAGTTGATTTTAGATGTTCATGAGGTTGATCTTAGAGAAGTTACTTGAGGTTAAAAGATTTTGAGTGTAAATAGATTGTGACATTTTTGTAAATATTTTAAATTAAAAATATCCTGTAATTATAATTATACCCTTGTGTATTAATATAGAAAATCTTCTTAATCTAAGATTCTCAGGTTACCTGCAGAAACATGAAACCCATAAAATTATATACCATTTATAGTTATTCCAGATTTATTTCTATAAACCCATGAATAAATGATTTCTGATATTTTTGTATTTGTATAGACTCATTTTCATTAACAAAGGAGAATATATGAAATCCATTTACCAATTCCCAAAAGAATTTAGAATTAAATTAATACTACTAGCTTATAGCCCGTGCAAAGCACGGGTTACTTTTAATATTTTATAATTTATTTATAATATAATATAATAATATAAATATTAATTTTAATATGTTATTGAAAGAATTTGAACCTTACATATTTGTATATAATAATTTTTAGTGTTAAATATAAATTAATATGTTGTTGGCGGGAATCGAACCTTGGACCTCTGCATATAACAACTTTTAGTATTTTAGTATTGTTAAATCTAACGGTCATGATCTATTTGAGTTGCTGATCTAACGGTGATAAGTGAGGGATAACCAAAAATGGGGATAACCAAAAATAGGGGGTAACCAACTACAAATTATACCCCCTTTTGCTCATTATAATATAGTATAGATAGTATAGATAAGAGTAATATTCCAGGGCCTACTTTCTATGGACCATGCTCACAAACAGACAAATTTTAAAAATTTCCCGCTAATAAGTACAACGCCCCTCTTCGTTATCATCTGGAATTTTCGTGTGCTTGTATTTATAAATTCCCCCAATCGGCTTCAGACCTCACACAAGTTCAAGCACAAACATACACACATTACTCTCTCGTAAATTGGGTACACTTGTCAAAAGACTAGCACATATCAGTTGTGTCCGTCAGTAATATAAAAACAATATAGTAATACCTGGTTTGGGGATCACAAAAAATCTTGTTCACTTTCTCCACTTCCGTGTCCTAATCCCGAAGTTCTTACTTATCGGTTGGAGTCAAGTACGATTATCGATTCAGAAATGGTGAAACCAATGGAAGCTGAGAATTGCAGTGAATTGATGATGCCTGGTCCTGATGAATGCACGAATGAGGAAGCTAGGGTTTCTGAAAAATGTTACGGAGAGAGCAATCTGGGGAAAAAGGCTTTGGATGAGGAAAGTGATGATTCCGAAGGAATTCCTATTCTTCCGTTTACAGGGATACAGAAATTGGTAATTGTTGTCTTTGATTTTTGTTGTGACCAATTTAATTATGTTGTTTAATACTGTGATATATATTTCAAAATTGATTCTCTTTAAATTGACATGTCTATTATGTGTAGCAGTGTAGAGAGTGAATTTAATTTAAATTTGAAGTTAGATAACCGATTTTAAAAAAAATAGTTTAATTCATTTTGGCTATGTTTGCAAGGGATTTAATCTAAAGACTGCATTCCCATCACTAATACCCCTTGGGATATTAGCCCTTTATAAACAATTCAATCTCATCATGTTTATTCCCCTCTAACCAGTAATCCCTAGTAAGGTTTTAAAAACAAACAAGGCCAGATAAAAGTTTTCAAATGATTATTGTCCAATCTCACACTTAATCTATAGCAATAGACATAGACTTTATGGTTTCAGACAGTTAAAGTAACTGTTGAAGCCAATTTTCATCAAGGACTAAACTTCAATATTAAATTTATTCAGGTATTTGGATAGAACTTGTAAGAAAACATGTATGAATGATAAGACACAATTAGGGTTTTGGGATATTTGGGACTTCTTTTGAGAGTATGTTAATCAATCATGATTTTTGGATCCTCCTGAGGGTGCCTACGTACCCTAATTTATAGGGATTAAATCCGCATAGCTCTATTCAATTTTCGTTATAATTTGTATTAGATCCACCCATCTTTTAGGATTCTAGATCCTTCATCATTGGGCTTTAAAGTTATTAATGTCTTCGGCATCAAGCTACTAAACCCATAATATTTTGATGATATTGTCGTCAGGCTATCATTGGCTTCCAGTACTCATTAAAAGATATTTGTATTGATGATGACGTGTACTTGTGCTTACGATTATGCCACTATTGTCTAGTTGTTGGCGGGAACTCTTATGGCCCAATTATATTTATGGGCTGCTGATGCATATGATATAAAATACCCAAATCTTATCGTAGTATCAACAGTAACTTTGATTGTCTATGTGAAGTGTTATTGTTATTGATATGGTTTATTTGCTTATTACCAGAAAACAATAGCTGGATAGAAACTTTGATTGTCTGCGTGAAGTGTTACTGGTATTGATATGGTTTATTTGCTTATTACCCGAAAACAATAGCTGAATAGAAAGAATTTTTGTAGTAGATAGACTTCCCTCTACGGGACTGATACAGTTGGACTGTCCGTAGTTACTTTTGTGTTGAACAAGAGGAGGACAGATAAGTACTACTCCATGAGTGACTGGTAACCCACAAACATTAGTAATTGCAAATGAAAGGTCTAACCAACGAACCTCATTAGAATATGAAACAGATTGAAGCCACTGAATGACAAAGTTTATTGCTTCAAAAATGGCAGGATAAAGTAATAGTTACACTAGACTTTACATACAAGCCATTGAATTTTTAAAACATTCAGTACCTTTTCGAGCAAAAGTATAAAATTAATTAGGAAGAACAATCATTCTTACCAAGTACTTAAAATTGTAAATTATTACTAACAGCTTTTGTTTGCTTGTGGCCTCGGTGAAATGCGAAATAATTGGCTTCTCTTGATGTCTTTACAAGTATTCCTACAACATGAAATTGTTAGAATTCAAACCCTCTAGTATGAATAAAGGAAATAACAGCAGGTTTGCAACTTCTAATAGTCAAAGACGGTGGCTAGTAAAATAAGGTAGGCTAAGATATGAAACCAAGAATAAACAAAACCTTAGCATCTAGAGTCAAGTTTGGTGTCTAAATAAAACGTGTCTATATTTATTATGTAATGAGGTATGCCATGATGTAACATGGTAAATCTGTAGCCTATAAATAGAATGATTTGTTTCATTTGTAAATGCACAACCAAGAGAAGAGTTGTAATATATACCAAGAGAAATAAAAGAGAGAAACACAAGAGTTGTTTTCTAGAGAGAAACACAGGAGTTGTTTTCTAACATTTGGTATCAGAGAAAGGTTGTTAAAATCTGCAAATTCTGCAAATTTTCCGGCGAAAGTTACTATTCCGGCAAAGTTACTGTTCACGCCGTAGAAGACGAAGTACTGTTCATACGGTACTATTCATACGGTATTGTTCATACGGTACTATTCATACGGTACTATTCATACGGTACTGTTCATACGGTACTATTTATACAGCACTGTTCATACAGACGATATTGTTCATACAGACGATACTGTTCACTGTAAAAATTATGGGAGATTTTACAAACTCTATTCAGAAACTCAACAATAGTAATTATGGGTCATGGAGTACCCGTATAAAGTTTTATCTGCTTGGACAGGATTTATGGGATGTTGTAAATGGCAGTGATACAACACCACCAAGGGAGGCCAAAAGTATAGTCACAAGTTCCGACGATTCAACCTCAACACCGGCACGACCAGATGCTACACCTCAAAAACAAGTGGCTGACCCTGAGATCTTAAAGAAATGGAAGGTTAAGGCAGGCAAAGCCATGTACGCTTTAACCGTAGCTGTGGAGGATGAATTTCTACAGCGAATCAAAGATGCCCAAACGCCGAAAGAAGCGTGGGACATATTAACAGGAGTTTTCGCTAAGAAGAATGACGCAAAATTACAAAGGCTCGAAAATGAGCTTTTGTCCATCTCCCAACAGAATATGATCGTGAGTCAATATTTCTCAAAAGTAAAATCTCTCTATGACGAGATTTCCAAACTAGATCCAGAAAATGGTATTACACCAACCCGGATGAAAAGAATTATCATCCATGGACTAAAGCCGGAATACAAGAGTATTATCACGGCAACTCGGGGCTGGGCCACCGAGCCAACTTTAGCAGATCTGGAGAATTTGCTAATTAACGAAGAGGATCTAGAAAAACCCATGTCTAGTCAACCAACCATTCGTGAAGAGACGGCTCTTTTCACCAATAGGAGAGACGGCCGAGGACGCGGTCGTGGTCGTGGTAGAGGTCGAGGACTAGGACGTGGTGCCGGGAGATTCAATAGTCAAGAAAGAGACGTTCGAGGAAATCAAAATAGAGGTTTCCAATCAGGGGGAGCTCGAGGAGCTCAAAATAATCAGGGTGGTCAGAACCGGTGGCAACAAAAGGATCGTCAAAGTGAGGAATGTTTTAATTGTGGCAAGAAGGGACATTACGCAAGAAATTGTTGGTCCAAGAAAATTGAAGGAAATGTCGCAACATCTTCTAAAACCGAAGACGCTGGAGAAGAAGATTGGAACTTCGACACTTCTTTCTTTGTGGAAGAGAAAGACATTGTTGATGCACGAGGGAAAGGCCCAACAGAAGAACAAGCACTTACTGCTGTATGTAAGGAGTCAGTCGACTACAAGAATGATTGGATCGTTGATTCAGGCTGTTCCAATCATATGACCGGAGATGAGTTAAAATTGTCGAGCATAACGAAGTACATAGGAGATCGTGTTATCGTAACAGCAGATAACACACATTTACCAATATCCCATGTTGGCAAGACGCAGCTGCCACAAAAGCACGGACATGAAGGAATACAACTAGAAAATGTTTATCATGTCCCAGGGATGAAAAAGAACATGCTGTCAGTACCCCAACTAACAACTTCAGGGAACTACGTATTATTCGGCCCAGATGATGTGAAGGTGTATAAAGAATTAAAAGTCATAGGTACACCTTTCATAGAAGGACCAAAAATGAAGGCTATCTATGTGATGTCAGCTGAAGAGGCCTATGTAGACAAGGCCAGAAAGAGTGACACAGGCGACTTGTGGCATGCACGACTCGGGCATGTCAACTACAGCAAATTGAAGATTATGATGCAAAAGTCAATGTTGAAGGGACTCCCAAAAATTGAGATCCGCCATGATACTGTATGTGCTGGATGTCAATATGGTAAGGCGCATCAATTGCCATACAAGGAGTCAAAGTTTAGAGCAAAGGAGCCGTTGGAGCTGGTGCACTCAGATGTTCTTGGAAAAATCAAACAACCATCAACTCGTGGTTATCAATATTTGTTAACCTTCATTGATGATTTTTCGAGGTATGTGTGGGTATACTTCTTAAAACATAAAGATGAGGTTTTTGAAAAATTCAGGGAATTCAAGGACTCGGTAGAACGCGAGCTCGGGAGAAAAATCAAGTGCCTTCGCACTGATAATGGAGGAGAATACATTTCAAATGAGTTCAACAACTACCTCAAGAAGTTCAACATCCGGAGACAACTCACTTGTGCAAAAACTCCACAACAGAATGGAGTAGCGGAGAGGAAGAACCGCCATCTAGCAGAGACGTGTAGAAGTCTTCTACATGCCAAGAATGTTGATACAAGGTTTTGGGCAGAATGCATGAAGACGGTGGTCTATATCACTAATAGGCTACCACAACCAAGGTTGGAATTTGTTTCACCATTTCAGAAGATGTATAACCTAAAACCAACTGTCAATTATTTCTGGGTATTTGTTTGTGTATGTTATGTGTTTATTGTAGATGAAGACCGTAGTAAGTTTGATAAGAAAGCTATCCGTTGCATTTTTGTGGGATATGACGAACAAAAGAAAGGTTGGAGATGTTGTGATCCCAATACAAACAAGATATATGTCTCACGAAATGTTGTATTCGATGAGGCATCTTCATGGTACACAAATAAGGTAGCATTGCCAGATACACGGGAGCTGCAAGAGAAGTTACAAATCAAGTTACAGTTAGATTCATCTCAAAACAATGACGATACAGAGGAACCACAATCCCCGACGGATCAATTAGAGGTACGATCCAAGTCAAGAAGCCCTTGGAGAACAGGTGTTCATGAAACACCAGATGAAGTACAGACTAATCAACCGGAAGAGCAACAACAAGAGCCTTCGCAACAGCAAGTACGAAGGTCGAACAGAGATAGACGGCCAAATCCAAAGTATATAGATGCTGCCTATGCTGAGGTCAAAGAGCCAACTAACTTTGATGAAGCATCAAAGAGTCCAGAATGGAGAAAGGCCATGGAAGAAGAGATTTTGGCACTTAAACAAAATCAAACATGGAATTTAGTGCCAAAACCTGAAGCTGTTAAACCCATATCCTGTAAATGGGTTTACAAGTTAAAGATTCGCCCAGATGGTACGATCGAGCGATACAAGGCTCGATTAGTTGTTCGCGGGTTCGCTCAGGAATATGGCCTAGATTATATATGACGAGACATTCAGTCCAGTGGCAAAGATTACTACAGTTCGTGTCTTACTAGCTTTAGCCGCAAGTAAGTCATGGAAATTATGGCAGATGGATGTGAAGAATGCTTTTCTACATGGAGAACTTGATCGTGACATTTATATTGATCAACCCCAAGGATTTGTGAATCATGAAAAGCCAAATTATGTGTGCAAGTTGAAGAAGGCATTATATGGATTGAAGCAGGCACCCAGAGCATGGTACGGGAAGATTGCTGAGTTCCTAGTACAAAGTGGTTATCATGTTGCCCCAGCAGATTCTAGCTTGTTCGTGAAATCTCAAAGGGGAAAATTATCAATTGTCCTTGTATATGTAGATGATCTAATCATCACTGGAGATGACGAAGATGAGATTCAACGAACAAGGAAAAACTTATTAGTTCGATTTCAAATGAAGGAGCTTGGTGAGTTGAAGCACTTCCTACGATTGGAAGTTGAAAGAACAGAAGCTGGTATAATTCTTGGTCAACAAAAATATGCAAGAGATATCATTCAAAAGTATGGGCTAGCTGAGTGCAAGCCGATCTCTACCCCAATGGAGCCAAACTTAAAGTTGTGTGCCTACGATCGAAAAGACTTGAAGGATACAAAAATGTATAGGCAAATAGTAGGTAGTCTTATCTACCTAACTCTTTCTAGACCAGACATAGCTTTCGCAGTAGGTGTTGTTAGCAGGTTCATGCAAAACCCAAAGAAGACACACCTTGAAGCAGTTAAAAGAATCTTGAGATATGTTAAAGGTACAATTGATTGGGGACTCTTCTACAAGAATGGAGTACAAAGCAAGGTCAGCGGCTACTGTGATGCTGATTATGCAGGAGATCATGACACCAGGAGATCGACTACAGGATATGTATTTAATCTTGGGTCAGGAGCTATATCATGGTGCAGTAAGAGACAACCTACTGTTTCTCTTTCAACCACTGAAGCAGAATATAAAGCAGGAGCGATGGCAGCACAAGAGTGTGCATGGTTGACTCAACTCTTGAAGGACTTGAACCAACCAATAGAAGATGGAGTTCCATTACACTGTGACAATATATCAGCAGTCCGTTTAGCCGAGAATCCGGTTTTTCATGCTAGGACCAAACATGTCGAAGTACATTATCATTTCTTACGGGAAAAAGTACTTAAAGGAGATATTGACATGAAGACAGTCAGGACTGAAGATTAGGTTGCGGATATATTTACGAAGAGCTTATCTGCAACAAAGATTTATGAGTTTCGGAAATCACTCGGAATGGAAAGTCGGGTTTGAGGGGGAGTGTTAGAATTCAAACCCTCTAGTATGAATAAAGGAAATAACAGCAGGTGTACAACTTCTAATAGTCAAAGACGGTGGCTAGTAAAATAAGGTAGGCTAAGATATGAAACCAAGAATAAACAAAACCTTAGCAGCTAGAGTCAAGTTTGGTGTCTAAATAAAACGTGTCTATATTTATTATGTAATGAGGTATGCCATGATGTAACATGGTAAATCTGTAGCCTATAAATAGAATGATTTGTTTCATTTGTAAATGCACAACCAAGAGAAGAGTTGTAATATATACCAAGAGAAATAAAAGAGAGAAACACAAGAGTTGTTTTTTAGAAATAAACACAAGAGTTGTTTTCCAACAGAAATTCCTAACCTTTTTAAATCTTTCCTTTGCAAGTACTGATTCTCTATGACAAAGTTTCAATCTTATTGGATTTTATTTGTTTCAAAGTTACGCTGAAGATTCACATTAAAAAGGTCTTTAAATTTGGCCTTATGATTTGTATCTGATAACCCACTCCACTGACTCGGGGCATAGTAATAGCTAGCTTAAAATCTATTGGTGTTAAAATAGTTCTGAAAGATTGAATTGGAAAATTACTTGTTAGTCATGAAAGCAGATCTGAGTTAAGTTCTTTATCTTCTACTCGTTCACTTTTTCTTAATTAGACAAGTCTAGATAATTATGCTAATTTACTTTTGGTTTGTACGTTAACATTTGAAGCCCTAATTTTCGCATTGCTGCTTTGATTGGCCAAATGGCTTAACCTAAATGTTTGTACCCATTTTAGGTCAAGTGTCGCATTTGCCGGACATTTGTCTACTCCGGGAGTGAATTGAAATGCTCTGTCCATGATTGTGAAGCTGCATATCACTTGGACTGTGCGAAGAAAAGCCTTAGAGCCTCGTCTTCAAGAAAATTTAGGTGTCCACAACATGTAAGTTATGTAACCTTATTCAGTGGTCTTATTATATGTTAAGATGTGATGCACGTAGCTGCTTGCTAATCAATAACTCTATGTAGCTAGAGTATTTTGTCCGTGGACTAGTGGACTTGGTATGTGACAGAAGGATGAAATAAAATTAGACGATGAGTACATATTACATTTAAAACTTACGTAATATTTTCTGATGCAATTTCAATACTTGCATATGTGCATCCACATTTCAATACTAGACGATTTCCATGGTCAGCTTGTCTGTTAAAATTGTTTTTTGAATTCAAATAATATCTGTATTACAGAGTTATATGTAGGGGAATAAAAATCTGTACCATAAGTAGCAACCCTGCTTACTTCCCTTTAATAGATACCTTATTTGATTAATCTATCAGTAAGAGGTTTAAGAAATGGATTCATGGAACTCTTAAATGCATTTTATCTTTTTAGAAAGAGTTGCCTGAAATTCATGAAAAACTGCTGCTTTCAGATAAATATTAAGTTTATAGATGCTTACTCTTGGGGGATCAATTTTATTATTTATAAATATTATTCGCTACATTTCCATGACGATGCTCTTTAAAGAACAATGCACTTGCTGCTGACAATCTGTTACTGTGTATATGACAATCTTTCTTTAATAGGCTTGCTACCTCTGCAAAGAAAGGCACCAGCTGCTACGATGCGTAAGATGTGAATTAGCTTGGCATCCGAAATGTGCAGCATTTCCGGAGCATGTGAAACGTTTACGTAACCAAACATGGAAAGCCGTATGTTGGAGGTCCCATGAAACAGAAAAGGTTAATATCTTATCCAAAAAATAATTAAAATTTTATTAATTAATTATGAAACACGGTTTGCTTGTTTCTTTGGAATATTATGTAAGGTATCGTCATATTGTTATGTTCCTGCATCACCTTCCATTTTTCCCTTCTCCTTTGCATATTGCAGATGTCACAGTTGTCGTGATTGATGATCAGGATATGTGGATGTTTATTTATTTACACATTCTTTAAATATTTTATCAGATTTGGCATCTTGTAATCGATATCATATTAATATCTATACTTACTGATTCTTCCTTGTTTTAGAAGTTTTACTAATGAGATTTTTATTCTTTTCCAAGAGCAGCCTGGAGTTCAAATAAACAGTATAGAGGTATCTTGCATTTTCTTCAATATTTATATCTATGTACTAGTGACGCATCTTAGATTACTCAGAAAGAATTTGAAGTTTATTTCCATGCCTTCTATTAAAAAGAATACAAACAAGGCTGACCTTTATTTTGTTTCTTAGGAACTATTCTTCCGCTTACCAGTACCAGAAGTCATGGACGATTTTAATATTGATAGCACCTGGAAAAACACAGAAGAGACTGAAATGGAGCCACCTCAATATGAGCACATTAGGCGCATTATCCTTTAATCCCATCCCCCTCCAAAAAAATGATATGTATTTATTATGTGCATTATTAAACGTATAGAGGTCCTCAACTGAACTAGATGTATACCTTGTCAATAAAAAGCGTGATGATTCTGATGCTGATATAGGATGTGCGGACTGCACTTCTGTTTGCCCTGAAGCTTGTTCCTGCAGGTACTTTGTTCTACACATTCTAAAAAGTTTGAATTGATGTCAGGTTTTTATGTTATACCTTTTTAGTTTAGAAATTCCGACATCTGTATGGTGTATGACTACTGCCTATACCATGCTTCAATAGGGTTCGATATATAAGCTGCTCAAAGGCCTGTCGCTGCACAGGCATGTGCACTAACAGACCATTCCGGAAAGAAAAAAAAATCAAAGTGGTAAAGGTGAAGCTCCTTTGCTTTTCTGCACCAAAATTCTTCTTATTAATTATTTAGGTTTGGATGATTCTCTATTTGCATTTCATATTCACATTGAACTTTGCAGACTGAACTGTGTGGTTGGGGAGTAGAGGCTGCCGAGTCTATTAATAAGGGTGATTTCATTATCGAGTATGTTGGGGAAGGTAATGCCCGTAATTTCTTCACTTTATTTTTTGTATGAACAGCCACAATTTTACACGATAATTTTACTTCAAGGACTGCATACGATGCCAATTACTTAAACCTTAAACGCCTGTAACTTGATATTCTTTTCCTGAAAGTTTTGCACAAGTTTTCATTCTTGCTCTTTTTTTGTTTTAGTTATAAGTGATGGTGAGTGTAAAGAACGGCTATCATATTTGAAGTACATGGGAGCTAAAAACTTTTACATGTGCAAAGTTCAGACAGATTTTACCATCGATTCAACATTTAAGGGGAACACCGCCAGATTTCTGAACCACAGTTGTAATCCCAACTGTAACCTGGAGAAACGGTTAGTTTAACTAATTTGACATATCTATTTTTGTTGATGTCATATCTGGAGTGTGCTGCTGTTGAATTAGTAAAAAAGTCGTTAGTGTGGCTTCTTTATGATGCATGCAGAACAAAGAATGACAATTGTGTAAATACCAGCCACCTCGGCCTAATAGGGTATATATTTTGGATAGAGCTGATTTTATGAAGGTTAATTTACTAGCAGATACGTTCTTTTTGGTAGATAGATCAAATTCTTTGACATAAGTTGCCTTTTATAAAATAACACCGTGATTAATTAGTTCCCAAACGTCTAAATGAGGATGTGTATTCTCTTTCCATCACGTGCTATGCTTTTAGAATTTGACAATTTGTTCGGATCATCTGGACCTGTCTGCTACTTTCTTTCAGTAAATCTCAGTTATTCTAAATGCAGTCAGATGACAGTTAAAAAGATTTGTTATTTTACTTTCATTGCAGGCAACTAGATGGGGAAACTCGTCTTGGTGTTTTTGCTGCTCGAGCTATTCAGGAAGGGGAACCATTGACATATGACTATCGGTATGATCTTAAGTTTAGACCTTCTGAATGTATACTACATAAATAGTTATTGATCTTCACGTTATACTTTCTCTTAAAACGTTTTAGTTCTCTAATTTGTTGAATCTATATTATTAGCATTGACATATTGAAATGGTATACACACTTGCATTCACATATGCTTCTCTTACTTGCTCAAAATCTAGAAATAAACCATGAAAATATGGATATCGACATTTGCACTTGCATTTCAGATATGATCAATATGGGGCTGAGGTCAAATGTCAATGTGGTGCCTCAAATTGTCGAGGCTATCTCGGTGCAAAAAGAAAGGAGGCCAAGGTGGAAGGGCCCCGCAATTGGGGTTCAAAGCGCAGGAGAAGGGCAAATCAGACGTAGACGTTGATTCTCTCTTCTGGCCGATTCATGGCTGAACATCTAGCAGCCACATCTGTTGTGTGTACATTCCTTTCTTGTAGCATCAAATATAGCAAAGATTATAGTAATATACATTATAGTATACAATAGAGTAGAACATTTGTTCCTTTTCTGGGCTAGGTGACAAGAGAATATACAGCCCAATATTAAGTCGTTGATCGATTAACTTTAAACTATCAGTTGCATATTTATAATTGTATTTAATTGTAGTATCTTTGTCAAATTTATACAACGCATTCTTAGTTCCTTTTTGATTATGTATGATTCATGATGCAATCGGAAGCCAGGGGGTAAACCAAAAACCATGTGATGATTATTGTGCTTTCATGAATGTAATGTTATGCTGGCAGATTTAGAAGGGAGGGAACGAGGTAGTTTGGAATGATAAGAGAGTAAGTGCAGAGAGTTGGTGGCAAGTGCAGAGGTGGTGGCAGCGTTAGCTCGCAGTCTGCGCTTGCAAATGATCCTGGGTAGGGATGGCAACGGGTCAGGTTCGGCTCGGGTTTTGTAAAATCCAAATATTTTCGGGTTTTAAAAATAAATCCATATCAATATCCAAATCCGAAACTTAATATTCAAATCCAAATCCTTCGGGTTTCGGATCGGATCGGGTTTTTTTCGGGTATTCAAAATTAAAAATAGTGCAAGTAAGTTGCTTAACGTAATTAGCAAAAAAAAAAAGTTGCTTAACGAACAAAAAATAAAATATAATATAAGTAAATCCAAAAAATCAGGTTCAGGGTTATCCAAAATTTCGGGTTTCGAATCGGGTATCCGTCGAATCGGATTTTTTTGCCATCCCTAATCCTGTGGTCCAGTCGGGTCTTATATTTCCTATAGATGGGAAAGAGCAGTGGACTAAACCAGTCGATATATAGATCAAAATCGTTGACACGACCATATTCGAGGAACAAGGGAGCAGTGGACTAAACCAGTTGATAAATAGATCAAAATCGTTGACACATCCATATTCGAGGAACAGGAAGACATGCATTTGCTGTTGTTGCTCGAGACTCAACTGGACATTGTATTGGGGTGATAAATGGATTTTATATCCATTTAAAGCATTCCAATTCAGCTTAAATTGATTGTCTTGTACTCAAGTTTGTGATAGTTCTGATATGTTTTTGGTAGTTGTGCAGGTTTGCGAATTATCGATTAGGGTTGATGTTTTTGTCGATTTTGAGAGTTGAATTCTAGCAGGGAAAGGAGGAATGGAGACTTGTTTTGAGCCACCATGATGACTTGAAGTCTAGAGAATTGAAGACGGAAGCATTCGCAAAAGAAACGGGATGATTTGGAGTCAAATTGAAGAAGTTATGCAATTTTCAGCAAATCGACAGGAAGTTGGTGCGCTGACAGCGCGTAATTGTGCGCTGGGAGCGCGTGGTTCAGGAAGTTTGTGCGCTGGGAGCGCGTATTCGTGTGCTAACAGCGCGTAGAAATTTTGCCAGATTTTCAGATTTTTTTTTTAGCCATTTCTTGAGTTCTACAAGTCCGTTTTGGGCGATCTTACAGTCCACGCGAAGCTAATGAGATTCTCTATCATTCTAAAGAGGTCCAGATGTCCAAATACAACTAAAACATCCCAGAAATACTGAAGAAAAGTCAGCTACGAAGTTTTCTTAAAAACAGAATCAGTTTAGGAAACGTATTTTGCAGAAATTCTATTTTAACTCTATTTTGGGGAATTTCTTGCTGGGAAAGACTTCTAGAGCCTATATAAACACATCCTACCATTGTAATTTTGTATCATCATTAGTTAACATATTATAACATAGAATTTATATCTTGTTTTATTATCATGGTTTCACTTGATCCCATGATGACGAGAGGTTCAATTACGAACTAATCGTTGTCATGGGATTCTAACGGATTTATTTATGGAGCTTTAGTATATTGATGCTTTAAAGATCTATGTGTGATGTATATTTGATATCCTCGTATGATTGTGCTTTATGAATTTAGATGCGTAGCTAACATCTAATTTGTTAATCTTTTGTGAAGCGAGAGTGGATCTTGAGATTTAGAACTTGTCATGCTAGCATAGGATAGGTTGATGTTTTAACATCATGATTTGTAGCGTAAATAGAGATATTATGCTGCCCTATGTGATCTTAATAGACAACTTGTTCTTCAACCGTTATGTTTTCAAATCTCATAGAGATATATAAGCATAATTGGTGTCTATTCATCTTCTATCTCTTTTGTGGATGTATGTTTAGTTTGGTATTCGTATACTGAGAAGTAGCGTATACTTGTTTCATGTTGTCTGATCAGATATCATAACTATTGCACACATTGATTAAAGGCGTCAGATCTAAGCAAAGTATTTAATGAAGTTAGGATCCCATGTTTTCTCTTGCATAAGTAATCCGATTCCAATTCTCGTTAGTTAGTTAATTCTTAGTTTGTTAATTTACTTCTTAGTTAATTTAGTTAATTAAAACCCAAATTTGTTAATTGTATTAGCAGTGAATAAAAACCATACATTGTTGCATAGGTATATTGACTGAATTGAAATCTAAACCAGATCTCTGTGGGAACGAACTCAACTTTATTCTATATTACTTGTGACCACGTACGCTTGCGTGATTTAGTGCAAAGAAGTTTTTGGCGCCGCTACCGGGGATCATCGATGTTTTAATTTCAGTTTATGTGCTTGTCATCAGTGGTCGTTAGAGTTCACTGACTCGAATTGTTTTTCTCATCTATTTTTGTGTAGTTCGTTGGTGTTTCAGGTGATGGAGTTTCTAACTTACTACGGAATTCAGCAGGTGGCTAGTGTTTGTGAGCTATGTGCGGGCGCACATGAGGCGAATCAGTGTACTATCTCTTATGAATCGGCATACTGGATCAATAATTAAGGTGGCATGCTACAACCACAACAGCTTTATCAGCAGTATCCATGTCAACATTATGGAGCACAGCCTTACAATCACCAGAATTTTCAATAGCAGTATGCCCCATGGCAATCACAACCTCCGAGTTTTCAGCAACAACAATCATATGCTGGTTCTGGGAATTCCAATTATGACGAATCTGAATTGGAAGAATTGAGGTTGATGATTAAAAGCAATGCTGTCTCATTTAAGACCTTGGAAAATCAGATTGGACAGATTACTAATGCCTTGTTGAGTATGCTACAAGGAACTCTACCTAGTGATACAGAGGTTAATCCAGGCAAAGGGGATGTCAACGAGCAGGTGGAAGCAGTTACCTTGAGATTCGGAAATGCTACAACTGATCAGGAATCAGCAGCTAAGGAAGATGAAGAAGTTCAGAATGATCAGGTTGAAAAATTTGCAACACCGGAAATTGAAAAATCCGATTTGGCAGCTGAGCAGTTGGACGGTGAAGTGGAAAAGAGTAAGAATCATGTTAAAAAAGCTTCTCCGGATCAATCTACAAATATCAATCAGATCTACCCTACTCCTCCATATCCAAAGAGACTCTTGGAATTTCCGGTAGAGGAGGAAGAGTGTTTTGGCAAGTCGGACCCCTTAGACAATGCTTCGCAAGGAAAGTCTGATACTGAAGGTGAGGAATTAGGCTTGGCTGATCTCTAGGATTCTAAGGTGTTGGATGATGAGGTTGTTTCATGGTCAAATCTTGAGGATAGTGCAATTGAGTCTTTTCTTGAGGAAGATGCTTTGTTAGAGTATGAGAGCAATAAAGAACTTCATGAGTTATATAGGAATTTTACTTCTAATGAGATGTTAGATGAATTGAATGATATTTGTTCTAAGCATGAAATTCAACTTGAGGAGAGTTCTTTCGATCCTAAGTCTGTTGTGAAGACCTCTATTCGTGAACCACCCACTTTCGTTCCTAATCCGTCTATTTTCACTCTTGCTCAGTCTTTGGTGGTTAATAATGAAAATCATCATGTTGAAGAAGCTTCCAAACTCGAGCTTAAACCACCAGATCACTTGAGGTATGTATACTTGGGTCAATCATCTACTTTGCCTATTGTAATGGTTGCTAACTTGTCAGGTAGTGAAGGGAACAATATTACTGACACGTTTGAGGAGCAAAGAAGGCTGAAACTTTTCATCAAGGATGTAGCCCTGGAAAAGATAATTAAATGGCCATATAGAGATACGGTGTAGAAATTTTCAAGAGAAAAAGCCATTGCCGTGTTTAGCTAAAGACTTTAAACAAAGGCGCTTCGTGGGAGGCAACCCATGCGGTTCCGACGATTAGGTATGTTTCCTACTATCCCTTGTATTTACTTCCATTCAATGCGAACACTGAATATTTTAAGTTTGGGGGTGGTTTAGGGGATTAGTACTTGTTGTTGTAATATTTGTTCATGTAGGATATCATATTTTGCATGTTAGTGGTAGTTCATGCATGCTTGTTCGTGTTATCTACGTTTGTTCCATATAGGATATTCTGTTTTTATGTTCGTATATCATGTGAGTTCATAATAGTTTGCATTTGCACCCATGCTGGATAGGAATTTTGTGTTGTTGACGCTTTTGATTGAGAAGTGAAATGCTTTGTTCTTGTGCACACACATACACTAGTAACTTGAAACTAGTAGACTTATTGAATGTTTTAAGTGATTAGAAGGACATGAATATGTGCAAGTTGATTTAGTTTGCATGCTTTGAATACAAGTAGGTGCATTAGAGAGATTTTTGCTTGGGATTGAGTATGTTTTTCCACCAAGTGAGTTTTTGAGCCTTATTGCATATTTTTTGCAATTTATTCGTTTGCTTGAGTGACCACGGATTGTTTGCATTGCTAGCAGTTGTTTGAGGTCTTTCTTGAAACGCATGACATTATTTGACGATTACAATGATAAAGGCATTTAGGGATTAACCACATTTTTTCCCATATTACCACACCATATTTACATGATCAATTAGTTAACCCGTTGAGCTTAATCCTATTTTTTTGGTGACATACCACATTACTTGCCTAGACTTTTTCTTGTATTGGCCTTACATTAATTTGAACCCACATTGTCAAAGGCTAGTAGAGTATTTAATGGAGTAATAAGTTGTGTAAGGAGGGGTTTATTGTTGGTCTTACTTTTGGGGGAAGAATTTGAAATTGGGTTTGTTTACTTGATAGTCGGCCTGTGTAATAAAATTCTGGGATCATTGTTATTGTTTATATTATTGTTTGTGTTATATTTAGCTCTCAAAAAGAAAAAAAGGAAAAAAAAGAAGAAGAAAGAGAAAAAAAATATTATGAAAGCATATTTGTGTTTGTGGTGATCCTATTTTAGTCGACTAGTAGAGTGTTTGTTTTAGTAAAGATTATGTGGGGGGAAATAGGGTGTTGTGTATGATTTATTATGGTACTTACTAGCTTTTGACACTTCACCTGATTTGGCTTATTTGACATACCTTGTCCCTAGCCCCGTTACAACCCAATTAAAGACCTTTTGATTATCGTCATTGATGTATGTTGTGTTAAGAGTTAGATTGATACCAAATGTTAAGCGTGCTTATGATTTTGTTGGAATTGAGTGATACACTTACCCTTGTTCTTGAGAGAGTATTCTTTTGTGAGTGGATTGTGAGTGTTTACTTGTTTTTCCGTATGAGATCCCGAGTTTTGTCTCAAAGATGTACCCTTGTAAGCTTAGCATGTTTACTAACTTATTCTTACACTTGACATGGACTTGTGAGAACTTATGTATGTTCATTGAGTAGACTATGTGAATACTTGCACTTTTGACACCAAGACATTGCGTATTTACTTTGATTCTTAAGTTGATATGGCATGAGAGGATTTGAAGGTATGGTAGGATATTAGTACTAGATTAATTGCATTTTCATTTAGTTGCATTCATGCATTGCATTATTAGTTTTTGCATTATTAGTTAAATGGATTTTGTGGGTACATTCGCTATAGGCCCTCATGAGACCTTACTCGTCCACTAGAGCTGCCTAGGGGTTTAAAGGGCTTGTTGCATATGCCAAATGCAAACGTGATCACCTACGGAAGTGGTACTAGTTAGTTAGTTGTAATTGTTTATGCTTGAGGACAAGCATCGGTTTAAGTTTAGGGGTGTGATAAATGAATTTTATATCCATTTAAAGCATTCCAATTCGGCTTAAATTGATTGTCTTGTACTCAAGTTTGTGGTAATTTTGATATGTTTTTGTTAGTTGTGCAGGTTTGCGAATTATCGATTAGGGTTGATGTTTTCGTCGATTTTGAGAGTTGAATTCTAGCAGGGAAAGGAGGAATGGAGACTTGTTTTGAGCCACCATGATGACTTGAAGTCTAGAGAATTGAAGACGGAAACATTCGCAAAAGAAACGGGATGATTTGGAGTCAAATTGAAGAAGTTATGCAATTTTCAGCAAATCGGCAGGAAGTTTGTGCGCTGACAGCGCGTAATTGTGCGCTGGGAGCGCGTGGTTCAGGAAGTTTGTGCGCTGGGAGCGCGTATTCGTGTGCTGAAAGCGCGTAGAAATTCAGCCAGATTTTCGAATTTTTGTTTTGGCCATATCTTGAGTTCTACAAGTCCGTTTTGGGCGATCTTACAGTCCACGCGAAGCTAACGAGATTCTCTATTATTCTAAAGTGGTCCAGATGTCCAAATACAAATGAAACGGCCCAGAAATACTGAAGAAAATTCAGCTACGAATTTTTCTTAAAAACAGAATCAATTTAGCAAACGTATTTAGCAGAAATTCTATTTTAACTCTATTTTGGGGAATTTCTTGCTGGGAAAGACTTCTAGAGCCTATATAAACACATCCTACTATTGTAATTTTGTATCATCATTAGTTAGCATATTATAACATAGAATTTATATCTTGTTTTATTATCATGGTTTCACTTGATCCCATGATGACGAGAGGTTCAATTACGAACTAATCGTTGTCATGGGATTCTAATGGATTTATTTATGGAGTTTTAGTATATTGATGCTTTAAAGATCTGTGTGTGATGTATATTTGATATCCTCGTATGGTTGTGCTTTATGAATTTAGATGCGTAGCTAACATCTAATTTGTTAATCTCTTGTGAAGCGAGAGTGGATCTTGAGATTTAGAACTTGCCATGCTAGCATAGGATAGGATGATGTTTTAACATCATGATTTGTAGCGTAAATAGAGATATTATGATGCCCTATTTGATCTTAATAGACAACTTGTTCTTCAACCGTTATGTTTTCAAATCTGATAGAGATATAGGGTCTAAGCATAATTGGTGTCTATTCATCTTCTATCTCTTTTGTGGATGTATGTTTAGTTTGGTATTCGTATACTGAGAAGTAGCGTATACTTGTTTCGTGTTGTCTGATCAGATATCATAACTATTGCACACATTGATTAAAGGCGTCAGATCTAAGCAAAGTATTTAATGAAGTTAGGGTCCCATGTTTTCTCTTGCATAAGTAATCCAATTCCAATTCTCATTTGTTAGTTAATTCTTAGTTTGTTAATTTACTTCTTAGTTAATTTAGTTAATTAAAACCCAAATTTGTTAATTGTCTTAGCAGTGAATAAAAACCATACATTGTTGCATAGGTACATTGACTGAATTGAAACCTAAACCAGATCTCTGTGGGAACGAACTCAATTTATTCTATATTACTTGTGACCACGTACGCTTACGTGATTTAGTGCAAACATGGGGCCATTGCCGCAAGTTTTGATGGAAGAATGTCCCCTGAGGTTGCAGAAGTCTTTGGGATCAGGGAGGCATATCACTACAGGAAAAATGACAAATATACCACAGGAAATAACTTTACATTACCAAAATAACTCTTTTCTATAATTTGGCCAATACTACCGACCTTTTACGTTTTATTCAAATGCGTAATAATTCAAACGCCTGCTCTGCTCTTTAATTACCTAATAAAGCATTCTTATTTATGAATAAAAATTAAACATTCAAAACTCAACTGTATTGATATGAGGGATGATGATAAAGGTGGATTTATTGATTAATGCATGTATGTATATATTATAGTCATAATAGTTTTTTTTTGTTAGGCTAGGCATAATAATAGTTGTATGTATATGAGTTGTATGTATATGTATTGTACCGATATAATGAAGAAGAAGACCAGAGTCTGAGAGAGAGAAAGACGGGGTGCTGTGGAGCTCGAACCAAGAGGGAAATAGGGAATTACGCATTTTGAGACAAGGTAAATGGGCTATTACCCCTTCCTAACATCCGTAACTATGCTATTACGCATCTTTAAAATGGGTATTATAATTGATTACACAATCACAAAATGCGTAATAAGTGATACCCATTTTTGGAATGCGTAACATGTTGGTAGATGTGGCCCAAGATTTCAAAGCTGGCATTCTTGTCGTCATGTTCTAAAAAGTTGGCATTATTGTCCATCATCCTCACTACAACATTTTCGACTAAATTCGACCGAAAAAATCCGGTCGAATTTAGCTAAATTCGACCGGATTTTTTTTGGTCATTTTTAAGGGAGTCGAAAATAGTAATCGGTCGAATTTAATATGATAAATTCGACCAATTTTGGTCGAACGTTAAATTCGACTGAAATTGGTTGAAAGTTAAAATCGCCCAGCGCTAAATTCAATCGGCGCTAAATTCGACCGTAAGCAGTTGAATTTAAATTTAGCTAAATTTGGCCGGATTTTTTTTGTTCATTTTTAGAGCTGTTTAACGAACCGAACTGTTCGTTAAGCTCGGTTCGTTCGTTCGTGTTCGAGTTCAGTTAGCTCATTCGATAAGCTTACCGAACTCGAGTTCGAAAAAGAAAATATGTTGGTTAAGGTTACCGAATGTAACACCCCCTAATCCCTTACCAGGAATCCGGGTCGTCACATCCTTAACCATGCACATACATACCTTTGCGGAATATTTATTCACCTGCTCACAACATTATCTACAACAATATTCATAATAAACTCCATAATCTACTCCATAGATTATAGTCTTAGAACAAGTACTTACTAATCCAAAAGTTTTTACACATCAGAGTATCCTCCAGAATCTCATTACAACTTCTACCTAGAGTTAGTACAATATTTCTTCCGTTTTATTCTCATATCCGGAACCTTTCTTCTAGCATGTTGCGTCCATTGCAGGACCTTTCCTCTTATCACAGTTCTCCGTACTAATGCCAGCTCTGATCGCCGCTGTTTGATAATATTTAAAATAGCAAAAATGAGCCAAAAAATTCCCAGCAAGTTTTATACACCAGAATCATATATATATACATACCAACAAAACTTCCTCAAGAAATGAACCCTCATATTTTCTTTAACATACTGAAATGGACTCACAAGAACTGAATAAAGACATACCATTCATACTGCAATTAATACCCACATGTGGTATTAAAACGAAACTTACTCAGTTATAATACCACTCAAAGTGGTGTCTGAGGAGGGTAGATGTACGCAGACCATGCCCCTATACAATAGGGAGGCTATTTCCGAAGGACCCCCGGCCATTAGAAATACAGAAATACAAATACAGAAAGGAAATCTAATACAAACTAAGAAACTCACACACACGCAGGAGTCGAACCTCTGACCTCCTTCAAAGGAGGCCAGTGGCTCAACCACTGCACCAACATGTTGTTGGCACCTGTGGTATTAATTACACTTATCAAATACTGCTGATGGACTATATTTAGGAGATTCTTATCCGTGGGGTTGTAATAGATGATCAGTCCTTACGTCTAATATTTTTACTACCGGTAGAGGGGGAGCCGACTTGCTCGGCCTTGATCACCCCAGGATGAGCCGACTTGCTCGGACCTCACCCTATGTCGCATCCGGGCTTTCATACATACTTGTTATCTCCAGTCCAGAACATAAGGTGCCAGAGTACCCCTGATCACCTTCAACACTTATCATCTCAGATGTCACGTATAATTCCACGTGCACCTCAATAGACTCCTTATCTTAGATGACATGTATAATTCCACGTGCACCTCAATATACTCCTTATCTTAGATGACATGTATAATTCCACATGCACCTCAATTCATAATAATTATTATTGTTCGAAAACAACGAACGATTACTACTTCCAATAAATCACTCTCCTCTCGAAATATAAGAGGAAAAATATGAATGACTGCTTTGATCATGGATTCGAATAAAATGATCCAGATCAAATCTCTCATCACCTCCAATAATTAACAAGATAATTTTTCAAAACATTTATCTCCCTTCGAGTACGAGCAATGTACCTCGATACTTGTCCCAATCATATGGACCAATAACTGTTATACATACTACTATACTTATATACTATCTGGATAACATTCACAACAATAATATATATAAATGCATTCAATTGCATCAATATCCGGTATTTGAGTAACGAGATAAAATACTTGCAACTTGTAGATAAAACATTTGAACTGACAGTACCATACGTTGAAACATATATACTCTGAACAATAGAGTAGGGTTAAGTATACTTGCCCGGCACTCCCGATGTAGCAGGGGCTCGTAGCGGGGTCCGAAAATCTAAACAAGGTCAAGAAAACACGCGATTAATCCCCTATACGATCCACTTATAACCCAATGCTTAGACACTTAAGCCAATCACAAACAAGGCACTAAGGGTTCTCTTCAGACTCGTACTAAGTTCATGTTAATCGACAAACACCTAAGTCATAAGTTTAGTCCGGAATCGTTCCTCAAATGAAATTATACTTAACCATTTATGACCTCGTTCTTTACACCAATATGTTGCCCTGATAATTCCTAACAAGTATCGTGTTTTAGTCGACTCAAAATTCCTCTTTTAACTTGACCAAAATGGATGGTCAAAGTAGTACCTCTAGAGTTGACTTTCTTGAGAATTACTATTCTGCGACTCGCACTCCAACACTTTTAATAAATCACTGGAGACATATTTAATTACGAAACCACTTCTAAAATCATCTTTGGTATTTTTAATATTTGTCATAAAAATCTTTATTCGAAAACACGGGTCTAAATGTGTGAAATGTATTTTCAAAGTTGGGTCAATTGCGGATTCTTACTATTTGCACCACTTTTACTAAAACCTTATTAACTCGATAACCGTTAACTCAAATGACGCACCGTTTTCGTGTGCACGATCTAGAGAATGTCTAGAAGATAACCAACTCAAGATTTGGCTCTGGTCAGAGGACTCATTTTTTGGAATTACCAAAACAGGGAAGTGGTTGTTTTGGTGAATAGTGTCGTTCCTTTAAGGGCTTTTCACTCGCGCAACCTCGGCTGATGCATTTTTATAAAATTGCAAAATAATCTTTTGGACTCGAAACCTTCTCTCATACTTTGATAACGGATCTTATTATTTATCCTCAAAATATCATACTCTGATTCCATTTTTAAGGGTCTCAAACATAACCACAAAGTTGGTACATTTCTGCGACATCATTTTTCGAACAACTTTCACTAAAATGGTCATATCTCCTAAACCGTAAACTCTTTTGACACGATTCTTGTGGCCACATAAACTAGATAACAATATCTACACAATAAGGTCAGTTTTTACCATTTAAACATGATTAAGGTCTCGGATGGCTACTGTCAACATGGTACAAAAAAATTTGGGCATTACGACGGCTCTAAATCGAGCAGTTTCATTTTGTAACTCCTCTAATAAGCCACACAAAGCAAACTATACTCTAATATTACAAACCAACCATCATACTAAGCCCCTAGGGACAGTGGTAAGGTCCTTTGACCACCACTCAACATAAACATCTCAACACAAGGCTTAACAATCAAGTAACCCCTTAATATGTACACATCTTTACACTAACATCAAAACTCCACCAAAACTCATATGTATAAAAGGTAAAGTTGAGGTTTATACCTTTCTTGATACTCTCACAACACTAACAAAGCTTTGTACACCTTATAATAGCCTTGGGTAGTCTTAACAAAGCCTAAAAGCCATGAACAAAACATGAAAACAACTTAAAATACTATTCATCATCAACTTTGCAAAATCTATATAAAATCGAAAAATTAAAGATTGGTTCTCAAATTTTTACCACACCTTCTACTCTTCAAGGGCTTTCTTTTGAGCTTTAGATCACAAGATATGGTGCTCGTTTGCTAGGATTTTGAGCCTCTTCTTTCTGCTGATCAGAATCTGGACAGGTTTTGTCTTCTTGGTTCTTCTTGATATTTCTCTCTTTTTGATCCTTGTTTGACTTATTCAACTATGGTTGGATGATTTTACAAGATATTATCAGATGCTAAAAGATGCTCTAATCCCCTAGGTTCTTGTGCAAGGTGTGTTTGATATTTGTTTTGTTCTTGTTTGATTTAAAGTGATTTAAATCACTATAAATCCTAAATTGTTTTGTTTTAATCAGGGTTGTAAAAATCGGTAACTCGGTCCGAGTACTCGGCTGAGTACTCGTTTTGGACCCCTAAACCGATCTGAGTAGTGACTAATCGGACCAAAAACCGGTTTTTGCTATAACTCGGTCAACACTCGGGTTGACTCCGAGTAATCGGGATCAAACTCGGGTTTGACTAAAAAATATTTATTTTTTTTGCTAAGTACTAAAATATAATTTTTATTGTTCAACTTATAGACTATAGTTATAATCTAGATTCGGCCCAATTAAAAGTCCTCTCTCTCAAAGATTCTATACATACACTTATATCACTTTTTAATATTATTAGTAATATTAATATTATTACTTGGACACACGTACACTAAAATTAGAATAGATATTATTAGTAATATTAATATTATTACTTGTTAGCAGGGTTGTAATAATATTATTAGTAATATTAATATTATTGTTAACTTTTAAGTTTAACACATGTACACTAAAATTAGAATAAATACATATAAATTATGAGAAAAAAAAGTTAAAAAACAATATCCAATTAGTAGTCCGAGTGCTCATCCCGAGTACTCACCGAGTTTCCGATTACTCATTTTTCTGGACCAAAACCGAGTTGATCCGATTCCCGATTTTTACAACCTTGGTTTTAATCCTTGAACTAAATCTTTTGATCCACTTGCTATAACTCTCTTGATGATCATGTAGGATATTTAATCTCATTATGAACTCAATCCAAATTCCATAATGTGTTCGCTTTATCGCTTAATCTCGTTATAAAGTTCTAGCAATTCCTAGAATGCTCGTTATACTAGCTCAGGGGTTTTCGTTCTAAATCCATAAACCATTCTTAATAAAATATCAAATCCTTGAATCCTTGATTTAAATAACTCACTTGTCTTGGTCGTATTGAAATGCTCCTCACTGCCCGGTCAAATATTCCATAAAAATAAAGTTTGGAATTTCTGAATTCCGATCGCGTTTACATACATTTATTTACCTCGTAGATTACTAATATAACTTCAAAATATCCATTTCCTATCCCGTACATAGGGTGATATGAAAAATTTTCTTAGTCCTCAAAATCAATATTCATCCATAATTTCACTATTCATCAATGTAAATCACTATTCATCCCAAAAATGGAAATTTTTCTCTAGTACAGAAATTAGGGTTATTACACCGAACATTGTTCGGTTCGTTAAGATTTCGGCCGAGTTCGTTAAGAGTTCGTCCATTTCAACTTAATTTCAGTGTAGAGATCCTCTCCTTTCAAAAGCACCAGCCTACATCATGAATGGACCACTGTCTTTCTGGCACAGTACTTTGAACAAGACAAGATAAATTCACTACCATGCACTCTAATGCTGACAAAAAAACAGCTACATTCCCCACAATCATGTTGGGATCATGTGCATGCCAACTAAACAACTTCATTAGACTACGACCAACATTTTACAAGATTATGAGCTTGGGCTTTAACACTTCCCCTCAAGTTGTGTGGTGTGGGATACGAAAACCAAGCTTGTTCAACAGAATTTGATGTTGTCCTACTATTTAGACTTTTGTGAAGACATTTTCTACCTGAGTTGTAGTTGGGATATAAGTAGGCTTGATTTCATCTTCTGCAACTTTGTTCGTGATGAAGTGCCAATCAATCTCTACATGTTTTGTTTTCTCATGGTGCACTAAATTGGCTCCAATTGCCAAGGCAGATTTGTTGTCACAAAAAATAGTTGTAGAACCTAACTGAGTGAGCCCCAGGTCTTTAAGGAGTTTCTTCACCCATAAGACCTCACACACTATCATTGCTCGAGACCTATACTGTGCTTCAGTTGTAGATCTTGCCGCCATAGATTGCATCTTTGAGTTCCATGCTATAGGAGATTGGCATAGAACAAGACAGAACCCAGTAGTAGACCTCTTTCGTGTTGGGACATTAGGGATGGCAACGGGTCGGATCTGGTATCCAAATCCAAATCTAATTTTTTTTGCTAAATCCAATACCAATCCAAATCCAATTGGATTTTAAAATCGAAATCAAAATCTAATCCACCAGATTTCGGATCGGGTTCGGGTTTATCCAAACCCGAATTTTGAAACTCTTAAAAATTTTAAAAAAAGTTTTACGTACAATTTTTTTTACTTTAAATCTAAAATTCATGAAACGCTAGTTTCAAACAATAAATTTATATTTACAAATTAAAAACATTACTAAATTTCAAAAATTACTAATAAAACCCAAACTTTAAAATCTTAATTTTTAAATTGAAAACATAAGATTTCAAAATAAGAATCAGAAAAGATGGAGTTGGTAACAATTTTAGTCAATACAATAAGATATTAGGTCATGGACACATCCATCAACGATAGTAAATAATATAACTAAAATCCTATTAATATTAAAAACAAAAGGTTAAATTAAATATTAGAAAAACTATTAAAATACATTTATATATAACATATATAATATTGGATGTTTTTCGAATTTCAGGTTTGGATCGGGGTTCGGATTTCGGATCGGAATGCCTAATATCCAAATTTAAATCCAAACTCTTTCAGGTTTAAAAAATAAATCCAAATCCAAAATTTCGGGTTCGGTAAAATCCAATCAGATCGAAATGGATTGGGTATCCATCGAATCGAATTTTTTTAACTTCCTTTGGGACATCCTGCCCAATCACTATCACAGTAGGCTTGTTACTCAGCTGCAGAACTTGAAACCAACAGTATTCAATTCCTTGTTTTCAGAGCCTGCTAGGTATTAAGTACCTTCTTAGCAGCTTGGAAATGAGCAGAAGTTGGGCTATGCATGAATTGACTGAGCACATGCACAGTAAAGGCAATGTCTGGTCTAGCAACAGTGAGATAGATTAATTTTCCCACTAATTTTTGATATTCCTCAGGGTGCTTGAGAGGTTCACCTACAGTTAAGATCAGCTTTACATGGGTGTCTACGGGCAACTTTAGGGGCCTGCACTGAGTCATTTTATATTCCTCAAGTATATCACTAATATATTTCTTTTGAGAGAGAAATATATCTTGGTTATTTCTATTCACTTCTATTCCCAAAATATACCTAAGTTCCCCCATATCTCTCATTTCAAAATGAGAGATGAGAAGTGACTTTATCTCATTAACGGCTTTCATGTTTTTTCCAGTGATGAGAAGATCATCTACATAGGCCAAAATTGCAATAAATCTTTCATCAGTTTGCTTAGTGAATAGTGTTGAATCAGCTTTGGTTGCCGACCGTATTTTTGCAAATAAGTTGGTATTTTTGCAAAATATGATTTTTAAAAAAGTTGTTTTTACAAATATTTTGAGAAGATGGTAACATCGCAAAAAAAAATTAATAAATTACCAAAAATACCACTTTTCCAAGTTTTTTTGTGATTTTAGCATATTTTCGAAATATTTCAAAGAAAACATTTTTCAAAAAAGCCAATTTGCAAATATACCAATTTATTTGTAAAAATCAACAAATCAACCAATTGCAACCTGTTGATATTAGTTGATTTTAGATGTCCATGAGGTTGATCTTAGAGAAGTTACTTGAGGTTAAAAGATTGTGAGTGTAAATAGATTGTGACATTTTTGTAAAAATTTTAAATTTTCTAAAAATATCCTGTAATTATAATTATACCCTTGTATATTAATATAGAAAATCTTCTTAATCTCATATTCTCAGGTTACCTGCAAAAACATGAAACCCATAAAATTATATACCATTTATAGTTATTCCAGATTTATTTCTATAAACCCATGAATAAATGATTTCTGATATTTATGTATTTGTATAGACTCATTTTTATTAACAAAGGAGAATATATGAAATCCATTTACCAATTCCCAAAAGAATTTAGAATTAAATTAATACTATAAGAGTAATATTCCAGGGCCTACTTTCTATGGACCATGCTCACAAACAGACAAATTTTAAAAATTTCCCGCTAATAAGTACAACGCCCCTCTTCGTCATCATCTGGAATTTTCGTGTGCTTGTATTTATAAATTCCCCCAATCGGCTTCAGACATCACACAAGTTCAACCACAAACATACACACATTACTCTCTCGTAAATCGGGTACACTTGTCAAAAGACTAGCACATATCAGTTGTGTCCGTCAGTAATATAAAAACAATAGTAATACCTGGTTTGGGGATCCCAAAAAATCTTGTTCACTTTCTCCACTTCCGTGTCCTAATTCCGAAGCTCTTACTTACCGGTTCGAGTCAAGTACGCTTATCGATTCAGAACTGGTGAAAACAATGGAAGCTGAGAATTGCAGTGAATTGATGATGCCTGGTCCTGATGAATGCACGAATGAGGAAGCTAGGGTTTCTGAAAAATGTTGCGGAGAGAGCAATCTGGGGAAAAAGGCTTTGGATGAGGAAAGTGATGATTCCGAAGGAATTCCTATTCTTCCGTTTACAGGGATACAGAAATTGGTAAATTGTTGTTTTTGATTTTTGTTGTGACCAATTTAATTATGTTGTTTAATCATGTGATATTTCAAAATTTTGATTCTCTTTAAATTGACATGTCTATTATGTGTAGCAGTGTAGAGAGTGAATTTAATTTTAATTTGAAATTAGATAACCGATTTTTAAAAAAAATAGTTTAATTCATTTTGGCTATGTTTGCCAAGGGATTTAATCTAATTCCCATCACTAATACCCCTTGGGATATTAGTCCTTTATAAACAATTCAATCTCATCATGTTTATTCCCCTCTAACCAGTAATCCCTAGTAAGGTTTTAAAAACAAACAAGGCCAGATAAAAGTTTTCAAACGATTATTGTCCAATCTCAGACTTAATCTATAGCAATAGACATAGACTTTATGGTTTCAGACAGTTAAAGTAACTGTTGAAGCCAATTTTCATCAAGGACTAAACTTCAATATTAAATTTATTCAGGTATTTGGATAGAACTTGTAAGAAAACATGTATGAATGATAAGACACAATTAGGGTTTTGGTATATTTGGGACTTCTTTTGAGAGTATGTTAATCAATCATGATTTTTGGATCCTCCTGAGGGTGCCTACGTACCCTACCCTAATTTATAGGGATTAAATCCGCATAGCTCTATTCAATTTTCGTTATAATTTGTATTAGATCCACCCATCTTTTTGGATTCTAGATCCTTCATCATTGGGCTTTAAAGTTATTAATGTCTTCTGCTTCAAGCTACTAAACCCATAATATTTTGATGATATTGTCGTCAGGCTATCATTGGCTTCCAGTACTCATTAAAAGATATTTGTATTGATGATGACGTGTACTTGTGCTTACGATTATGCCACTATTGTCTAGTTGTTGGCGGGAGCTCTTATGGCCCAAATATATTTATGGGCTGCTGATGCATATGATATAAAATACCCAAATCCTATCGTAGTATCAACAGTAACTTTGATTGTCTATGTGAAGTGTTATTGGTATTGATATGGTTTATTTGCTTATTACCAGAAAACAATAGCTGGATAGAAACTTTGATTGTCTGCGTGAAGTGTTACTGGTATTGATATGGTTTATTTGCTTATTACCCGAAAACAATAGCTGAATAGAAAGAATTTTTGTAGTAGATAGACTTCCCTCTACGGGACTGATACAGTTGAACTGTCCGTAGTTACTTTTGTGTTGAACAAGAGGAGGACAGATAAGTACTACTCCATGAGTGACTGGTAACCCACAAACATTAGTAATTGCAAATGAAAGGTCTAACCAACGAACCTCATTAGAATATGAAACAGATTGAAGCCACTGAATGACAAAGTTTATTGCTTCAAAAATGGCAGGATAAAGTAATAGTTACACTAGACTTTACATACAAGCCATTGAATTTTTAAAACATTCAGTACCTTTTCGAGCAAAAGTATAAAATTAATTAGGAAGAACAATCATTCTTACCAAGTACTTAAAATTTTAAATTATTACTGACAGCTTTTGTTTGCTTGTGGCCTCGGTGAAATGCGAAATAATTGGCTTCTCTTGATGTCTTTACAAGTATTCCTGCAACATGAAATTCCTAACCTTTTTAAATCTTTCCTTTGCAAGTACTGATTCTCTATGACAAAGTTTCAATCTTATTGGATTTTATTTGTTTCAAAGTTAAGCTGAAGATTCACATTAAAAAGGTCTTTAAATTTGGCCTTATGATTTGTATCTGATAACCCACTCCACTGACTCGGGGCATAGTAATAGCTAGCTTAAAATCTATTGGTGTTAAAATAGTTCTGAAAGATTGAATTGGAAAATTACTTGTTAGTCATGAAAGCAGATCTGAGTTAAGTTCTTTATCTTCTACTCGTTCACTTTTTCTTAATTAGACAAGTCTAGATAATTATGCTAATTTACTTTTGGTTTGTACGTTAACATTTGAAGCCCTAATTTTCGCATTGCTGCTTTGATTGGCCAAATGGCTTAACCTAAATGTTTGTACCCATTTTAGGTCAAGTGTCGCATTTGCCGGACATTTGTCTACTCCGGGAGTGAATTGAAATGCTCTGTCCATGATTGTGAAGCTGCATATCACTTGGAATGTGCGAAGAAAAGCCTTAGAGCCTCGTCTTCAAGAAAATTTAGGTGTCCACAACATGTAAGTTATGTAACCTTATTCAGTGGTCTTATTATATGTTAAGATGTGATGCACGTAGCTGCTTGCTAATCAATAACTCTATGTAGCTAGAGTATTTTGTCCGTGGACTAGTGGACTTGGTATGTGACAGAAGGATGAAATAAAATTAGACGATGAGTACATATTACATTTAAAACTTACGTAATATTTTCTGATGCAATTTCAATACTTGCATATGTGCATCCACATTTCAATACTAGACGATTTCCATGGTCAGCTTGTCTGTTAAAATTGTTTTTTGAATTCAAATAATATCTGTATTACAGAGTTATATGTAGGGGAATAAAAATCTGTACCATAAGTAGCAACCCTGCTTACTTCCCTTTAATAGATACCTTATCTGATTAATCTATCAGTAAGAGGTTTAAGAAATGGATTCATGGAACTCTTAAATGCATTTCATCTTTTTAGAAAGAGTTGCCTGAAATTCATGAAAAACTGCTGCTTTCAGATAAATATTAAGTTTATAGATGCTTACTCTTGGGGGATCAATTTTATTATTTATAAATATTATTCGCTACATTTCCATGACGATGCTCTTTAAAGAACAATGCACTTGCTGCTGACAATCTGTTACTGTGTATATGACAATCTTTCTTTAATAGGCTTGCTACCTCTGCAAAGAAAGGCACCAGCTGCTACGATGCGTAAGATGTGAATTAGCTTGGCATCCGAAATGTGCAGCATTTCCGGAGCATGTGAAACGTTTACGTAACCAAACAGGGAAAGCCGTATGTTGGAGGTCCCATGAAACAGAAAAGGTTAATATCTTATCCAAAAAATAATTAAAATTTTATTAATTAATTATGAAACACGGTTTGCTTGTTTCTTTGGAATATTATGTAAGGTATCGTCATATTGTTATGTTCCTGCATCACCTTCCATTTTTCCCTTCTCCTTTGCATATTGCAGATGTCACAGTTGTCGTGATTGATGATCAGGATATGTGGATGTTTATTTATTTACACATTCTTTAAATATTTTATCAGATTTGGCATCTTGTAATCGATATCATATTAATATCTATACTTACTGATTCTTCCTTGTTTTAGAAGTTTTACTAATGAGATTTTTATTCTTTTCCAAGAGCAGCCTGGAGTTCAAATAAACAGTATAGAGGTATCTTGCATTTTCTTCAATATTTATATCTATGTACTAGTGACGCATCTTAGATTACTCAGAAAGAATTTGAAGTTTATTTCCATGCCTTCTATTAAAAAGAATACAAACAAGGCTGACCTTTATTTTGTTTCTTAGGAACTATTCTTCCGCTTACCAGTACCAGAAGTCATGGACGATTTTAATATTGATAGCACCTGGAAAAACACAGAAGAGACTGAAATGGAGCCACCTCAATATGAGCACATTAGGCGCAGTATCCTTTAATCCCATCCCCCTCCAAAAAAATGATATGTATTTATTATGTGCATTATTAAACGTATAGAGGTCCTCAACTGAACTAGATGTATACCTTGTCAAGAAAAAGCGTGATGATTCTGATGCTGATATAGGATGTGCGGACTGCACTTCTGTTTGCTCTGAAGCTTGTTCCTGCAGGTACTTTGTTCTACACATTCTAAAAAGTTTGAATTGATGTCAGGTTTTTATGTTATACCTTTTTAGTTTAGAAATTCCGACATCTGTATGGTGTATGACTACTGCCTATACCATGCTTCAATAGGGTTCGATATATAAGCTGCTCAAAGGCCTGTCGCTGCACAGGCATGTGCACTAACAGACCATTCCGGAAAGAAAAAAAAATCAAAGTGGTAAAGGTGAAGCTCCTTTGCTTTTCTGCACCAAAATTCTGCTAATTAATTATTTAGGTTTGGATGATTCTCTATTTGCATTTCATATTCACATTGAACTTTGCAGACTGAACTGTGTGGTTGGGGAGTAGAGGCTGCCGAGTCTATTAATAAGGGTGATTTCATTATCGAGTATGTTGGGGAAGGTAATGCCCGTAATTTCTTCACTTTATTTTTTGTATGAACAGCCACAATTTTACACGATAATTTTACTTCAAGGAATGCATACGATGCCAATTACTTAAACCTTAAACGCCTGTAACTTGGTATTCTTTTCCTGAAAGTTTTGCACAAGTTTTCATTCTTGCTCTTTTTTTGTTTTAGTTATAAGTGATGGTGAGTGTAAAGAACGGCTATCGTATTTGAAGTACATGGGAGCTAAAAACTTTTACATGTGCAAAGTTCAGACAGATTTTACCATCGATTCAACATTTAAGGGGAACACCGCCAGATTTCTGAACCACAGTTGTAATCCCAACTGTAACCTGGAGAAACGGTTAGTTTAACTAATTTGACATATCTATTTTTGTTGATGTCATATCTGGAGTGTGCTGCTGTTGAATTAGTAAAAAAGTCGTTAGTGTGGCTTCTTTATGATGCATGCAGAACAAAGAATGACAATTGTGTAAATACCAGCCACCTCGGCCTAATCTATATTACTTATAATTCCTGAAGAGTTTTTTCAAGGCTTTTTACTTAAGTACCCACTTCTTTTCTTCTTTATTTCAAGATTTGCCACCCATATCTTACGTATTTCTACGTATTTCAGAGAATCTCTATGTATATCTCTATGTATATATTAGGATTTCTACATTTAGCATCGTATATGCACATTATATACAAAAATGCAATACTATCCTATGTACTGTCCTATGTACTGAATTTGTATTGTTTATATTACTTTTACTGCTGCTGCACGTGGAATGAAGAAAGAAGGTTCTCCTCCCTTTCCCGGACGTGTGTATGCTGCACTGTTTCTGTACCTTGGATGTACTTGATTCTTTTTAAAATTCTTTACTTTTGAATTTGTAAGATATCAATCTCTTTCTTTAGTTCAAAATTCAAATAACTGTGAATTCAAATTTTGTAACTACAGCTTTGGTCTTTAAGCTATTTCTGGTATATTCTTTCAATATCTTTTTCCTGATCGTTGTTTGATGCATATGTGTTAGATTAGACTCATATCTTTGCTGAAGATATGAGTTTCGTCTTTTTCGATTTCCATCTATCTTCATGCTTAACTTTTGTTGTTTTTGCTTTGTGTTGAGTATTGTTTTCTTTCGATTTTATGATTATTCTTCGTTTTATAAACAGGTATAACAAAATCAAGCAATGTCTTCTTTATTTAGACATGGGCAGATGCATAAGGTTTTGAAGAATCAACATCAACATCAACATGGACAAATAAATACACAGTGTCATTCTAATATTCGTGTTCCTCTCGGTGAGCATCCTTTATCGACACGAGCTGAGGAGAATTTACATGGATGTGATAGGAATCTTCGTCTTCCTCTTAGTCAACACCCTATATTTAGACAGTCTACTGAGAATGAACATCCAAATATTGGTTAGTGAGTTTTTGCTTTCAAAATATTCAATTGCTATAAGTCTCTCATTAGTTAGTTCTAAAAACAGATATTCAATGGTCATTGAATCTGGTTTGAACAGTCTAGGATGTCTAAAATAAAATCTTAGACCATGTACAGGTAAGGCTGAGAGACCAGTGGGTAAGAGTTTTAGTGGACGAATTCCACTACGTGAACACCCAATGGTGAAATCTTCTGTTTGGAAAGGAACTGATTTCAACGCAAAGGTTGTTCTTCTATTTCACTTTTAAATCCCTTTATTGTGTTCTTAAATTGATAAATTGGTTTGTTTATTGCATAGGAAATGATTAAGTCCAAGCAATAGCAATAATGGTCTTAGTAACTTATAAAATCCTTAATTGTGTTCTTAAATTGATGAATTATTTTATTTCTTTTTTGATATTAGGTTCTGTATTTGCATAGCATAGGAATAGGAATAATGGTCAATTTCACTTTTAAATTCCTTTATTGTATTCTTAAAATTACTTTGTTTATTTATGGAGATTTTAGGTTCAATATTTGCCTAGCAAAGGAGTTAGTCCAAGCAATAACAATAATGGTAACATTATATTTTCAATTTATAAAGATAATGTCTACTTCGTGCCTAATGTTGGGTGATCACTGATGAAATTTCTAAAGGAATAATTATGTCATATGTTAGGCTCTTCAATGGCAATGTTTTCCAAATCTGGTATTGATGGAAATCAAATGGCTCCACGGAAGACGTTGAAGAGGAAATACAATTGTTCTGTGGAAGAAGTTTCAAGATCTTTATTTGGTGATGCAGAGTACTCCACTCCTATTGATTTTGACGATTCTGTTTATTCATCAATAGGTTACGTAAAAGTTCTCCATGGAATTTTTTTTTGCTCCAAAATTTATTGCATTGCATTGTTAATAACATCTTTGTATATTTCCAGAGAATTCCCGTATTGTTGGTGTGGATGATAGTGACGATGGTATGTTCAGTGATGATGATATCGATGCATCTAGGACTGCTGATGTCCTTAGTGATGATGGTATGTATTACACTGAATTCATGCATCTTCCAATACTTAAAAATTGTAGATCAACATTTATCCAACGCCTCTGCAGATGTTGATTTTGATGAGGAATATTGTATAAACAACCGAACAGGTACTCATTCATATTTCATAGTTGTTTCTGCATCCATCGTTATATGGATTTGATTCCTTCATCATGAGCCTTGAATACAACAGACTTAGTGCAGACCATTGTACATACTACAAAAGGTTTGAAGATGATAATGACTTTATCATTCTATTGTTGTATGTGGATGACATGTTGATTGCAGGCCCCAACAAAGGTCGAATCCAAGAATTAAAGGCACAGTTGGCTAGGGAATTTGAAATGAAGGACCTTGGACCAGCAAACAAGATTCTAGGGATGCAAATTCACCGAGACAAAAATAATAGGAAGATTTGGCTATCTCAGGAAAATTACTTAAACAAGATCTTGCGTCGCTTCAACATGCAAGATTGTAAGCCAATTTCTACCCCACTTCCTGTTAATTTCAAGTTATCCTCAAGTATGTCACCTAGCAATGAAGCAGAGAGAAGGGAGATGTCTCGAGTACCGTATGCATCAGCAGTGGGAAGTTTGATGTTCGCCATGATATGTACAAGACCAGATATCGCACAAGCACTGGGAGCGGTTAGTCGGTATATGGCGAATCCTGGTAGAGAGCATTGGAATACAGTAAAGAGGATTCTGAGATACATCAAAGGAACCTCAAATGTTGCATTATGTTATGGAGGATCAGAATTGACCGTCAGAGGTTATGTGGATTCAGATTTTGCAGGAGATCTCGACAAAAGCAAATCCACTACAGGTTATGTGTATACTCTTGCAGGAGGAGCTGTAAGCTGGATGTCTAAACTGCAGAAGGTTGTGGCTTTATCTACAACAGAAGCAGAATACATGGCAGCTACACAAGCTTGCAAGGAATCAATCTGGATACAAAGGTTATTGGAGGAACTTGGGCACAAACAAGAAAAGATTGTTCTGTTTTGTGATAGTCAAAGTGCTTTGTACATTGCAAAGAATCCAGCCTTTCATTCACGGACGAAGCACATAAGGGTACAATACCATTTTGTACGAGAAGTAGTGGAAGAAAGAACTGTGGATATGCAAAAGATTCACACTAATGAGAACCTAGCAGATATTATGACCAAGCCGGTCAACACAGACAAATTCATACAATGCCGATCCTCCATCGGCCTGACAGAAACATAAGCAGCATGATATTGGCAAAAGAGGAAGGGTTGAAGATTGATCACAAAGGTGGCTTTAAGTGGGAGAAATGTCAAAGTATAAAGCCTCCTTTGTGGAAGGTGGCTAAGAACTTTGAATTCAAACAAGGCTGCTGTCCAATTCAAAGTCCATGGTCATAGATTGAAGGTGCAGCCTTCATTGAAAATCTAGCTCATGTCTTCCGTAATCAATGATGTAACTAATTTGTTTAGAGGCCTATAAATAGACCTCCACCAAAGCCATTGTGATGATAAGAAAAGAAGGAAGAAAAAGAGAGAGACAGTAGAGAGTTAAGGAGAAAGTGAATAGTGAGAATATATATATTATATATAAATATCTTCTAAACATTAGGGTCTCTCCTTTGTAATATAAAGAGTGTTTTCTCCTACTATAAGAGAGAGTTTTGTCAATTGTACTCTCCTTATTTTAGAGAGAAGGTGGTGTAATTCTTTCTCTTGGTGAAACCCTCCTACTTTTGCCTGTGGTTTTTTCCCTTAATTTATTTAAGGGTTTTCCACGTAAAATTCGGTGTCCACTCATTTCCAGTTTTTCTCAATTTTACTTTGCTTGCGAGCCAGCTGCGCCTGATAAATTCCTAACAGATTATAGGTAAATGAGGGCAAGTACATAATTCTGTATGGAGGAGAGGATATTGACTGGATCAGAAGATTCACAAACGCAGCACGGGTAGTGGCACAAGATGCAGGAGTTCAACTAGAAATGGCCTATGTAGGAAAGAGCACAAAAAGAGAACTGGTTCGAAAAGCAATGGCAGCAATCACTGTGGAGAAGCTTAGCTACTGCTGGCAAGACCCCACAATGATATGGTTCTTTTGGGCAAGACTACAAAGCATGTTGTTTTCCAAGATCCAAGTGAAAACAGACGACCAACTTGATCCATTAATGATAGAAATCAAGAAACTGCTAAGTTATGACAAGAGTGGAAGTTGGGCATTATTATGCAAAGGCTCAAATATTGTAGCTAGTGGACATGCTCAAACTGTTTTAAGCGCTTTCGTAGAATATGATTCCTGGAAAGAATACGTTCCAATTAATGGCTTTGACGTGGCATTTAAAGAATACCATGACAAGCTTCATGTTGCTAACATGCCATGTTGCAGATTTGAGTTCTTGACAACTGCAGGAAGAATTCCAGATGCAATGACATGCCCGGAGTGCCTCGGCCGTATGGAGAATTACAGCACCTTCCTTTGTTGCCATGATGCAAATGCTCTGTTACTGCCCTATTGAAGCAACATGGCTGCCTGCTGAATTGAAATAAAGAGCACACTACATGGCTGCCTAGTGAAAGGAAAGTATTACATTTATAGGTTTCATGTAGTTTTTGTGTTTTCACGGTTTTTATCTATAGATTTAGTATTATAAGGGAACTGCCTTATCCAAGTTACAGGGGAAGAGGTTATACTCTATGTAGAGAATGCGGAATAGAAAGATCTAGAAAAGATTGTTCACAATGTGATCGAAAGGTAAATGTCTAATTTGTTGTAGTTATCAATCTAATTAATAATGAGTTGCTTCATAGATGAAACTAGTCTGTAATTTGTCACCTAGTGGTACACTGCACGAATTAGGCCTTAGCTATGTATATCAACTATTTTCCTTGAAGATAATTCGACTTTACACACTATTGTGCAATGTGTCTTTGAACTGCATTTTGTAGAATCAGATTTAAAGAGATTATCTAAAACCAGTAGGGTTTCAAAAATAGAAGCACCAAGATATGCCTATCTTATTTCGGGCATAAATGGTGATAGTCGTCAAAGAATGATGAGAAACTTACAAGCTATTTATCATCCTAGAAATCAGTATATACTACACATGGATCTTGAGGCTTTGCCACATGTAATGTTGGATTTTACGTCGGTGAAGAAGGATCCTATGTTTCGTAAAATTGATAATGTTTATGTGATGGAGAATTCCAATATGGTGACATATAGAGGTCCTACAATGATTGCAACTACCTATCAAGCAATTGCAATTTTGTTAAAGTGCAAGATGGGACTGGTTTATAAACCTCAGCACTTCAGATTATCCTCTTATGACACATGATGGTCACTTTAAATTTAATTTTTTATTATTGTGATTTATAACAAATTTCTCTTGTCAATTAGACGTAGAATACTTTGAGATTATTGCGATAGTGTTAGTTACAGTAGTCCATATTTGCTTAGTTGTATTGTAAGATAATATTTTTTAGTGACCCTTGCCAATATCATAATTGTGTACAACAATTATGCTAGGCCAAATGGACACCTAGGCATTCTGCTAGGTCTTTATGCCTTGGAATGTATGGTGTTTGTTCTCTGCCTTCCTGTAAGAGCTTCCTTGTATGCTATATGATTATTTAATATAATTTTATATACTCAGTTTTGTTATCTCAGGTGCAATTAATTAGAGCAGTACATGTTAGATGCTGGAGTGCAATGGGCAAGTGCACCTGCAGTCAAAGTGAGAAAACATTGAATGTTATTTCCTTAGACATTTCAGATAGCGTTGTTTTCTTCACAACATCCTATAGAGTGAGAAAATTGTTGCTCCATTGCAGGGTGTGCAAGATGCAGCTGTGGAGTTGCTACACAGTTTAGTAGCCGTGCATAGGTAGTCGCTAATTTGTTTAGAATTCCCCCCATTACCCCCAGACTTTGTTTATTTTCCATACAGCTAAGAAAGTTCCAAACTTCATTAGACTGTGTCAAGTTAGTGGCAAGGTGTGAACTTTTATCTTTGTGTAGCTGATGTCTTGAAATATCATTTATTTCACCCATTGTAGGTGTTTGTTGGCTCTAAGCCCTTTCTGGATAAGGCACTTGGTATCCCTGTTGAAGGTCTGATTGGTACATAGCTGAGCCTTCTCCATGACAAAGATCTTAGAGCACTGGATGCAAATGGTTTTTGTCAGCTTATGCTAGAGGTGAATGTACTGTTACTAGCTTTAGAATACAAGCCATGGTAGAGTAAAATCGGGTATTACCATCTAGATAATCCATCTCGTGGGAACCTGTTGACAGGACTCGTTACTTATAATTCCTATTTAGAAAGTTGTAATACACTCTGCCAAATTGCTACTAATTAGTATCTAACTCTCTCCATTGTTGGTTCCAGATTTCGAACTTTAGTTCAGTGGCTATAAATCATGACTAAGATTCAATGCGATAGAAGACTGAAGATGCTAAAAAGTTGATTCAATTGTTTGGTCGGCCATATGGAAGAATATGGTTGTAAAATTTGTTTTGATAAAACACAGTACAATACCCTGTTGCAGAAAATCGAAGAAGAGGCCGAGATTTCGAAGATTTCTGTTGATGGTGTGCGATTGTGTGTGTTGAACTGGTGGTGGTGTTGCGATTGTGATTATATTGGTTCGATTTGGGGGCTCGGTTCTGGTTTGTTCAAGCTGATCTCGAGTTTTTTCAGTTTTTGGTTACGGGTTTTAGTGATAAGTGTGATTTTTCTGCTCTTGTTAGTTCGATTAAATTGGAAACCGAAAGTTAGACATTAGAATCATGTTTATGATATTTATATTTAGTTAATAAGCATCATCACAATAATTTTCATGTCTATATTATGCTGGTCGACTGTATTGATTGTTTGATTGATGTTATAAACTGTTGTGTTGTTTTGGGGACTCGAATGGATTATTAGATTGCTGCCGAAGATTTTTAGAACTCGCCGGATTCTGGAAAAATATAAAAAATTATTATTTTTATAATTTCATACTAATATTCTATGATTATTATTTTTATAATATTATGTAAATATTATTTCATAATATTCTGTAAATATTATTTAATAATATTCTGTAAATATAAGAATATTATTATAATAATTAATAATAATAATCTCAATGACAATTAATAATATTAAAAAATTATTAATTTGAGAAATTTAATCCTACTCAGAGCAAAGAGACCACCTTTTAGAGAACTAATTTTTTTTAGAGAAATCAAATAGACCACTTATTGGCCTACGTGGTTTCTTTACTAGAACTAGAGAGACCATCTAATCTAAATAAGTGGTTTCTTTTCCTTCTACCTAAGAGACCACTTTTCTTAAATAGCTGGCCTCTTATTTCTATTTAAGAAACCCCTCAAAGAAGAGGTCTCTTATCCTAAGAGACCACTGACCTAGAGACCCCCTCTTGAGGTGGTCTCTAAGATGATTTTTAGCTGGTCTCTTTAGGCTTTTTTGTAGTAGTGACATTTTTTATTATCCCTTTCATTTACAACAGTTAGCTCTTCAATTCAAATATATGATAATAATATTAAAAGTTGTTTTATATAAAGGTCTAAGGTTCGATTCGGTGAACAACATATTAATTTATATTTAATACTAAAAGTTGCTATACATAAAGGTGTAAGGTTTGAATCCTCCCAACAACATATTAAAATTAATATTTATATTATACTACACTATAATCAAATTATAAAAAATTAAAAATAACCCGTAATTTGCATGGGCTATTAGCTAGTTTTACTAATACCTAATTTTCTAGATATCTCATCTTCTCCGCACTCTTATATTTAATAAAATACAATAATAATATTATAATTACTAATAATTAACCAATTACTTTTTTCAGCTAAATGTATCATATTTTCTATATTTTTAATTAAAATTCCTTATTTCTAGAAATATCACGGATAACATAAAGATAATTAATATCAAATCATGTCATTTAAAAATTAAGCTTACAAAATTCATATCTTAAAAAATATATTTCAAATTAAAGAATAAAAATTACAGAATATTAAAGATCCATGCAATGCACGAATTTTAAGCTAGTGCAATATTATTTTAGTTTAATTATAAGTTCGATGCATGTGGGAAATTTTAATTTGAGTAAAAGAAATGTATATAATTATGTAAGACATTATTCAAATTTCCTCAAGAAAATATATGCATTTTTATGTAGGGCTGTAATCCGAGTCGAGCTGCTCGCGAGCAGCTCGAGCTCGAACTCGTTTAACAGTAGCTCGGCTCGACTCGACTCGACTCGTTAACGAGCTGAGCTCGAGCACAAGATCGGACTCGTTTAACTAAACGAGCCGGCTCGGCTCGACTCGACTCGTTAAACGAGCCGAATTCGGTTACAAGATCAGGCTCGTTTAAGTATAAATTTACACGAGCCGGCTCGACCGACTCGTTTAAATAGGCTCGTTTAGCTAAACGAGCCGGCTCGGCTCGACTCGGCTCGTTAAACGAGCCGAGTTCGGTCACAAGATTAGGCTCGTTTAGTTAAACGAGCTGGCTCGACTCGTGAAAAAAAGCTCGACTCGAATTGATACTCGGCTCGGCTCGACTCGGCTCGAATGACAGCCCTATTTTTATGTAAGTGATTGGTCAAAACAGTTGGTCTCCTCCGTTTTCTTTGCGCATGAGAGAGGTGGGAAACATGGATTCTAATTAGGGTACAACTCAATACAATACACCGTATCACCGTAGTGTAGTGTTACGTGATAAGGAAATGATGTTGTTCCTTTTTTTTTTATATAAATTAAGTACATTTTTTGGGAGGTATTTAGATTTTATTTGGAACGTGTTAACCAACTAACCAACCAACCAATTATACCCTGTTTCGCTTATAATAGTATAGTATAGATATATCTCATGCTATAGATATATCTCATGCGATGCACGAGTTACATTTAATATTTTTATATTTATTTTTGTTAGAAATTTTTTATTTATAATATATTATTAAAAAAATTAAATCCATTAAAATAAGTTTTATATGAAATAGATTTAGAGATGTGTTTCTTTTCAAAAATGGAAAAAGATTAGCGTTGTGCTTTAAATGAAATAATTACATGTATCGTAATAAAGTCTAACTTCCCTACTTAAATTTCAGAATTGGGCCTTATAATGCAAATCTATAAATAAAAATAGTTAATTAAGGATAATTAAGTAAAATTAATTAAATAAGAATAATTAAGTAAAATTATTAAATAAGACAAATACCGTACCAAAAAATAGGTACGAAAACTTTTAATACTTCAGTTCTAGATTTAACGAGTATAGGAAGCTATTAAACAGATTTAAATATATAAATAAAATAGTTATATGTGTTTTAATTAGAATATGTTTATCATAAAGTTAGGCTCGTTCTAAGAAAGATTGACTTCCATACTTACATTTTAGTATTTGACCTTATTATGGAAATCTATAAATAAAGCTAATTAGATAATGTAATTATGTAAAAATAATTAAATAAAAATAATTAAGTAAATTAATTAAATAAGGTAAGTAGCATACCAAAAAAATAATATTTTGATTTTAATAATATTATATAAATATATTATATTTTAATTTTTGGTTTAGGTTCTGTGTAAGCAAATAGCATAATAGATTAATATATGTAATGTATTTCATTAAAGATATCGTACAAATGATTATACTTTCCACACTAAAGTTGATTGGTGGCTAAAATTATAGTATATAAGAGTATCTCTAACGGTGTTGACTTAGTAGCTAAAATGTTAAAAATTGAATAACGATTATATAAAATTTGTTGAACATGTAAGGCGTTGTACTGATCAATAGAATCGGTTATAATGATTGGATATATTTCAAAAATAGTATGTTATTATTATTATAAGTTATTAAAAATCTAACATATTGTTTTAATGTATCTTTTCATTAATAATGTATGGGAAGAAGAGAGAAAAGTATATCTTATTATATTAAAACTTGTTCTCAATTATAATAGAAAAAATGCTTATATAGGCAACATTCAACAATAATAAAGGAAATTATCCTAACAAGGAAATCAACATAATAATAGAACTATCCAATAATATGCTAATATTATATATGTTAACTTCCCCCCTCAAATTCACGATCTCACGATGGAGAATCGAGAGTTTGCCAACAAGAAATGGAACAACGTATCCAAACGAATCCAAAACTGCTAACTCCAAAATCAAGAGCTTCCAAACACATCAAAAAAATACGATTACGAACCCAAACGAGCCAAACACTTCCAAACGAATCCAAAGTTACACCCGCACGAATCCAAAGTTACACCCGTAAAACAAGAAAAAAAAGGAATAGGAGCATCCATGTCATCCAAATATCCAATAGTAAACAGAAACAAAACAGCAATACAAGTGTATCCAAATCAATACCAAAGCGAACAGAAAATCCAAGTAGCAAGAGAAGAAGAACCACCCATGTCAGCCAATAACGAACTGTAACAATTTCAAAATTTAAACGAATCTGCAACCAATGAACAAGAAGAAAAATCCAAACTACAACCAATGAACAAGAAAGAAAGATCCAAACGAATTGCAACCATCGAAAACAATACCAATACCGAAACCAAAACTTTATCCAAATCCAACCCAATAACCAATCCGAACCAATTCCAACTCCAAACCTAATCTAAAACAAGAATCAAATCCAAACTGTATACAAATCTAACCAACAAACTTTATCCAATATAACCAGCAAACTTGTGTGCAAATCTAATATCCAATCAAAATCAAATCCATATCCAAATTTTAACTGAGAAAACCAATTTATAATCGTAAACCAGTAGAGAGAAAAAGATAGAAGAAAGGGTAAAGAAACGATCCTATGACCTAAACCAATATATATAGAAAGAGAGAGAGATTTAGAGAGTGTGTATGAGAGCAAATTAAACGAAACTAGTAGAAGCAAAAATCCAACCAAAAATAGTTTAATCGAAGAAAGCCAAGACGAAGAAGAAAAAGACAACCAACTAGAGAATTCATCCCAACGATTCGAGAAGAAAAACAAAAACTTAGCAATCACGATTAATAACCAAAATCAATACTATTACCCAAGAAAAAGACACAACCAATTTGAAGAAGAAAACGAGAACAAAAAATAATCGAAGAACATGTTTTAATCCAACATACGGAAGACATCATGTTCAACCCTCAATCAACCGATCCCAGATCGAATCGACCTAGCTCTAGATACCATGATAAAGTAGGGCAAGAAGAGATAATTAAAGTAGATCTTATTATATTGAAACTTGTTTTCAATTACAATAGAAGAGGGGCTTATATCCAACAATAATAAAGGAAATTATCCTAACAAGGAAATCAACATAATAATAGAACTATCCAATAATATGCTAATATTATATATGTTAACATTCATTACTAGTCGCTAGGTTCGACAAATTTAGCTAAGATGTTTAGGCCCATTGGAGTGGAGAAATTTTTTACAAAATCTTCATAATTCTTATTTTTAGCAAGTTATATATATTTTTAGCTACAAATTGTATATGGTTGGAGATGCTCTAATATACGTAATTATATGATATGAATATGTTCTATGAAGATCTTTGATTATTTTGGAGACTCAAGATCAAATCTGGGGCATTCACTTCCATCTAATCTAAAAGGTCCATAATTTTAGTTTATATTTATTTTTTAAAAGCCAGGGTTACGTATGTCAGATAAAACTGTTGCAATATAACTGAGTATGTATAGTTTATATACACGTAAATAACTATACAGTGGCTCACGCACGTATTTAGTTCTTAATTATCAGAACAACAGGGAATTACAACATCTTGCAACTTATACACCAGTTTACGTTTTCCTGCATGTCAACCAACAACTGGATTATTCACAAATATATAAATCATTTTAAGATTATTTCTAAGTTTATTCGAAATAAAACGAGATATACGCCAGATCAATTATATAAGTTACAAGTTTCCATGGTGAAAGATTGAATTTTTTTCATGTACTATAAGTAACATTTGTTTATTTGTTTTTGTTAAAATAAAGAGAAAAACCAAATATTATTATAACCAAACTCAAGTTTATAATACATGTCTCAATACTTATATAGTAAACCTATATAAGATAAAATACCGAAAATACCCTTAATACAATAATACGTATATATTCTAACATCCCCCCTCAAACTCACGATGCTGCAGCAATGAGCATTGAGAGTTTGTCAGACAAAAAACGGAAGCGCGAAACAGAGTGAGACTTTGTGAAAATGTCAGCAATCTGAAGTGCAGAAGAGACATAAGGTAAGGTGATGGTACCCTGCTGTAAATGATGACGAGTCACATGACAATCAATTTCTATATGTTTAGTGCGCTCATGAAAGACAGAATTACGAGCAATATAGACTGCACTCTTATTATCACAATATAGCGGAGTAGGACGAGTAAGCTTAACACTCAAATCTGCAAGTAACCGACGTAACCAAACAACCTCACAAGTAGTAGAAGCCATGGCACGATACTCAGCTTCCGAAGATGATTGAGAAACAACATCCTGCTTCTTACTTTTCCATGAAATAAGAGAATCACCAAGAAAAATACAAAAACCAGTATTGGATTTACGATCCTCAGGATCGCCAGCCCAATCAGCATCATTATAAGCACGTAACTCTAAAGATGATGAAGAAGGAAACAAAAGACTCTGAAATTGAGTCCCACGAAGATACCTGAGAATACGAAGAACTGCAGCCCAATGTATAGTAGTAGGAAAAGTGACAAACTAGCTAACTACATGAACAGCATGTGCAATATCCTGTCGAGTAACAGTGAGATAAACAAGACTACCAACAATCGTGCGATATAAACTAGGATCCGCTAAGGGAAGACCATCAGATGGAGAATATCTAGCATTCATCTCTAGAGGAGTATCCACAGTCTTGTTATCAGTAAGACGTGCACGGTCAAGCAAATCAGCAATGTACTTAGATTGAGATAAAAGATACCCCTTTGGTGAACTAGCAACCTCAATTCCCAGAAAGTAACGGAGCAAACCTAAATCTTTCATAGCAAAACAACGAGCCAATTCCCGTTTTAATGACTCAATACCATCACAGTCATCACCAGTAATAATCATATCATCAACATATAAAGACAAAAGAATACGACCAGCACTCGTGCATCTTACGAATAAAGCAGAATCATGATGACTAGGACAAAAACCAAGTGAAATAAGCACAGTGGAAAACTTATCGAACCAACAACGAGATGATTGTCGAAGACCATAAATTGATTTACGAAGTCTACAGACATAACCTGGTTGATGCGGAAGACCAGGAGGAGGTGTCATATAAACTTCCTCATGAAGATCACCATACAAAAATGCATTCTTAACATCCATCTGAAAAATTTTCCATTTACAAGAAGAAGCAACTGCAATCAAAGTACGAACCGTTGTCATCTTTACAACAGGAGCAAAGGTCTCTTCATAATCCAAGCCATACTCCTGGGAGTAGCCTTTAGCAACAAGTCGAGCCTTATAACGCTCAACGGATCCATCAGAATTGGTCTTAATTTTATAGACCCAGCGACAACCAATAACATGTTTTCCTGGTGGTATTGGAACTAAATCCCATGTATGAGTTTGGTGTAGAGCAGTAAGTTCCTCAGCCATAGCATTCTGCCAAAGAGGATCAGGAACAACCTCTCTATATGATGCAGGCTCAGACAAACGGTGAACAGAAGTAACAAATGAAGCAAATGAAGGAGAATAAGATGAATAAGCAAAATCAGGAAGTTGAGTGGACTTACGTGTACGAGTGGACTTACGAATGGGTTGAGGATTCGGAATCTCTTGAGATGATGGAGTGGGGGAAGAATCTGAAATCTCCGGTGACGATTGAGTGGTTGGAGAAGCAGGTGGAGATGTGGGAGTTTGATCCAAAATCTCTGGTGACGATTGAGTGGTTGGAAAAGCAGGTGGAGATGTGGATGTCTCGGGAACTGATTGAGTGGTTGGAAAAGCAGGTGGAGATGTGGATGTCTCGGGAACTGAAGTATTATTTGTGGTTGAAACTTCCTTAGTGTCCATGCCAAAAGGATCAATACGAATAAGATCCGCCTTCGTCATATGATGTGAACTAGCAGGAACAGAGAAAAATGGAATATGCTCCAGAAAGTAAACATGTCGAGAAAGATACAATTTCTGACTAACCGGGTCAAAACAACGATATCCTTTTTGAGTTACACCGTAGCCCAAAAAGACACATAAAGCAGACTTAGCAGACAATTTAGTACGCTCAACCTGTGGCTTGAGAACAAAATAGGTACAACCAAAGACACGCAGCGAAGCATAATCAGGCACTTCTTCATATAATTTCTCAAAAGGAGACATACCTGAATTTTGAGCAGTTGGAATCCTGTTAATCACATAAACAACCGTAAGAAGTGCTTCACCCCAAAATACACTAGGAACATCAGTTGACAACAAAAATGAGCGAGTTGTTTCAACAAGATGACGATGTTTTCGTTCAGCAACACCGTTTTGTTGAGGAGTGTCGGTACATGAACTTTGACGTATGGTCCCATCCAAAGCAAGCAATCGACAAAAAGCATTAGAAGTGTATTCACCTCCCAAATCACAACGAAAACATTTAATGACAGCATTATGTTGAGTTTTTATATGAGCTCTAAAATCTTTATACATATCCAGAAAATCATACCTGCGCTTCATAAGATAAATCCACGTATAACCAGTGAAATCATCAATAAACGAAACATAATATCTTGATCCTCCTTTTGTAGGCATAGGAGTAGGTCCCCACACATCAGAATGCTCAATATCAAATGGAGCAAGAGAATATGTAACACTCTTATGAAAAGGTAAAGCAGAAAATTTCGCTAATTTACAACCACTACAATCAGAAATATCATGAGATTTCAACTGTCCCAAAGCTCCAGTTGAGACCAAAAACTTTAAGCGAGGCTGAGAAACATGACCTAAACGTGCATGCCATAAGTAAAAGTCAGAAGATGAATCACTCAAACGAAAAGAGGACAAATCAACACTAGGAGTTCCAACAACAAATATATTAAGTTCATCCAAAACATAAAGTCCTCCCTATTTACGACCTTTCCCGATAACCTTTTGAGATCTTGGATCCGTAACACAACAAGTAGTAGGAGAAAAAGAGACAAAGTAACCAGACTCACATAATTGACTAACCGAAACAAGATTTAGCTTAAGATCCGGAATAAAATAAACATCAAAGAGAGACACAGTTGGAGTAACAACAGAACCAACACCTTTCAATGGCATAGGAGTGCCATCAGCAGTCATGATGGATAAAGATGTATGATCAGAAAATGAAACGAAAGATGACCAATGCGGAGACATATGATGAGATGCACCCGAATCCAGAATCCATAAAGAAGAAAACATACTTGAAGTACCCGTTGACAAAAGTCCTGTTGACGATGAGACATACATGGCAAAAAAAATTGCTGAAAACAAAATCGAATCCAGATATGAAACTAAACCCGAAACCAAATCCAAAGTCAAAAGAAACAATTCTCCAATCCAAAATAGAATCCGAAAACAAATCCAAATTCAAATCCAAATCCAAAACCAATACCAAATCTAAATCAAATAAACCAAATAACTACAACTAGAATATTTCGATAATCAAGTAATATAGATGTCAATCAATCAACAACACCCAACTTATAAGATCAAGAACGACGTAAAGAATGAATTATAAGCAATCTGTTTGAACCCTTAAAATCTGACCTTCCGGAACTCCAAATACGATTTCTACCGTTCAAAACTTAGATACTAATGCAAGGAAGACTCTGTCAAAATTTCAGGACGATCCAACGGTTGAAACTCCGGGAATTGCAAAACGAAGTTGGCTGATCTGGGCAGAAAAATTCCTACGAATTTTCAAAATAATTTTGTTTTTGTAGCGTAACTCTACCTCTCTAACAATTCGGTTAAACACCCACGATTGTCTCACAACAAACGATGAATTTGATCATCATCTCCCTCGAAACCTAGCTCTTGATACCATGTTAGAATAAAGAGAAAAACCAAATATTATTATAACCAAACTCAAGTTTATAATACATGTCTCAATACTTATATAGTAAACCTATATAAGATAAAATACCGAAAATACCCTTAATACAATAATACGTATATATTCTAACAGTTTTAATATTGGTTCGTTGCACTATACTAACATTGCAGCACATCTGAATCATGCAGTACAGAACTTTTTCAAAAGAAAATAATAATAATAATAATTTTGTGGAAAAAATACAGAAAAACAGTAAGTACTATTAGAACATAATTATGCTAATGCTACTACCATTACTAGGTGCTTATGTCCCGGATGATATCTTTAAGCTCGGCCTCATTTTTAGTTGTCAATGTTCTGCAGTCATATTTTAGTGTGGAGTTTGTGAGAGCAATTGTATTTTTTGAGCCTAAAAATGTTCTGATGTGATTATCTCAATGTTTATTATTAAATTAGTTGATTTTAGATTTCCATGAGGTTGATCTTAGAGAAGTTACCTGAGGTTAAAAGATTTTGAGTGTAAACAGATTGTGGCATTTTTGTAAATATTTTAAATTTTCTAAAAATATCCTGTAATTATAATTATACCCTTGTGCATTAATATAGAGGATCTTCTTAATCTCAGGTAAAGGTTACCTGAGGATGACCTCAGGAACATGAAACCCATAGAATAATATACTCCCTCCGTCCCGTCCATTTGTTATCGTTTCAAAATAGGGTGTCGACACGTATTTTAAGGTGGATTTTAAGGATAGTTCCATAACTTATTTTTGAAAGTTTCTTTTTTGTATAAAAATAGAACAATCCTATTTTTATACAAAAAAAGAAAATATGAAAAATAATTTATGGAACTATCCTTAAAATTCACCTTAAAATGAGTGTCAGAAAGTGACAAAAAAGTGTAAACAAATGGATGAGACAGAGGGAGTACCATTTATAGTTATTCCAGATTTATTTCTATAAACCCATCAATAAATGATTTCTGATATTTATGTATTTGTATAGACTCATTTTTATTAATAAAGGAGAATATATGAAATCCATTTACCAATTCCCAAAAGCTAGAATTTAGAATTAAATTAATACTATAAGAGTAATATTCCAGGGCCTACTTTCTATGGACCATGCTCACAAACAGACAAATTTTAAAAATTTCCCGCTAATAAGTACAACGCCCCTCTTCGTCATCATCTCGAATTTTCGTGTGCTTGTATCTATAAATTCCCCCAATCGGCTTCAGACATCACACAAGTTCATGCACAAACATACACATATTACTCTCTCGTAATCGGGTACACTTGTCAAAAGACTAGCACATATCAGTTGTGTCCGTCAGTAATATAAAAACAATAGTAATACCTGGTTTGGGGATCCCAAAAAATCTTGTTCACTTTCTCCACTTCCGTGTCCTAATTCCGAAGCTCTTACTTACCGGTTCGAGTCAAGTACGCTTATCGATTCAGAACTGGTGAAAACAATGGAAGCTGAGAATTGCAGTGAATTGATGATGCCTGGTCCTGATGAATGCACGAATGAGGAAGCTAGGGTTTCTGAAAAATGTTGCGGAGAGAGCAATCTGGGGAAAAAGGCTTTGGATGAGGAAAGTGATGATTCCGAAGGAATTCCTATTCTTCCGTTTACAGGGATACAGAAATTGGTAAATTGTTGTTTTTTATTTTTGTTTTGTACCAATTTAATTATGTTGTTTAATACTGTGATATATATTTCAAAATTGATTCTCTTTAAATTGACATGTCTATTATGTGTAGCAGTGTAGAGAGTGAATTTAATTTTAATTTCAAGTTAGATAACCGATTTTTTAAAAAAAAGATTAATTCATTTTGGCTATGTTTGCAAGGGATTTTAATCTAAAGACTGCATTCCCATCACTAAGACCCCTTGGGATATTAATTAGTCCTTTAAACAATTCAATCTCATCATGTTTATTCCCATCTAACCAGTAATCCCTAGTAAGGTTTTAAAACAAACAAGGTCGGACTAAAATTTTCAAAAGATTATTGTCCAATCTCAAACTTAATCCATAGCAGTACACATAGACTTTATGGTTTCATATAGCAACTGTTGAAGCCAATTTTCGTCAAGGACTAAACTTCAATATTAAATTAATTCAAGTATTCGGATAGAACTTGTAAGAAAAAAATGTATGAATGATAAGACACAATTAGGGTTTTGGGGTATTTGGGACTTATTTGAGAGTATGTTAATCAATCACGATTTTTGGATCCTCCTCAAGGTGCCTACGTACCTAGTTCTATTCAATTTTGGTTGTAATTTGTATTAGATCCACCCATCTTTTATGCGTCGGCGGCAAGTTATTTTTTATGCATTGGCGGAAAGTTATCTTTTTAGGATTCTAGATCCTTTTGTTGCTTGTCACCGCCTCCATCATTGACTTTAAAGTTATTGTCTTGGACATCAAGCTACTAAACCCATAATATTTTGATGATATTGTCATCAGGCTATCATTGGCAAGTACTCATTAAAAGAGATTTGTGCTGATGATGATGTGTACTTGTGCTTACAATTAATTATGCCACTATTGTCTAGTTGTTGGCAGGAGCTCTTATGGTCCAAATATATTTTTATGGGCTACTGATGCATGATATAAAATACCCAAATCCTATCATAGTATCAACAGTAACTTTGATTGTCTATGTGAAGTGTTATTGGTATTGATATGGTTTATTTGCTTATTACCCGAAAACAATAGCTGAATAGAAAGAATTTTTGTAGCAGATAGGTTCCCTCTACAGGACTGATACAGTTGAACTGTCCGTAGTTACTTTTGTGTTGAACAAGAGGAGAACAGATAAGTACTACTCTATGAGTGACTGGTAACCTACAAACATTAGTAATGCAATTGAAGGGTCAAACCAACGAACCTCATTAGAATATGAAACAGATTGAAGCCACTGAATGACAAAGTTTATTGCTTCAGAAATGGCAGGATAAAGTAATAGTTATACTAGACTACATACAAGCCATTGAATTTTTAAAACATTCAGTACCTTTTTGAGCATAAGTATAAAATTTAGGAGGAACAATCATTCTTACCAAGTACTTAAAATTGTAAATTATTACTAACAGCTTTTGTTTGCTTGTGGCCTCGGTGAAATGAGAAATAATTGGCTTCTCTTGATGTCTTTACAAGTATTCCTGCAACATGAAATTCCTTACCTTTTTAAATCTTTCCTTTGCAAGTACTGATTCTCTATGACAAAGTTTCAATCTTATTGGATTTTATTTGTTTCAAAGTTACGCTGAAGATTCACGATAAAAAAGTCTTTAAATTTGGCCTTATGATTTGTATCTGATAACCCACTCCACTGACTCGGGGCATAGTAATAGCTTAAAATCTATTGGTGTTAAAGTAGTTCTGAAAGATTGAATTGGAAAATTACTTGTTAGTCATGAAAGCAGATCTGAGTTAAGTTCTTTATCTTCTACTCGTTCACTTTTTCTTAATTAGACAAGTCTAGATAATTATGCTAATTTTTTTTTGGTTTGTACTTTAACATTTGAAGCCCTAATTTTCGCATTGCTGCTTTGATTGGCCAAATGGCTTAACCTAAATGTTTGTACCCATTTTAGGTCAAGTGTCGCATTTGCCGGACATTTGTCTACTCCGGGAGTGAATTGAAATGCTCTGTCCATGATTGTGAAGCTGCATATCACTTGGACTGTGCAAAGAAAAGCCTTAGAGCCTCGTCTTCAAGAAAATTTAGGTGTCCACAACATGTAAGTTATGTAACCTTATTCAGTGGTATTATTATATGCTAAGATGTGATGCACGTAGCTGCTTGCTAATCAATAACTCTATGTAGCTAGAGTATTTTGTCCGTGGCCTAGTGGACTTGGTATGTGACAGAAGGATGAAATAAAATTAGACGATAGGTACATATATTACATTTAAAACTTACGTAATATTTTCTGATGCAATTTCAATACTTGCATATGTGCATCCACATTTCAATACTAGACGATTTCCAGGGTCAGCTTGTCTGTTAAAATTGTTTTTTGAATTCAAATAATATCTGTATTACAGCGCTATATCATATATGTAGGGGAATAAAAATCTGTACCATAAGTAGCAACCCTGCTTACTTCCCTTTAATAGATACCTTATCTGATTAATCTATCAGTAAGAGGTTTAAGAATTGGATTCATGGAACTCTTAAATGCATTTCATCTTTTTAGAAAGAGTTGCGTGAAATTCATGAAAAACTGCTGCTTTCAGATAAATATTAAGTTTATAGAGGCTTACTCTTGGGGGATCAATTTTATTATTTATAAATATTATTCGCTACATTTCCATGACGATGCTCTTTAAAGAACAATGCACTTGCTGCTGACAATCTGTTACTGTATATATGACAATCTTTCTTTAATAGGCTTGCTACCTCTGCAAAGAAAGGCACCAGCTGCTGCGATGCGTAAGATGTGAATTAGCTTGGCATCCGAAATGTGCAGCATTTCCGGAGCATGTGAAACGTTTACGTAACCAAACAGGGAAAGCCGTATGTTGGAGGTCCCATGAAACAGAAAAGGTTAATATCTTATCCAGGAATTTCACCTACTATATGCCAAAAAATAATTAAAATTTTATTAATTATGAAATACGGTTTGCTTGTTTCTTTGGAATATTATGTAAGGTATCGTCATATTGTTATGTTCCTGCATCACCTTCCATTTTTCCCTTCTCCTTTGCATATTGCAGATGTCACAGTTGTCGTGATTGATGATCAGGATATGTGGATGTTTATTTATTTACACATTCTTTAAATATTTTATCAGATTTGGCATCTTGTAATCGATATCATATTAATATCTATACTTACTGATTCTACCTTGTTTTAGAAGTTTTACTAACGAGATTTTTATTCTTTTCCAAGAGCAGCCTGGAGTTCAAATAAACAGTATAGAGGTATCTTGCATTTTCTTCAATATTTATATCTATGTACTAGTGACGCATCTTAGATTACTCAGAAAGAATTTGAAGTTTATTTCCATGCCTTCTATTAAAAAGAATACAATCAATGCTGACTCTTATTTTGTTTCTTAGGAACTTTTCTTCCGCTTACCAGTACCAGAAGTCATGGACGATTTTAATATTGATAGCACCTGGAAAAACACAGAAGAGACTGAAATGGAGCCACCTCAATATGAGCACATTAGGCGCAGTATCCTTTAATCCCATCCCCCTCCAAAAAAATGATATGTATTTATTATGTGCATTATTAAACCAATAGAGGTCCTCAACTGAACTAGATGTATATCTTGTCAAGAAAAAGCGTGATGATTCTGATGCTGATATAGGATGTGCGGACTGCACTTCTGTTTGCTCTGAAGCTTGTTCCTGCAGGTACTTTGTTCTACACATTCTAAAAAGTTTGAATTGATGTCAGGTTTTTATGTTATACCTTTTTAGTTTAGAAATTCCGACATCTGTATGGTGTATGACTACTGCCTATACCATGCTTCAATAGGGTTCAATATATAAGCTGCTCAAAGGCCTGTCGCTGCACAGGCATGTGCACTAACAGACCATTCCGGAAAGAAAAAAAAATCAAAGTGGTAAAGGTGAAGCTCCTTTGCTTTTCTGCACCAAAATTATTCTTATTAGTTCTTTAGGTTTGGATGATTCTCTATTTGCATTTCATATTCACATTGAACTTTGCAGACTGAACTGTGTGGTTGGGGAGTAGAGGCTGCCGAGTCTATTAATAAGGGTGATTTCATTATCGAGTATGTTGGGGAAGGTAATGCCCCTAAGTTCTTCACTTTATTTTTTGTATGAACAGCCACAATTTTACACGATAATTTTACTTCAAGGACTGCATACGATGCCAATTACTTAAACCTTAAAAGCCTGTAATTTGATATTCTTTTCCTGAAAGTTTTGTACAAGTTTTCATTCTCGCTCTTTTTTTGTTTTAGTTATAAGTGATGGTGAGTGTAAAGAACGGCTATCGTATTTGAAGTACATGGGAGCTAAAAACTTTTACATGTGCAAAGTTCAGACAGATTTCACCATCGATTCAACATTTAAGGGGAACACCGCCAGATTTCTGAACCACAGTTGTAATCCCAACTGTAACCTGGAGAAACGGTTAGTTTAACTAATTTGACATATCTATTTTTGTTGATGTCTTATCTGGAGTGTGCTGCTGTTGAATTAGTAAAAAAGTCGTTAGTGTGGCTTCTTTATGATGCACATGCAGAACAAAGAATGACAATTGTGTTAATACCAGCCACCTCGGCCTACTAGGTATAAATTTGGGATAGAGTTGATTTTATGAAGGTTAATTTACTAGAAGATACGTTCTTTTCGTTTCGGTAGATAGATCAAATTCTTTGACATTAGTTGCCTTTTATAACATAACATTGTGTTAATTAGTTCCCAGACGTCTAATTGTCTGATGAGGATGTGTATTCTCTTGTTCAACACGTGCTATGCTTTTAGAATTTGACAGTTAGAAAGATTTGTTATTTTACTTTCATTGCAGGCAACTAGATGGGGAAACTCATCTTGGTGTTTTTGCTGCTCGAGCTATTCAGGAAGGGGAACCACTGACATATGACTATCGGTATGATCTTAAGTGCTGTTTTTGATCTTCACGTTATACTTTTTCTTAAAACGTTTTAATTCTCTGATATGTTGAATCTATATTATTAGAATTGGTATATTGAAATTGTATACACACTTGCATTCATTCACATATGCTTCTCTTATTTGCTCAAAATCTAGAAACAAACCATGAAAATATGGATATCGACATTTGCAATTGCATTTCAGATATGATCAATATGGGGCTGAGGTCAAATGTCAATGCGGTGCCTCAAATTGTCGAGGCTATCTGGGTGCAAAAAGAAAGGAGACCAAGGTGGAAGGGCCCCGCAATTGGGGTTCAAAGCGCAGGAGAAGGGCAAATCAGACGTAGACGTTGATTCTCTCTTCTGGCCGATTCATGGCTGAACATCTAGCAGCCACATCTGTTGTGTGTACATTCCTTTCTTGTAGCATCAAATATAGCAAAGATTATAGAAATATACACTATAGTATACAATAGAGAAGAACATTTGTTCCTTTTCTGGGCTAGGTGACAAGAGAATATACAGCCCAATATTAAGTCGTTGAATGATTAACTTTAAACTATTGCATATTTATAATTGTAATTAATTGCAGTATCTTTGTCAAATTTATACAACGCATTCTTAGTTCCGTTTTTGATTATGTATGATTCATGATGCAATCGGAAGCCAAGGGGGTAAACCAAAAACCATGTGGTGATTATTGTGCTTTCGCGCGTAACTGTTGGAGTAGTGTGTGTTATGCTGGCAGATTTGGAAGGGAACGAGGTAGTTTGAAATGATAAGAGAGTAAGTGCAGAGAGTTGGTGGCAAGTGCAGAGGTGGTGGAGGCGTTAGCTCGCAGTCTGCGCTTGCAAATGATCCTGTGGTCCAGTCGGGTCTTAGATTTCCTGCTGATGGGAAAGAGCAGTGGACTAAACCAGTCGATAGATAGATCAAAATCGTTGACACGGCCATATTCGAGGAACAAGGGAGCAGTGGACTAAACCAGTTGATAAATAGATCAAAATCGTTGACACAGCCATATTCGAGGAACAAGGGAGCAGTGGACTAAACCAGTTGCCGCAAGTTTTGATGGAAGATTGTCCCCTGAGGTTGCAGATGTCTTTGGGATCAGGGAGGCATATATTGTGTTGGATTAACGTGGGACGAAGTGATCATTAGTGTTCTAAAATCAGTTTGACTCGGTATGCCTATCGAGTAACTGAGTATTTGAATTAATCGGGGAGTATTCACCAGAATGAGTACTCGACTACTCGGACACACAAATTGAATATATTAAAATATTATTTTAATATGAGAAAAATGTTGACATTTTTGTAATAATAGAATCATCCCCTATATTTACAAAAATATCAAATATGACTTAACTTTAGGATATTACTTATAGTTAACTATAGGATCATTAAGCCTAATATATACTAGTTTAAAACCCGTGTGATGCACGGATTTTTTTAATATTATATGAATTTTTTCATTAATTTAAGTTTTTTTTTTTAAAACATGAATTTTGGAGGGTTAAATTTTTATATGAAATGATTTGATACTAATTATATAAATGTTATCTGTGATCTTTCTAGAAAATGAGAGATTTTAGTTAGAAAATATAGCAAAGATGATAGGTTTTAGTTGAAAAAGGTAATCGGTTAATTGTTAGTAATTATAAAATTATTATTTATTTTAATAAATAGAATGTCCGTGATATGATTGGAAAAATAGAGGATTTAGTTAGAGAAAATTAAAAATGTAACATATTCTATGTGAAAAAAGTAATTGATTAAATTAAAGTAATTATAATCTAATTATGTTATTTTATTAAATACAATTGCTCGTAATGTTTTTATAAAATGAGAAATTAATATTGTCCGTGATAATTCTATCAAAAGAGTGATTTTAGTTTTAAAATATAGAAAATATGATACATTTTAGTTGAAAAAGGTAATCAATTAATTATTAATATTATAATATTATTAATTTATTGTATTAAATAGAACCGTCCTTGAGTTGGAAAGAGAAAGAGAGATTTTAGTTAGAGAAAATAGAAAGGTAACGTGAAAATTAAAAAGGTGACATGATTTATGTGAAAAAGGTAATTGATTGGTTTATTAGTTTATATGTTCATATTAATTATTTTAATTTATCCTCAAACTTTTTTATCAAAACAAATTATGGATCGTAAGATTCAATTGCACATTGATATATTATTTGATTGATATATATTATTTGTTCATTTATTCTACTGCTAATAATTATTTATTTTTATGAGTAGGTTATTTTTGTTGGCCTTTTTGGGTATTTTTAAAATCAATAATTAAGTTTTCAGAATAAGATTCAAGGAAGTGCTTTGTTTCGATACATTACTTAATTTAACGATGGCTTGTTTTTTAAGCTGTTTTTATATTGTACATGAAAAATAGAGATGATAGGATAAAATCATTGATTTATTTCATTTTTTTATATAAGAAGATGTATTTTAATAATTTATGATAATATGATTTAATTTATTTTCATTTATAAAAAGATTGAATAGCGTATTTTATATCTTGCAATTTATAAAATTTTTGAGAAAAAATTAGAGAAGTATATAAAAATTTAATACGTTGCTACAAAACACTTAGTGCAATTTTGGAGTGAAGAGATAAAAATTAATTAAAAAAATTTACTAAATGGTAAATAAAAATAATATATTCTTAAAAATAAATAAATGTTATGATCGTAAAAAATAATACCAAATAATTTATCAACATGCTAACGTAACTGAATATTACAAATTACAATGTATAATTTTTTTTGTAAAATGCATCGAGAATAAATAAAATAATTAATATGTTTTTACAAAACATTCAATGAAATATTAGACTGGAAATTTAAAGATTGATTTTAAAAACTTAATAGAATCTTTATGAAATTTTAAAAACACTTAATAGAATCTTTATGAAATTTTAATATTTTAAAGTATTGTAAGATTATTTTAAAATATAGTCATATATACTTCTCTATTTAGATTTGAAATTCCATTTTATAATTTTTATTTAAATTTTTCATAAAATACCGCAAGAATTTATTCATATATTATGAATTGTATAATATAATCTTTCGTATTTTACGTATGAAATCTTGGTGAATAAATTAATCTTGGTGCACATTAATATATTATTTGTTATTATTTATGATATTGTTAATCCTTTTTCATTTTTAAAAATATTTTATATTTATCGGCCTTTTTGTGTTTTATTAAAATCAAATTTCAAGTTAAAGACTTAGTTTCATTAAGTGTTTTATATCAACATATCAATTATTTTAATTTATTCTCGAACTTTTTGATCAAAAAAATTGTGGATTCTAAAATTCCAAATCAAATTTTAAGTTAAAAACTTAGACTTCATTAAGTGTTTTATATGTACATATTAATTATTTTAATTTATCCTCAAATTTTTTTATCAAACGAAAGTGTGGATTGTAAGATTCCATTGCACATTGTTATATTAATTATTTGATTGATATATATTATTTGTTCATTTATTCTATTGCTAATAATTATTTATTTTTATGAGTATTTTATTTTTGTTGGCCTTTTTGGTTATTTTTAAAATCAATAATTAAGTTTTCATAGTAAGATTTAAGGAAGAGTTTTTGTTTCGATACATTACTTAATTTAATGATGGCTTGTTTTTTTTAGCTATTTTTATATTGTACATAAAAAATAGAGATGGTAAGATAAGAATTTTTGATTTGTTTCATTTTTTTTTATATAAGAAGATGTATTGCAATAATTTATGACAATATGATTTATTTTATTTTCATTTATTAAAAGATTGAATAGCATATTTTATGTATGAAATCTTGGTGAATAAATTCTTGTGGTATTTTATGAACAATTTAAATAAAGATTATCAAATGGAATTTGAAATATAAATAGAGAAGTATATATGACTATATTTTAAAATAATCATACAATACTTTAAAATATTAAAATTTCATAAAGATTCTATTAAGTGTTTTTAAAATTTCATAAAGATTATATTAAGTTTTTAAAATCAATTTTTAAGTTTTCAGTCTAATATCATTGAATGTTTTGTAAAAACATATTAATTATTTTATTTATTCACGATGCATTTTACAAAAAAAATTAATCATTGTAATATTCAGTTACACTAGCATGTTGATAAATTATTTGGTATTATTTTTTACGATCCTAACATTTATTTTTAAGATTCTTTTATTTTTATTTACCTTTTAGTAAATTTTTTAAATTAATTTTTATCTTTTCACTCCAAAATTCCACTAAATGTTTTGTTGCAACTTATTAATTTTTTATTTACTCCTCTAATTTTTTCTCAAAAAATTTATAAATTGAACGATTCTCTACTTGTTGCACATTGATGTATAATATGTCATTATTTATTTTAGTGTTAATAATAAAAATTTATTTTTAGGAATCCTTTATTTTTCTGACCTTTTTGGATATTTTTAAATCAATGTTTAGGTTTTCAGTCTAAGATTCCATTAAATGTTTTGGATCCACACATTAATTATTATTTTTTAACCGATGGAGAATTGGTCGAAATCGTTGGTGAAGAGGATCTCTGATGGGTCATGTGTTTCAATAAATATTTTTTAATTGGTTCGAATCATTCAAATAATTATTTTGAAGATTCGTTAAGTATTTTAATAAAATATTTACAAATTCTTTTAAAATTTTGTCAAAAAATATTTATCAAAACACTTTTAGGAATCTCACATTGAAAATGTGCATTATATAATCTAAAAATTACAAAAAAAAAATATGAATTTTTTTTTCAAAAAGAATATTTAGAAAGATATGAGTCATTTCTTTAAAAAAAAATCTACTTATTAATATTTAGAAGGATATTCAAGATTCCGTTAAGTGTTTTAATAAAATATTTACAAATTCTTTTAAAATTTTGTTAAAAAATATTTATCAAAATACTTTTATGAATCTCACATTGACAATGTGCATTATATACAATTTAATGAAATTTCACCATATATCTAAAATTTACAAAAAAAAAATGAATTTTTTTCTAAAAGAGAAGAATATGAGTACTTTTCTTTCAAAAAATCTACTTGTTAATATTTTTAAGGGTATTGAAGATTCCGTTAAGTGATTCGATAAAAATATACTTATTCTTTTAAAATTTCAAAGTAAATAAATAAACACCTAAGAGAATTTTGGTGTACAACATAATATTTCTATATATTTATTTTTTAAAAAAAATTATATATTTCTACTAAAATTAAGTTACATTTAGAAATATTATATAATACATTTATAAATTTGTAATATTGTATTTTCATAGTAGTTTATTGTGCAAGGTACTTGACTGGTGGTAATGGTGTTTTAGAAGGACAAAGATCGTAAAATCCGTATGATTGGAGAGATTGGGCCAGGAATGTGGGATGAAAAAATATGAATTGAAATAAAGTTGCAAGAACTACTTTTTACTAAGACTTTGAATAAAGATAATTCACCGACATCTATAATTACTAGCTGTTATTAAAGGGAGTTTCTTCATCGAAATTGATACACTATCTTATCTTTGTATATATGGTAACGACTATGATGATATATGAGAATACTGTCCCTGAGATAACCTCAGGGTACTTTTTCTGAGATAATAAAATCACACGACGTCGTTTACTTCTTTTTTCTTTAATCATATATTTTTATATTAAAATAGAGATACTTATTCAGCTAGGGTTTTAACAACATACAAACATGCGTTGTCTTCAAGTCTGAGTTCATATCTTCTTCCTTGGTGAAGATCAAAAAGGTAATTCAAGTCTAACTTGATAGTATTATCTTCGCAACATCTACAATTCTTTGCACACCATTTACATGGCAATATTATCAACAAATTATATGAGGTTCTTTTGTGCTTTTTACATTAATTTGGTTGATTATTATGTATCTGTTTTCACGTTACATACATTTTTTCCCAAATTTGTAGAACAATGGATGAGTCATCATTGGAGCATGATTATCAGTCTAGACTCGATTTTCAAACTATCGAAGAAATTGATCTAAATGATAATTTGGTGGATTTTGAAAAAATTCCGAATGAATATGATTCAAACTACCATTCTTGAATTAGTACTAAATTTATGATTCACTAATTCTCATATTTTTTTGGTGACTGTGAAATATTAGGACAACCACCGACCTGAAGATGAGAAAATGGCAATGTTGTGAATGTGTGGCTGAATTTGGAGGCTTATTTAGTTCGACTGTACCTGCTAGCAAATCTAGTCATATTATTCTTTGTGCAAACTCGTGAAGATACAAGCTCATTTGATGATATTAAAGTTGTTAAACATTGTGGTCAATACTTTCTTCTGTTAGTATGAAAATAAAAATTGCGAACAGTACTTTGATAGTAACATTTTCTGATCCAGTGATCTAATAATTGCGAACAGTGATCTAATAATTTTCTGTTGGTTATGTCTGTTACTAGAGTTTTTCCACCAAGAAAAAGCAACCAACTTTCTATATAAAATGTATGCATGCAGGTTTTAGCTAGTTTTATAGAGTTAGTTCACAAACAAATGCAATGAATGGAGTTTTTGTCATGGTGCTGACTTCTAAAGTAAAAAAAGTGATTTCATGTTCTGTGCATGGTTCTAAAAATCCCCGATTTAGCCGATTAATCCCCGATTAATCCTCTGTAAGGTAACCCACCGATTCGATTTTTGAAATCCGATTAATCCTATGAATTTATTTAAAATGATATGTTTAATTGTAAATTAGACTAATATATTAAATATTATTATAATATCCGATTTATACTCCGATTAATCCTTCCGATTAATCCCCGATTACCCGATTAATCTTAAATCGGTACCTCAACCGATTTATACCGATTACCGATTTTTACAACCATGGTTCTGTGTAACGTGTGCACAGCTAGCCTCTCTATTTTATATAATATAAAAACATAGGATAAAGGGAAAAAGAAGTAAACGACGTCGTGTGATTTTATTACCTCAGGAAAAGTCCCCTGAGGTTATCTCAGGGGCAGTATTCTCATGATATATAATGTATTTTTACTTTACAAATATATATGGTAACGACTATGATGATATATAATGTATTTTTATTTTACAAATACTATCCTTGTAGTACAATACAATTAAAACATTAGTTGACATACACAAAATTTAGGCCATAGAATTGAAAACAAATCAATGATAATTATCATGGTTCTGTGGTTCTCTCACTAACAAGAGTTCTCTTTTGAACCTTCTCCTATATATATATATTTATTTATTTGTTTATTTATTTATTTATTTAAGTAGGTAAAGTAATGAAAAGTGATGAAAATTGGGTAAAGTGCTGGGACCTATCAATATTTAATAGTAGATTTGAGAAAGTAGAGGAAGTTAGTGGGTGTAATAGTATGTTATATTATTAAAAGTTTACTATTTTTGGAATGTAAAGAAATGGATGGGATGACCCAAAATAGTAACGGTAAAGAAATGGGTGGGAGTAGTAATTATAATTTAATTATAATATTTTACTCAATAAAATTGCTCATAGAGTTTTTAAAAAATGAGAAACTAATGTTGCCCGTAATATTTCTAGAAAAAAAAGGGAATTTAATTAGAAAAAATAGAAAGATGATACGTTTTAGCTGAAAAGGTAATCAGTTAATTATTAATATTATAATATTATTATTTTATTTTTAATAAATAGAAACGCCAGTGATATAATTAGAAAAAGAGAGGTTTTAGTAAAAGAAAAGAAAAAAGCTAACGTGTTTTGGCTGAAAAAGGTAAACTGTCTATGATATAATTGGAAAAATAGAGATTTTAGTTAGAGAAAAAAGAAAAGGTAACGTGTTTTGGCTGAAAAAAGGTAATTGATTAGTTAATAGTAATTATAATATAATTATGTTATTTTATTAAACAAAATTGCTTGTAGTATTTTTAAAAAAAGAGAAAATTTAGTTAGATAAAATGTAAAAGATATTGTATTTGCTATTGCGTGAGCCCATGGGTTTACCCAGAGCGCACCCGAAGGGTAGCGGCTGCGGGTTCCCATGTTTAAAAAAAAAGATATTGTATTTTACCTTAAAAAGTAAATTATTTAGTTTTTGAAAAATTGAAAAGGTAATATGTTTAATCTGAAAAATGAAATTGTTTAACAAATGAGAAATTTTAGTTAGATTAATATAAAAGATATTGTATTTTACCTGAAAAAGAAAATTATTTAGTTGTTGAAGAATAGAAATAGTTATATTAAATATAAAAGATATTGTATTTTACCTAAAAAGGAAATTATTTAGTTATTTAAAAATAGAAAAAATAATATGTTTAATCTAAAAAAGGAAATTGATTAGTTAATATGATGGATTTATCTGTAATTGAGTAAGGGTAAATAAGTAAAATCAACATGTACCGTACAGACCGACCAAACTTTTAATTTTCGGCTTTATATAATAGTGTAGATATGTTAGAATATAATATAAAGATCCACTTGGACCTCCCTGTAACACCTTAAGGTTTTAGATGAGTTAGTTACTTAACTTGGTATAAGTGCTTAGGCACGCAGAGATCATAGGTTCAACTCTCTACGACCCCCAATATTCTCAATATTTAATATGGGCATGAAGGCAATTTATGCATCCAAAGATGAGCGCCCCCGTGATCCACATGGACACGAAAGCAATTTATGCTCCAAAGATGAGCGCCCCAAATGGATCCTATGCTATATTTCAACACTCCCCCTCACTCAAAATCCCATTTTTTGGGTTGAAGAGTGGATCACAGGCGCCCATCTTTTTGGGGCAAATTGCCTTCATGTACGAACCAGTCCATCTAAAATCTTAAGGTTTTAGAAGGACTAGTTACTTAACATGGTATCAGAGCCCAGGCACGTAGAGGTCTCAGGTTCGCCTCTCTGCGATCCCCAATATATTCTCATAATTATTATGGACACGAAAGACAAATTAATGCCCCAAAGATGGGTGCCCGTAACCCACTCCCAACCCAAAAATGGGCTTTTCGAGTGAAATGGAGTGTTAGAATATAATATAAAGATACAGTTGGGCCTCCCTCTAACACCTTAAGGTTTTAGATGAGTTGGTTACTTAACAATATATTATAATGGGTCTTGCTCAGGTGAGAACCTTCTATTATCGTGAGAACTGAGATTTAATCTCAGCTCCACAATTTATTTTTAATAAACTTTAAATTCCAACCACACATTAAACACGTACCCACTCCATACACATAAACACACGCGACAAACACATACACACACAAACACGTACATACCCACTGTAAAGTATAATGAAATGTAATATGTAATGGAGGACATAAATAACTCAACTAGGATAAAAGATAAATAATATTAACTCTATACAGGGATCGTGAAATTTGAAGAACGGGCATCAACAAGGATCAAGTCGCTGAAAGAAGTTCATTAACATGATCAAGCCTCAGTGACATAATAAGATGTACAGATGATTCAGTTGAAGGGCCAAAAGATTTCATGTATTTGAAGATATTGCTGCAGGCTAATAAATTGGAATGTAACGAAGGTGTGAAGATCAAGATCAGTGATAGTCACTTGTGAACCAGACCAGTGCACCAAGTGTCAACACATACGGGAAGGATCAACACATTAATTCATAGAAAGAATTGCCAAAGCCTATTAACGATCGAGGACAGACATAATATCTCAAGGTATTGTCAAAAGTTAATTTACTCTGAAAATTAAATAAGTAACAGATTAATTAATTATTTATAACAAAATAATTAAATTAACCTGGTACTTGAATTATTTTCTGAGGTGAATTAAAACAGCAGAATAAACAGAAGAGAGAAAATGAATAGTATCCAAAATCACTATTCATATGAATAGTAACCGAAATCACTATTCACATGAATAGTAACTGAAATCACTATTCATATGAATAGTACTATTCATATGAATAGTAACCGAAATTACTATTCATGAATAGTACCCAAAAGTACTATTCATAAAGTAAGAAACATGTGGGGCCCACATGTTTGATTTTGGAAACTTTGAAAAATCAAAGTTCGGCAGATCTTTGAAATTGAAAACAGCAGCTTTGAATGTCAGGCAGAATATACGTAATCAATTACGTATATTAACTGCATAGTGACTTTCTGAAAACCTATAAATAGGCCTGTTGTATTTCATTTCAAAACACACCTCAATACACAACTTTCTCTCTCTCTTAAATATCTTCTCTGTGTAAGCTGCTAGACAGTCCATCTAGTAGGAAAGCCGACTTAGCCCGCTTTCAGGAAGTGTCGGATAGAAGGTCCTCGTGCCTAAACTATCCTTAGGAGTGTTCGAGTTTTTGAAGCTAATCCGTTGGATTAGAAGTTGTAACACCCCTTGGGTTTTTATCAGTTCAAAGATATTTTCCCGAACCAATTGTTTTATTTCGATTCAGTTGTTGACCTCATTTTTCACATCTCGAAAATCGAAATATTTTTAAATAACGTATTCAACCCCCCTTCTACGTTATTCCGGACCTAACAATTGGCATCAGAGCAGGTTGATCGATATACAGATCAGATCCGGTGTTGTACGTCACTGTTCACAGATACGGTACTGTTCACAGATACGGTACTATTCACATATATGGCACTATTCATAAATACGGTACTATTCACAGATACGGTACTGTTCACAAATACGGTACTGTTCACAGATATGGTACTATTTACATATACGGACTATTCACAGATACGAAACTGTTCATAAATACCGTACTGTTCATTTTGAGCCACTCTGTTACTATACAAAAAGCCTTACAATCATGACAGAGAAAACACAAACTCCAACAACAAGCAGATATGAATCAATTAGAGTTCCAATACTCAGGGCATCAGAATATCCCATATGGAAGGTGAAGATGGAAATGTTTCTGGAGGCTACAGATCCAGAGTACTTAGACAGAATCCATGATGGTCCACATAAGCCTACAAAATTGTCTGTTGCAGTTGCTGGAGAAGAACAGAAAATGATTCCAAAAGAGAAGAAAGACTACACTCCTGAAGATTTCTCCTCTATTAGCAAAGATGCTAAAGTAAGGCATTTATTACATAACGCCCTTGACAATGTTATGTCTAACAGGGTCATTGGATGCAAAACTGCTAAGGAGATTTGGGATGCTTTGGAAGTCAGATGTCAAGGAACCAAAGCCATCAAAAAGAACAGGAGAACAATACTCACACAGGAGTACGAGCACTTTGACTCAAATGCTGATGAGTCATTAACAGACATATATGACAGATTCCTGAAATTGTTGAATGATCTATCACTGGTAGATAAAGAGTATAATCTTGAAGACTCCAATCTGAAATTCTTGTTGGCTCTTCCTGAGAAATGGGACTTAAAGGCCACTACCATCAGAGACAATTATGATCTAGAAGACATGTCCCTTGATGAAATCTATGGAATGCTTAAGACTCATGAGCTTGAGATGGAACAAAGAAGCAAGAGGCATGGAAGCAAGACCAAGTCAATTGCTCTTAAAGCTGAGGAGAAAGCTTCTAAAGAAATTGCTGTGAAAAAGAGTCAATCCAAAGGAAAGGCTCTTATTACAAAGTCTGATACTGAGTCATCAAATTCTGATGATGACTCAAACTCTGACAATCTCATAGACTCTGATGATGATGGTAGTGATGCTGAGATGATACAACTTGCAGCCCTAATGGTGAAAGGCTTCAAGAAGATGGCTTACAAGAACTTCAGGAAGGGAAAGAAGTTCACACGAAGATATTCAAATTTTGACAAGAAGAATTTCAGAAAAACTGAGGGAAAGGAAAGCAGGTCTGGGAAAGTCGACAAGTCCAAGATCACATGCTATAATTGTGGTGAGAAAGGACATTTTGCACCTGAGTGCAAGAGAGCCAAAGCTGATAAAAGTCAAGCTTACATCACAAAGAAGAAGGACTGGGCTGACACTTCAGACTCTGAAGATGAGGTGAACTACGCCTTGATGGCAAATGTTGATAGTATCTCTGAAGCTACTGAGACCAAGGTACCTCACTCTATTCTAGCTTTTGATACTACTGATATATCTGAGTTAAGACTCTTTCTTAAAAACTTGCATGTTAGCTATAGAGATCAGACTTTAGAAAATGAAAGAATAAAATCTGAAAGTCTAGACCTTAGAAAGAGAAATGATTATCTAGAATCAGAATTAGTCCAGATGTTAGAAATTCAGAAAGAGAGAGATGATGCTATTGTTGTTAAAAATGAATTATTGAAAAAGCATGCTTATCTTGAATCTGAACTTGCTAAAGAAAGAAACATTCTTAAAATTTGGACTAACTCTGGTAAGAAAACTCAGGATATCATAGACAATGATTGTTGGAAAGAAGGTCTAGGTTACACTGATAAAAAGAAAACTGTCAACCTAGAAGCTGAGACCTCTAAACCTGTATTTACTGAAAAAGCTGCAAAACCCAAAATTAATCATGTGAGGTTTGTACCAAAATCTGACAAACCAAAACAGGATAAAGCCAAATCAGTAGATATTAGTTCAATGTCTCAGAAACAGCTTAAACACAAGCTGGAGGAGTTAAAAAGAATAAACAAGGTAAAAGAACCTAGGAAAAACAGAAATGGAAAGGTAGGCATCAGTAAAAGCAATAACTACATGCCTATTCCCAATGCTCCTAGGAAAAAATGTTATAACTGTGGAAGTCCTAACCATCTTGCTGCTTTTTGCAGGAAGAATAAAAATATAAACTCTATACCTCCTAAGTCGGGAGTTAAGAGTGGTTCAGTTAGGTTTAAGCCACAAAATCCTTGTTTTCACTGTGGCAGTATTTGGCATTCTATTTATACATGCAAAGAGTATCATAAGTTGTATTATGATTATTATGAACTTAAACCCTCTTTGAATAAATTCAAGATTGATTCTACATGTATAAATTCTGATAAAAAGAATGTTAGCACAAACTCTGATAAGACTTCTGCTGCAAAAGCTAACAAACTTAGTAAGACCAAAGGATCCAAGCAAGTCTGGGTCCTTAAAACTAATCATTAGTGGTTTTTGTGATTGCAGGGTAACAGGAAAAATATCCTTGTTCTGGACAGTGGATGCTCAGGACACATGACTGGAAATAAAGCCCTGCTATCAGAATTTGTGGAGAAGGCTGGCCCAAGTGTTTTTTATGGAGATGGCAACATAGGAAGGACTCTGGGATATGGCAATATCAAACTTGGGAATGTCATCATTGAATCTGTAGCTCTAGTCTCAGGACTCAAACATAATCTACTAAGTGTGAGTCAAATCTGTGACAGAGGTTATCATGTGGATTTTGATAAGTGGATTTTATATCTACTTGGAACATTCTAAATCGGCTTAAATTGATTGTCTTGGACTCAAGTTTCTTGTAATTTTAATGTGTTTTGCTTAGTTGTGCAGATTTACAAGAATATTGATTATGGTGGATGTTTCTATTATTTTTAGAGAATTAATTGATTAAAATTCGGATTTCTGAGAAGGGTTGCGCAGTCTACACTGTTTTGGCCATATCTTGAGTTCTAGAAGTCCGTTTGAGGCCCATAAGCAGTCCACGCGAAGATAACGAGATTATCTATCATTCTAAAGAGGCCCAGACGTCCAAGCACAACTGGAAAGGTTCGGAAAAACAGAAGAAAAGTCAAATACGAATTTTCCTTAAAAAAACAGATTCAATTTAGGAAACGTATTTGTGCAGAAATTCTATTATAATTCTGTTTTGGTATTTTTTTACTTGAAAAGACTTTTAGAGTCTATATAAACAAATCTTGGCTTTATTATCATATCATAGCTTAGATCTGCAAGGGAGCACTTTTACTTTCTTTGAAGATTACAGGTTTTTATCTTTTCTTATAATTATGTGTTCAATTTATAATTCTTGTTTTGTTAATTCAATTATGAGTGAGTAGATTATTAATCTAGGGTTAAGTAGAACCCTAGTTATGATTGATGTGTGATTTTCCCAATTCCCCCAATTTGATTGTTTAATTGCTCTTGCTTATTGAGTTGTTTTAATTAGCAATTACAAATCAGACGTGATTATGTTTATTGTTTGAACCATTGTCTATTTATCAACGAGAGTTGGATTTAGATGGTTGTGATTTATCCAATGAGGACATGAACTTCTCCATGAGAATAGGTAGAACGGATTGTTAGGAAGCTAGGGTGCTGTGATTAATGTCTCTAAATTACATGATACCATGAGAATAGGATTGATTGTATTTTAAGAGAAGCCATTAATACTCGAGAGAGGTTATTGGTATTTATAGGGCGCATCTTTCCTTTTGAGTAATATATCTGATTAATTGGGGAGGGAATTCACGATTGCATTAATTCATGCTAGTGGGGATACTTAATTCTGGATATTTTTAATATTTGATTTATATAAACACCATTCTCTTTAGTATAAAAGTAGTTTAATAATCTCTCAATATTTATTGTGTTACTTGCTTAGCCGAATTAAATCAGAAATAATTGGTGATTGATACGTTTGTCTCTGTGGGATTGACTCTAACTTACCCTGCTACATAGTTCGAAGGATTTGTTAGATATTATTATTTGATAGGCACGCGACAGCCTTGTCAAATTTTTGGCGCCGCTGCCGGGGACAAAGCAGTGTTAGATTAGTTAATTTTTGAATTGATTTAGCTAAGTATTTTAGTTGTGTTGCTTCGGCTATTATTCCCTTGTTAATTAATCATCGTTTCTAGTTCTCTTGTTGCATGCACACTCGAAGTTCAGGTACTGAAAACTTAATTGAAATTGATCCTGAGATTGAAGCTACAGCAAGAAGGCAAGCAGGCAAGCAGGCAAGCGAAGGAAAAACAAGGATAAGGAAGTTATGGGTGATACAACAGCTAAAGCTCTCAGGGAGCATGGTATGCCAGATGTTACAGGCGTACTTTCCAGTATTGTCAGACCAGCAGTCACAGCTACACACTTTGAACTCAAGCCTCAGTTCATCCAATTCATCTCCAATGATTCTTTCGCAGGATTGTCCACTGAAAATCCTGTTGATCATATTGAGAGTTTTCTTGAAAAGTGTGATACAATAAAGCTGACCAATGTTAGTGATGATGCTATAAAGCTGCGTTTATTTCCATTCTCTCTTCGAGATACAGCAAAAGATTGGTTGAAAGATGAAGGACCGAATACATTCACTACTTGGGATAGTCTTGCGAAGGCTTTTCTACTTAAATTCTTCAGTCAGAAAAAGACTTCAAAGCTCAGGAATGAAATATCTAATTTTCGTCAAGATGATGACGAGTCATTTCATGATGCTTGGAGAAAATTTAAGCGACTTCAGAGACAATGCCCTCACCATGGAATTCCTGACTGGTTGTTGATCCAAACATTCTACAATGGGTTAACACAAGAGTTCCGAAACTTTGTTGATGCTTCTTCTGGTGGTTCTATTATGAAGAAGAGTACTGAGGATGCGAAAGCTTTGTTAGACGAGATAGCGTCTAATGATAATTATCCATACAGTGATCGAAATCATCCTAAGAAAGGTGGTAAGTATGATGTTGATGCTCTAACCATGTTGAATACTACTATGCATGCTATGGTCAAAAAGATTGAGCAATTGGATGCCAGAAGCACTTCATCTACTGTTGCTTCATGTGAGATATGTGGTGTTGTTGGACACACCAAACTTGCTTGTCAATACAATCCTTCTGGAATGGTAGTTGAGCAAGCTAATGCTCTTTACAATCAGAATCAGAGGCCGCAGTATAATCCTTACTCCAACACGTATAATCCAGGTTGGAGAGATCATCCAAATTTCTCCTACAGGAACAATCAGGGTCAAGCTCAATCTTCACAAAATAATTTTTCTCAGCCTCCTGGTTTTCAGCAAGCTCAGCCGTAGAAATCCAACTTGGAAAGTCTTATGGAAGGATTTATCTCTACTCAATCGAAGAAGAATGAGCACTTTGATTCAAGCATCAATGAGATAAAGGCTCACAACAAAATGATGGAAAACACAATCACTCAAATTTCTCAACAGTTGAGCCAACTTAATAAGTCTTCAGGCCAACTTCCTGGTCAAACTGAGCAACCACCAAGGGGCCATATCAATGCTATAACTTTGAGGAGTGGTAAAGAATTGAACCAGCCGGAATTGAACGTGAGCAAAAATGTTGTGAATGCTAAGAAAAGTGAAGAGGAGAATGCAACTGAGAAACCGGTAGAACCAGAGGTCGTGGAAAAAGGAAAGAAAGAATCTGAAGCTGTTCCTTTTAAACCATATGTGCCACCTGTTCCTTTTCCACAAAGGTTGGCACAAGCTAAGCTAGAGAAGAAGTATGGTAAATTCCTTGAAATTCTGCAGAAGCTACATATCAATATTCCATTCATGGATGCTATTACTGAGATGCCATCTTATGCAAAATTCCTGAAAGATATTTTGTCAAGGAAGAGAAAAATTGAAGAAAGCTCTACCATCTCATTAATGGCAGAGTGCAGTGCCATCTTGCAAAATGATCTTCCGAAGAAGTTAGCGGATCCATGTAGCTACTCTATTCCTGTTCAGCTTGGGGATGTCGAAATAAAAAGAGCTTTGTGTGATCTTGGAGCCAGTGTCAGTTTGATGCCTTTGTCGATTTGTGAACAGCTTCAGATGGGTGAACTAAAACCCACACGTATCTCTTTACAACTGGTAGACAGAAGTGTGAAATTTCCATTGGGAATTCTAGAAGATGTGCCCCTTAAGGTAGGAAAGTTTTATATTCCATGTGATTTTGTTGTCATGGAAATGGAAGAAGATGCAAATATTCCTATCATACTTGGGAGGCCTTTCTTAGCAACAGCTGGAGCTATCATTGACATGAAAAATGGAAGGATTTCTTTTGAGGTAGGCGAAGAGAAGATGGAATTCAAGCTGCAAAGTACAATGGGACATCCTTCTACGGATGAGTTTGTGAATAGGGTGGATGCACTAGAGGAAGTGATCGACATGAAAGCTAAAATTCTTTTATCTGAGGATCCACTTCAAGCTGTTCTTGAGGGTAATGTTGATAAAGAAAATGGAGAGTGTCAGGGTTACGAGAAGCTTTTGGATGCAGCACCTACATATAAGCATGAACATTCTTATGTGCTACATCGTGAGGGAGTTAAGGAGAGTTCCACGCCTCCTAAGGTAGAACTGAAACCACTACCTGCATCTTTGAAATATGTGTTTATGGGCCCTAATGAATCATATCCTATTATTGTTAATTCTGAGCTTGATGATATTCAAATTGAGCAGTTGCTCATGGTCTTGAGAAAATATAAAAATGTTATTGGGTATTCCATAGATGATATTAAGGGCATTAATCCATCATTCTGCATGCATAAGATTATTTTGGAAGATGAGCAAGCTTCTTCTATTGAGCCTCAACGGAGACTCAATCCTAATATGATGGAGGTGGTCAAAAAGGAGGTTTTAAAACTTCTTGATGCATGTATAATCTGTTAGTAGTATTTTTATGTGTTCGTTCGCAGGGAAGGACTGAATGTAATATCAAGTTCAAGTTTCTTATCTCTCACAATTTAGAAGTGTAGAAGAATGTTGTGTTTGTTTATAAACTAAATTAAACTAAACTAAATTAAACTAATTATCAATCGAGAATAAAATATATGAGGAAAACAATCCAAGAACTGGGGTTCTTCACTTGGTTTCAATGCACATTCAATATCTATGTGACGTCTACGTTCTTACTCTGCTGAAAACAATTCTTCTAAGGTTATAATGTTCTCTTCCAAGATACAATATAATGTTTACAACTATACCCTAATTGTCACTTCCGTGATACAATCAAAGACAATCATAAACTATTAAGCTCCAAGAATTATAAGTCTCACAACTCTCCTATTAATCTTCCAATCAAATATTCGAGTTATGTCTGTTAAATCATGTACTAAAATTGCAACTCCTCTTCCAAGTTATTACAATCCCTAAAATCCAATCAAAGGTTCATGACTCCCCTAATTGTGTTAAGCTCTCAATAACAGATCAGCAAAGCAAGAAAATCACAGATAATTAAACACACATGAATACCAAGGAATACTACCCAATCCTTAGATTAAAGATTTAGTTACACATAATTAAAGAAGAAAACAAAATAATAATGATAATGAATGAAAACATAATATTGAAGAAAGAATTGAAGATCGAAAGTACCTTGATACGATTAAAAGCTATGAATTGTTATCTATGAATTGTTAGCTATCAATTGTTATATTTTACAATGGTATGATGTGTTTATATAGGCTCTACAAATCTTGCCCAGCAAGATATTACCTTCTATTACAATTAGGATTTAAAGAAGGTACCCAAAACTGCCCAGAATACAATTAGAATTAGAAAAAGGGCAAAACAGTAAATTCCAAGCCTTCTTTAATAAGAACACGTGCGCGACTTTAATCAGTACGTTTCTTGCACTTGTTTCCTTTTCCAGGTTGTAGAAAATCTCTCAAGCTTCGCGTGGGCAGTAAGATCGCTGAAAACGGACTTCTAGAACTCCAGATATGGCCAAAACAGTATAAGCTGCGCAGCCTTCCCGGAAAATCCGAATTTTAATCAAGTAAATCTCCAAAAACGACAAAAGCTTAGATATTCTTGGAAACCTGCACAACTACACAAAACACATCAAAACTACATAAACTTGAGTCCAAAACAATCAATTTAAGCCGATATAGAATGTTCCAAGTGGATATAAAATCCACTTATCAAACACCCCCAAACTTAAACCGATGCTTGTCCTCAAGCATAAACAATTATAACTACCTAATTAACTAGTACCACTTCCGTAGGTGATCACGGTTGAATAGTATTTTTATTTGTTCGTTCGCAGGGAAGGACTGAATGTAATATCAAAGTTCAGGTTTCTTATCTCTTTACGTCTAGAAGTGTATGAGAAGAATTTTGGGTTTTTGAATTAACTAAATTAAACTAAACAAAATTAAACTAATTATCAATCGAGAATAAAATATATGAGGAAAACAATCCAAGAACTGGGGTTCTTCACTTGGTTTCAATGCACATTCAATATCTATGTGACATCTACGTTCTTACTCTGCTGAAAACAATTCTTCTAAGGTTATAATGTTCTCTTCCAAGATACAATATAATGTCTACAACTATACCCTAATTGTCACTTCCGTAGGTGATCACGGTTGCATTTGGCATATGCAACAAGCCCTTTAAACCCCTAGGCAGCCCTAGTGGACGAGTAAGGTCTCGTGAGGGCCTATAGCGAATGTACCCACAAAATCCATTTAACCTAATGCAATGCAATGCATGAATGCAACTAATATGAAAAATGCAATTAATCTAGCCTACCATACCTTCAAGTCCTCTCATGCCATATCAACTTAGAATCAAAGTAAATACGCAATGTCTTGGTGTCGAAAGTGCAAGTATTCACATAGTCTACTCAATGAACATGCATAAGTTCTCACAAGCCCATGTCAAGTGTAAGAATAAGTTAGTAAACATGCTAAGCCTACAAGAGTACATCTTTGAGACAAAACTCGGGATCTCATACGCAAAAACAAGCAAACACTCACAATCCACTCACAAAAGAATATTCACTCAAGATCAAGGGTAAGTGTATCACTCAATTCCAACAAAATCATAAACATGCTTGACATTTGGTATCAATCTAACTCTTAACACAACATACATCAATGACGATAATCAAAAGGTCTTTAATTGGGTTGTAACGTGGGCTAGGGACAAGGTATGTCAAATAAGCCAAAAACAGGTGAAGTGTCAAAAGCTAGTAAGCACCATAATAAATCATACACAACACCCTATTTTCCCCCCACATAAATTTTACTAAGAACACTCGACTAGTCGACTAAAGTAGGATCATAACAAACACAAACATGCTCTCATAATAATTTTTTTTTTTTCTCTTTTCTTTTTTTTTTCTTTTTTTTTTCCTTTTTTTTTCTTTTTTTTTTTCCTCTTTTTTTTTCTCGAGAGCTAAATAAAACAATAATATAAACAATAACAAATGATCCCACAATTTATTACATATGCCGACTATCAAGTAAACAACCAAACCCAATCTCAATATTTTCCCCAAAAAGTATGACCAACAATAAACCCCTCCTTGCACACCTTATTACTCCTTTAAGCACTATACTAGCCTTTGACAATGTGGGTTCAAATTAATGTAAGGCCAATACAAGAAAAAGGATATATGGCAAGTAATGTGGTATGTCACCGAAAAAATATGATTAAGCTCAACGGGTTAACTAATTGATCATGTAAACATGGTGTGGTAACATGGGAAAATATGCGGTTATTCCTAAATGCCTTTATCATTTTAATCGTCAAATAATGTCATGCGTTTCAAGAAAGACCTCAAACAACTGCTAGCAATGCAAACAATCCGTGGACACTCAAGCAAACGAATAAATTGCAAAAAATATGCAATATGGCTCAAAAACTCACTTGGTGGAAAAACATACTCAATCCCAAGCAAAAATCTCTCTAACGCACCAACTTGTATTCAAAGCATGCAAACTAAATCATCTTGCACATATTCATGTCCTTCTAATCACTTACAACATTCAATAAGTCTACTAGCTTCAACTTACTAGTGTATGTGTGTGCACAAGAACAAAGCATATCACTTCTCAATCAAAAGCGTCAACAACACAAAATTCCTATCAAGCATGGGTGCAAATGCAAACTACTATGAACTCACATGATATACGAAAAAAATAAAAAAAACAGAATGTCCTATATGAAACAAACGTATATGAAACAAACATAAATGCATAATTTACTACTACTAATATGCAAAGCATGAAATCCTACATGAACAATTAATACAACAACAACTACATATCCCTCAAACCACCCCCAAACTTAAAATATTCAATGTCCGCATTGAATGGAAGTAAATACAAGGGATAGTAGAAAACATACCTACTCGTCCTCCTCCTCGGAGGAATCAGAATCTGGCGGTGGATACTGCATACGAGCTCCATAGACTGGCCACCTTGCCTGAACACTACAAAATCCAATTGACAAGAACACAAATTCGTAATAAGATTAGAGAAAAAGATTTACCCAATACGAATCAAAGAGGTGAACTTGCAATTAATTCCTCTTTAGAATTGAATTTTTAGAGATTTAAATAAATAGAAGAGGAATTGGATTTGTATGTATAGGTGGGTATATATAAAAAATAATAATAATAATAATAATAATAAGAATAATAAATATAATAATAATAATAAATAGTAATAATAAAAATAATAATAAGAATAATAATAATAATAATAATAAATATAAAAAAATAATAAGAATAATAAAAATAATAATAATAATAATAATAATAATAATAATAATAATAATAATAATAATAATAAGAATAAGAATAAGAATAGAAATAGGTTTAGAATTTTTGGAGAAAAGATGGGGTTTTTGGAATTGAAATAGGAAAAGAATTATGGAGAAAAGGAGATATAAAAAGAATTGGGGGTTTGAAAGATTTTTTTTTTATATATATATATACAGGCGCACAGCTGCTGAACAAAACATTACAATTCAAGCAAACTGCGCGGGAAAAGAAGCAAACTGCTCATAGTACAGTCACGCAGGCGCAACCTGCGTGACAAGGGGGCAGACTGCGGTACCAACAGTAACGCAGGCGCAGCCTGCGTTACAGACCTGCAACTTGCGGAAAATCCAGAAACGCAGGCGTAGCCTGCGTTACACACTCAAAATTCGATTTTTTTTTTTTTTTTTTAAAAAAAAACACAAAAAAAAATTTTTCTTCCTACACTAATGCATAGGTTGCCTCCCACGAAGCGCTTCTTTAACGTCAATAGCTTGACGTTACTTCTACCTGCAAACTTCAATGAGGATCAAAAGCAAACAGATGCACATATCTACGAATTTCTAATATAAGTTTATTGTTCAAATAAACCTTAGATTCATTGAAAGGTACGAAAACTTTCAAGAACCTATCATGCTCAAGAGACTTGGAAACATCAAAATAGCTAGAAAAGTCGTCAGAATAATCATTATAAGTACGACTCATATACTCCTCCCAAATCGGATCCTTATACTCTAAAGCAAGATTTTCAATTTCATCAATCTTAACTTCCTTCTCTTCTATAATTGGACACTCATCAATTTTAATCTCGTCTACCAATGTATTAAGCTCAAAATTTTCTAGATTTGGTAGAATTTCAATTGCATCCAAATTATCATTAATGCGCATGGGACAATTATCAACTACACAAGTAGACTCATCAGACACAACATTATCATCAATTGCTAAACAAGAATCATGGCATAGAGGAAAATTGACACAAGGAGGAGTTCTATAACATCCTTCATACCACACTGCTCGAACTTCCCAAATAAAATTATTTAGTTTAGCATTCTCCTCGTACCAAGCTATTGAATCACATGGAATATCATTATCACTAGCAATCTCTAAAGTTGGTTCATCAACAACTCCCAATGAAAGTAAAGGAGGATTAGACTGAGTTCCTTGAATAATTTTATTCAGCGCAATCTCCCAATCAGCAAGTAAAGAAGGATTAGACTGAGTTAAACTCGTATCAACATCATTACATATATATGGATAAACATCATCATGATATTGATTTTCAAACGAATATGAATAATCATTGTTAGGGGCATATGGAGCATAAAATGAGTTCTCAGAATAGAACGAATTCACCTGATATGCATTACAATCCTCATAAGCATTGAATTGTGGGTAAGGATTGAAGTCTTGATATCGTTCTTGACTGTTGTAGAAATTCTGAGCGTTGTTCCAACCAAAGTTGTACTCCATCTAGTCTCTCTCCTCAAAACCTGTTTAAGTTGTCTACCTCAAAGAACCTGTAGACACTCCAAAGAAAGAAATACAAAAAGAAAGAAAAGAAAAATATATACAAAGATAAACTCTAAACTACAAGAAACAATTAACCTAAACTCAACTATACTGCCTTCCCCGGCAGCGGCGCCAATTTGTTAGTAGTATTTTTATGTGTTCGTTCGCAGGGAAGGACTGAATGTAATATCAAGTTCAAGTTTCTTATCTCTCACAATTTAGAAGTGTAGAAGAATGTTGTGTTTTTTTATAAACTAAATTAAACTAAACTAAATTAAACTAATTATCAATCGAGAATAAAATATATGAGGAAAACAATCCAAGAACTGGGGTTCTTCACTTGGTTTCAATGCACATTCAATATCTATGTGACGTCTACGTTCTTACTCTGCTGAAAACAATTCTTCTAAGGTTATAATGTTCTCTTCCAAGATACAATATAATGTTTACAACTATACCCTAATTGTCACTTCCGTGATACAATCAAAGACAATCATAAACTATTAAGCTCCAAGAATTATAAGTCTCACAACTCTCCTATTAATCTTCCAATCAAATATTCGAGTTATGTCTGTTAAATCATGTACTAAAATTGCAACTCCTCTTCCAAGTTATTACAATCCCTAAAATCCAATCAAAGGTTCATGACTCCCCTAATTGTGTTAAGCTCTCAATAACAGATCAGCAAAGCAAGAAAATCACAGATAATTAAACACACATGAATACCAAGGAATACTACCCAATCCTTAGATTAAAGATTTAGTTACACATAATTAAAGAAGAAAACAAAATAATAATGATAATGAATGAAAACATAATATTGAAGAAAGAATTGAAGATCGAAAGTACCTTGATACGATTAAAAGCTATGAATTGTTATCTATGAATTGTTAGCTATCAATTGTTCTATCAATTGTTATATTTTACAATGGTATGATGTGTTTATATAGGCTCTACAAATCTTGCCCAGCAATATATTGCCTTCTATTACAATTAGGATTTAAAGAAGGTACCCAAAACTGCCCAGAATACAATTAGAATTAGAAAAAGGGCAAAACAGTAAATTCCAAGCCTTCTTTAATAAGAACACGTGCGCGACTTTAATCAGTACGTTTCTTGCACTTGTTTCCTTTTCCAGGTTGTAGAAAATCTCTCAAGCTTCGCGTGGGCAGTAAGATCGCTGAAAACGGACTTCTAGAACTCCAGATATGGCCAAAACAGTATAAGCTGCGCAGCCTTCCCGGAAAATCCGAATTTTAATCAAGTAAATCTCCAAAAACGACAAAAGCTTAGATATTCTTGGAAACCTGCACAACTACACAAAACACATCAAAACTACATAAACTTGAGTCCAAAACAATCAATTTAAGCCGATATAGAATGTTCCAAGTGGATATAAAATCCACTTATCATAATCTATCCTATCTTTGACAACAAGTGGGTTAGTCCTGTGCATGTTGTTCCAAAGAAAGGAGGAATGACCGTTGTGAAGAATGATAAGGGTGAGTTGATCTCTACTAGAACTGTGACAGGGTGGCGAATGTGCATTGATTATCGAAAATTGAATAAGGCCACAAGGAAAGATCATTTTCCTCTCCCTTTTATTGATCAAATGCTTGAAAGGTTGGCGAAACATTCTTACTTCTGCTTCTTAGATGGATATTCAGGCTTCTTTCAGATTCCTATCCATCCGAATGATCAAGAAAAGACGACTTTCACATGTCCCTATGGTACATTTACATACCGCAGAATGCCGTTTGGTCTATGTTGTGCTCCTCCCACTTTTCAGAGATGTATGATGGCAATTTTCTCAGATTTTATTGAAGACATTATGGAAGTTTTTATGGATGACTTCTCAGTTGGTGGAACTTCTTTTCATGCATGTTTACATAACTTGGAGAAGGTGCTTCATAGATGTCAAGAAGTTAATCTCATTCTCAATTGGGAAAAATGTCACTTTATGGTATAAGAGGGAGTTGTTCTGGGTCATGTTGTTTCGAAGAGAGGCATTGAAGTTGATAAAGCCAAGGTCGAGGTTATTGAGCGCTTACCACACCCTACTTCAGTCAAAGGGATAAGAAGTTTTCTTGGTCATGCGGGATTCTATCGCCGCTTCATAAAAGATTTTTCGAAGATTGCTCGACCTCTTACTGAGCTCTTGGGTAATGATGTACCTTTTGTGTTTAATGATGCTTGTGTTGAGGCTTTTGAAACATTGAAGAAAGCTCTTGTCTCTGCTCCAGTCATGCAACCACCAGATTGGAGTCTACCATTTGAGATCATGTGTGATGCTAGTGATCAAGTTATTGGTGCAGTCCTAGGCCAAAGGAAAGATGGAAAGCTGCATGCTATATACTATACAAGCAAGACCTTGGATGGGGCTCAGATTAATTATGCAACAACGGAGAAAGAATTGCTAGCAGTGGTGTATTCTATGGAAAAATTTTGATCTTATCTCGTTGGTTCGAAAGTTATTGTTCACACTGATCATGCAGCTTTGAGATACTTGATGAGTAAGAAGGATGCTAAACCTCGTCTGATTCGTTGGATTTTGCTTCTTCAAGAATTTGACTTAGAGATTAAAGATAAGAAAGGGGCTGAGAACGTGGTTGCTGATCATCTTTCACGCCTTACTCTTGATGAGGATGATGGTAAATCTACTCCAATTGATGATTCTTTTCCTGATGATCATTTACTTTCTCTTGCAAGTCTAGAGGTTCCTTGGTATGCTGACATAGCTAATTTCTTAGCTAATGGAACTGTTCCTCATGGTTACTCATCGCAGCAAAAGAAGAAATTTTTCTATGATGTGAGAAAGCACTTTTGGGATGATCCTTTTCTCTATAAATCTTGTGCAGATGGAGTCATTAGAAGATGTGTTCCATACAATGAGGTTGCTTCTATAATTTCGCATTGTCACGATTTGCCAAGTGGTGGCCATGCAAGTACTACGAAAACTGCTGCAAAGATTCTTCAGTGCGGTTTTTATTGGCCAACTCTTTTTAAAGATGTCCACCAATATGTTCATTCTTGTGATCGTTGTCAACGAACTGGAAATATTTCAAGACGCAATGAGATGCCTCTTAATAGCATTCTTGAAGTGGAGCTTTTCGATGTTTGGGGAGTAGATTTTATGGGACCATTCCCTCCATCTTTTACGAATCGGTATATCTTGGTAGCTGTGGATTACGTCTCAAAATGGGTTGAAGCCATTACATCACCCACTAATGATGCTCGTGTTGTGAGCAAGTTCTTCAAGAAGACGATTTTTCCTAGATTTGGAGTGCCAAGGATTTTGATTAGTGATGGAGGAAAGCATTTTCTCAAGAATAGGTTCGAAGCTATGTTGAAGAAATATGGAGTTTATCATAAGGTGGGGCTTTCTTATCATCCCCAAACCAGTGGTCAGGTGGAGATCTCTAACCGTGAAATTAAGAATATCTTGGAGAAGACAGTCGCAAAATCAAGAAGGGATTGGTCTATGAAGCTTGATGATGCGCTTTGGGCATATAGAACTGCATTTAAGACACCTATTGGGACAACTCCATACAGATTGGTTTATGGAAAAGCATGTCATCTTCCCGTTGAGTTAGAGCACCGTGCATTTTGGGCTATCAAGGGTCTAAATTTTGATATGTTAGCAGCAGGTGAGAAAAGACTTCTGCAACTTAATGAGCTAGATGAGCTTCGTTTTGAGGCTTATGAAAGTTCTAAGCTTTACAAGGAAAAAACAAAGAAGTGGCATGATAAAGGGTTATTACGAAGAGAATTCAAGGAAGGGGAGCTAGTTCTTCTATTTAATTCAAGATTGAAACTCTTTCCCGGAAAACTTCGTTCTAGGTGGTCTGGTCCGTTTAGGGTACGCAAGGTTTTTCATATGGTGCAGTTGAATTGTTGAATACCCATGGAGAGTCATTTAAGGTGAATGGGCAACGAGTGAAGCATTATAGAGCTGGTGAACCAATTAATGAGGAGACAGATATTCAGTTGTTTTCCCCTTCTCCAGAATGACTGATGTGACGGTGTCGGGCAAACGACGTTAAACAAATGCGCTTCGTGGGAGGCAACCCATGCATTAGTGAAAAAAAAAAATTGAGTGTAGTGTGAAAAAAAAAAAAAAATCGAATTTTGAGCAAATTGCAGGGCTGTAACGCAGATTGCCCCTGCGTTTCTGTACTGACCGCAAGCTGCCCCCCCTGATGCGCAACTAGCGCCTACGCATCTGTCCTTGAAGCAAATTGCCCCTATGTGGCGCATCTTGCGCTTGCGTGTCTGGACTCCAGGCGACTTGCCCCACACGCGGGCAACTTGCGCGTGATTCAGCCTGGTGAGAAAATCTTCAGCCTTGTGATTCAGGCTGTCACTGTAAGCTTTTGTCCGTGTTTTTGTATATATATATAAAAGAAAAATATTCTTTCACCCCAAATTCTTTTTATACTCTCATTTTTCCCCTAAATCTTTTCCTATTTTAATTCCAAAACCCCTCATCTCTCCTAAAAAAATTCAAATTCCTATTTCTTTTCTAATTCTTTTTCTTTTATTCATTAAATATTTTTTCTATCCTATATCAAATTCCAATTTCCACCCAAATTTTTTCATTTTCACATTAAAGTTCTTATATTCATCCTATCACTTCATGGCCTATATATACACATACATACACACCCAATTCATTATCTTCCTCCTCTACATCTCTTAAAAATTCAAGTTTGGGGGAAAATTAGTACAAGTTCACCTCTTTGATTCGTAGTGGGATTTCTTTTCTCTATTTTATTTTATTACGAATTTGTATTCTTGTAAATTGGGGTTTTTTTATTATTCTTGTTACGTGGGTATTTTTGGTGTGATTTGGCTTGGTGGTTTTTGGTGGGATTTTGGTGGGATTTTTCTTGGTGGTTGTTGGTGGTGTTATTGTTGAGTGGGGTTTTGATTATTATGGCGCCTAAGCGAATGAGGGGTGGTTCTATTAGGGTGGAGAGATTTTCTTCTACGGATGCGGAGGTTGAGTATAATCGGTTGTTGTCAAGGTCGGTGGCGAAAGAAAGGGGGTTTTTACCAACTCGTCATTATGGGTTGGTTGATGTGATTAGTGAGTTACGTTGGGGAGAGATTTGTAAGGCTCCTGCTCCGGTTCCGGTGAATGTTGTTAGGGAGTTTTATGTTAATGCTAAAGGTGAGCCGGATGAGGTGTGCATGGTTCGAGGTAAACAGGTGGATTATAGTATTGATGTTATTCGTGCAATTTTGGACCAACCACCTAAGCTTGTGGGGGATGAAGATTGGGCAAGGAAGACTAGTAAGGATGTGGATTTGGATGCAATTGTTCGTGAATTATGTGTTCCTGGTACAGTTTGGAAGTATAAATTGGGAACCACTGAGCCGGTTAATTTTCTGTCTTCTGCTATGAATAAATTTGCACGTGCATGGTATGCATTCCTTTGTGCGAATATTATGCCTACTTCTCATATAGGTGAGGTAACAGTTGATAGATTGATTCTTCTTTGGGGCATTCTAAAGGGGAAGTACATTGATGTAGCTTATATTGTTCATCAGAATATTATCCGGTTTTTAAAGTCTAATGCATTATCATCAATGCCCCATGCTTCTGTTATAGCTGGTTTATGTAAGGATAGTGGTGTTATCTGGGGTGCGGATGAGGGGTTACAGTCACCTTTGCCTTCCATTACTGATGTGTCTATTGATCGAATGCCTGACTGGCAAGGTGGGGTTCCACATCCGAGGGGGCTTGGTTATATTGTTGATGATGTTGGTGCTAGTGGTCATGGAGCGGGCGCTCAGCCACGTGTTTCAAGAGTACCGAGAGTTTTGGATGCCCATTTTAGGCGTTTGTATAGGCGAATGGATGCTATTCATGCTTGTAACCGGGAGTATGCTCAGGATATGGCTACAACTTTGAGAGATGCAGGTATTCAGGCAAGGTGGCCAGTCTATGGAGCTCATACGCAGTATCCACCGCCAGATTCTGATTCCTCCGAAGAGGAGGACGAGTAGGTATGTTTTCTACTATCCCTTGTATTTAAGTTTGGGGGTGGTTTGAGGGATTAGTAGTTGTTGTTGTATTATTTGTTCATGTAGGATTTCATGCTTTGCATCTTAGTAGTAGTAAATTATGCATTTATGTTTGTGTTATCTACGTTTGTTTCATATAGGACATTCTGTTTTTATGTTCGTATTTCATGTGAGTTCATAATAGTTTGCATTTGCACCCATGCTTGATAGGAATTTTGTGTTGTTGACGCTTTTGATTGAGAAGTGATATGCTTTGTTCTTGTGCACACACATACACTAGTAAGTTGAAGCTAGTAGACTTTTTGAATGTTGTAAGTGATTAGAAGGACATGAATATGTGCAAGATGATTTAGTTTGCATGCTCTGAATACAAGTTGGTGCGTTAGAGAGATATTGCTTGGGATTGAGTATGTTTTTCCACCAAGTGAGATTTTGAGCCTTATTGCATATTGCATTTTTGCAATTTATTCGTTTGCTTGAGTGTCCACGGATTATTTGCATTGCTAGCAGTTGTTTGAGGTCTTTCTTGAAACGCATGACATTATTTGACGATTAAAATGATAAAGGCATTTAGGAATAACCACATATTTTCCCATATTACCACACCATGTTTACATGATCAATTAGTTAACCCGTTGAGCTTAATCCTATTTTTCGGTGACATACCACATTACTTGCCTAGACCTTTTTCTTGTATTGGCCTTACATTAATTTGAACCCACATTGTCAAAGGCTAGTAGAGTGCTTAAGGGAGTAATAAGGTGTGCAAGGAGGGGTTTATTGTTGTTCGTACTTCTGGGGGAAATATTAAAATTGGGTTGTTTACTTGATAGTCGGCATATGTAATAAATTATGGGATCATTGTTATTGTTTATATTATTGTTTGTGTTCTATTTAGCTCTCGAAAAAAAAATGAAAAAAAAAATGAAAAAAAAAATGAAAAAAAAATGAAAAAAAAGAGAAAAAAATATATATTATGAGAGCATGTTTGTGTTGTGGTGATCCTACTTTAGTCGACTAGTCGAGTGTTTGTTTTGAATAATAGTTATGTGGGGGGAAATATGGTGTTGTGTATGATGTATTATGGTACTTACTAGCTTTTGACACTACACCTGTTTTGGCTTATTTGACATACCTTGTCCCTAGCCCCGTTACAACCCAAATAAAGACCTTTTGATTATTGTCATTGATGTATGTTGTGTTAAGAGTTAGATTGATACCAAATGTCAAGCATGCTTATGATTTTGTTGGAATTGAGTGATACACTTACCCTTGTTCTTGAGTGAATATTATTTTGTGAGTGGATTATGAGTGTTGCTTGTTCTTGCGTATGAGATCCCGAGTGTTGTCTCAAAGATGTACTCTTGTAGGCTTAGCATGTTTACTAACTTATTCTTACACTTGAAATGGGCTTGTGAGAACTTATGCATGTTCATTGAGTAGACTATGTGAATTCTTGCACTTTCGACACCAAGACATTGCGTATTTACTTTGATTCTTAAGTTGATATGGCATGAGAGGATTTGAAGGTATGGTAGACTAGATTAATTGCATTTGCATATTAGTTGCATTCATGCATTGCATTGCATTAGGTTAAATGGATTTTGTGGGTACATTCGCTATAGGCCTTCACGAGACCTTACTCGTCCACTAGGGATGCCTAGGGGTTTAAAGGGCTTGTTGCATATGCCAAATGCAACCGTGATCACCTACGGAAGTGGTACTAGTTAGTTAGTTAGTTGTAATTGTTAATGCTTGAGGACAAGCATCGGTTTAAGTTTGGGGGTGTTTGATAAGTGGATTTTATATCTACTTGGAACATTCTAAATCGGCTTAAATTGATTGTCTTGGACTCAAGTTTCTTGTAATTTTGATGTGTTTTGCTTAGTTGTGCAGATTTACAAGAATGTTGATTATGGTGGATGTTTCTATTATTTTTGGAGAATTAATTGATTAAAATTCGGATTTCTGAGAAGGGTTGCGCAGTCTACACTGTTTTGGCCATATCTTGAGTTCTAGAAGTCCGTTTGAGGCCCATAAGCAGTCCACGCGAAGATAACGAGATTCTCTATCATTCTAAAGAGGCCTAGACGTCCAAGAACAAATGGAAAGGTTCGGAAAAACAGAAGAAAAGTCAAATACGAATTTTCCTTAAAAAAACAGATTCAATTTAGGAAACGTATTTGTGCAGAAATTCTATTATAATTCTGTTTTGGTATTTTTTTACTTGAAAAGACTTTTAGAGTCTATATAAACAAATCTTGGCTTTATTATCATATCATAGCTTAGATCTGCAAGGGAGCACTTTTACTTTCTTTGAAGATTACAGGTTTTTATCTTTTCTTATAATTATGTGTTCAATTTATAATTCTTGTTTTGTTAATTCAATTATGAGTGAGTAGATTATTAATCTAGGGTTAAGTAGAACCCTAGTTATGATTGATGTGTGATTTTCCCAATTCCCCCAATTTGATTGTTTAATTGCTCTTGCTTATTGAGTTGTTTTAATTAGCAATTACAAATCAGACGTGATTATGTTTATTGTTTGAACCATTGTCTATTTATCAACGAGAGTTGGATTTAGATGGTTGTGATTTATCCAATGAGGACATGAACTTCTCCATGAGAATAGGTAGAACGGATTATTAGGAAGCTAGGGTGCTGTGATTAATGTCTCTAAATTACATGATACCATGAGAATAGGATTGATTGTATTTTAAGAGAAGCCATTAATACTCGAGAGAGGTTATTGGTATTTATAGGGCGCATCTTTCCTTTTGAGTAATATATCTGATTAATTGGGGAGGGAATTCACGATTGCATTAATTCATGCTAGTGGGGATACTTAATTCTGGATATTTTTAATATTTGATTTATATAAACACCATTCTCTTTAGTATAAAAGTAGTTTAATAATCTCTCAATATTTATTGTGTTACTTGCTTAGCCGAATTAAATCAGAAATAATTGGTGATTGATACGTTTGTCTCTGTGGGATCGACTCTAACTTACCCTGCTACATAGTTCGAAGGATTTGTTAGATATTATTATTTGATAGGCACGCGACAACCTTGTCAGATTTCCTTGAAGAACACGGTGAAGTTGTAAGCAAATCTACAGGAAAAGTTGTTCTGAAGGGATACAGGCATGGTAACATTTATGAAGCCAAGCTTTCAACAAACTCTGATGGCTCTACAATCTGTCTACTGAGTAGAGCATCAATTGAAGAAAGTTGGGATTGGCACAAGAGACTTTCTCATCTGAATTTCAACAGCATTAATGAGCTAGTGAAGAAAGATCTTGTGAGAGGATTGCCCAAATCAGTTTTTACTCCAGATGGCCTATGTGACTCATGTCAAAAGGCAAAACAAAGGAAAACTTCATTCAAAAGTAAGACTGAATCCTCAATTCTTGAGCCATATCACTTATTGCATGTTGATTTATTTGGTCCAGTAAATATAATGTCTATTGGAAAGAAAAGATATGCTTTGGTTATTGTTGATGAATACACCAGATATACATGGGTATATTTCATGCACAAGAAAGAAGAAACTGCATCAATCTTAACAGAGCATGTCAGACAACTGGACAAAGGATCTAAGCATACAGTGAAAATCATAAGGAGTGATAATGGCACTGAGTTCAAGAATGTAGTCATGGAAGAGTTTTGTAAAGAAAATGGAATAAAGCAAGAATTCTCTGCACCTGGAACTCCACAACAAAATGGAGTAGTAGAGAGAAAGAACAGGACTCTCATAGAAGCTACAAGGACCATGCTTGATGAAGCAAAGCTGCCAACTTACTTCTGGGCTGAAGCTGTGCAAGCTGCTTGTTTCACACAGAATGCTACACTCATAAACAAGCATGGTAAAACACCATATGAGATGGTGAAAAAGAAGAAGCCGAACCTGAAGTACTTTCATGTGTTTGGATGTAAATGTTTTGTTCTTAAGACTCATCCAGAACAGCTTTCCAAATTTGATTTAAAAGCTGATGAAGGAATCTTTGTTGGATACCCACTATCCACAAAAGCATTCAGAGTCTACAATCTGAGAACAAAAGTGGTCATGGAATCTATCCATGTGTCTTTTGATGATAAAAAGATAACAGGACTTAAAGATTTTGATGAACATGACCAGCTGAGATTTGAGAATGAACAAAATTCTGATACTCTTTCAGACTCTATTGTTCAATCTATACCAGTAGATCAGACAGCAGCACATGTTGAGGGGGAGCAAGTGAACAATGAAAATGAACCCCAATCAAGTGAAGAAACATCAAAGAATGCATCTGCTGGTTCATTAAACTCTGATTCATCAAACTCTGAAAGCAACAGCTCAGGGGGAGCAAACAATGATTTTGGATCTACTAGTCATCACACTCAACACAATCATGAACTTGGAGAATCATCAAGATCAAATCTGCCAAGACAAAGGGTATGGAGTAGAGCGCATCCCTTTGAACAGATCATTGGTGAATCGGACACGGGTGTACAGACTAGAAGAGCAACACAGAATGAATGCAATTTCGCAGGATTTTTATCTCAAATTGAACCTAAAAAGGTTGATGAAGCTCTTGATGATCCAGATTGGGTAACTGCAATGCCGGAAGAACTCAATCAGTTCGAAAGGCAGAAAGTATGGAAGCTGGTGCCAAGACCAAAAGATAAATCTGTAATTGGCACTAGATGGGTGTTTAGGAATAAACTGGATGAAAATGGTATTGTTACGAGGAACAAGGCTCGATTGGTAGCAAAGGGTTACTCTCAAGAAGAAGGAATTGATTATGATGAAACCTATGCTCCAGTTGCAAGGCTTGAAGCAATCAGGATGTTCTAAGCATTTGCTGCACACTCCAACTTTAAGGTTTTTCAGATGGATGTGAAGAGTGCATTTTTGAACGGAGATCTAGAGGAAGAAGTCTATGTTGAACAACCCCCTGGGTTCGAAGACAAGGAATTTGAAGGTTTTGTGTACTTTCTCTTCAAAGCTGTCTATGGTCTCAAGTAAGCCCCTCGAACATGGTATGATACTCTCTCCAAGTTCTTACTTGAAAATGGTTTTACAAGAGGTATCATCGACAAAACTCTCTTTCATAAAAAGCATAAAAATGATATAATTCAGGTGCAAGTATATGTGGATGATATAATATTTGGTTCTACTAATGATTTGCTATGCAAGAGATTTGCTAAGCTAATGCAGAGTAGGTACGAGATGAGCATGATGGGTGAGTTGTCCTTCTTCCTTGGACTTCAAGTTGTTCAGAAGCCTGATGGTATTTTCATCTGCCAATCAAAATACATAAAGGAACTTCTGAAGAAGTATGGGATGGAAGAAGCAGCTACTGCCAAGACCCCGATGCCAACTGCAGTCAAGCTTGATGAAGACAAATCTGGTAAGTCAGTTGACATCACGAAGTATTGAGGTATGATCGGCTCTCTCTTGTACTTAACTGCTAGTAGACCAGATATTATGTTCGCAACTTGTCTATGTGCTAGATTCCAGGCTAACCCTAAAGAGTCACATCTTATAGCTGTTAAACGTATTTTCAGATACCTTAAGGGAACCCCCAATCTTGGGATTTGGTACCCTAAAGGAACAGGTTTTGACCTAATTGGCTATACAGATTCTGACTTCGCAGGTTGTAAGATTGATCAGAAAAGTACTTCTGGAAGCTGTCAGTTTCTAGGAAGAAGGTTGGTATCTTGGTACAGCAAGAAGCAACACTCAGTATCTACCTCGACAGCCGAAGCAGAATACATTGCGGCAGGTAGCTGTTGTGCTCAGATCTTGTGGATGAGGAATCAACTTCAGGACTATGGACTAATGTTGGACAAAATTCCAATTCTGTGCGACAACACGAGTGCCATTGCCATTGCCAACAATCCAGTTCAACACACCAGGACTAAGCATATTGATATCAGGTATCATTTCTTACGAGAGCATGTCATGAATGGAACTGTGGTATTATATTTTGTTCCTACAGATCAACAAATTGCAGACATCTTTACTAAACCACTGGATGAATCCACTTTCTCCAGGTTAGTTGGTGAACTTGAGATGTTAAATCTGTCTAATTAATTTTGGATAATCAATAACTGCAATTTGTTATAAGTTCACATGTATTTTAAATGTCCATATGTTTAGTACTTATGAATTTGTTTTGCATCCAGTCCTCTTTTTATAGGTATCTCTATATTAATTACCACGCTTATAAATGCTATATTTTATGGTAATTAGTTAGTAAATAATTGAGTTAATTGTAGCATAATTAAATAAATATTTTATTGACATATATCATTTAATGATATTTTGTTAATTTTATGTCTATTTAATTGTGAGTTTATCTGATTATTGTGGATTAATTCTTGATTTACTGTGTGATTATTTTTAAATCCATAATAATTAGAAGTACTATATGTGTATGTGTATAGACTGATAGGTTTCGGCGATAAGATGTTTTTTCGGCCGACAGGTTTCGGTGATAAGATGTTTTTTCGGCTAATTAGGTAGTTAGGTGAGAAATTATGGAGCGGTGTTATTTTTCAAACATAACCTGTCACTATTACACCTAACCCACTAATACTTAAAACCTTATAAATGATGAGTTTTTGTTTGTGTTTAACATCATCAATTTTCAGATATACATAGCATACACACACAATTGCTGAATATTTCAAGTTTTGACCGGAAAGATCTCACAATCTAGCTGGTGGTTTTTAGAGCGGATTTCATATTCTTGTTATACGCACTAACCCTTATTTTTGAATTTCCTCAAAGTTTTTGAAAATGGCATTGCAGGGAAGCTTTTTAATTGCTAAAGTTAATCCTGTTTCTTTTCAGCAAATCGAAACCATTCAGGATGAGCAATTTCGGGCTTGGACAGAATTTCTGAATGAACATTCATTAATCCGTTATGCTTTAGTTACACAGGTGCAGCTTAACCATGATGCATTGTGTGAACTATATATTGCAGTGCGGTTAACACTTCTGGACAGGACGGGTGTGCATTCACATATCGACTATTTGGTAGGTCGATTAGGGTCACTGAACGAGATGTTAATCGAATTCTTCATTTTCCTATGGAAAATCTCGTTTCTGATCCTACACCTGAACAGATTGAAATGTTCTTTCGTTTTATAAGGTACCAAGATGGCAATTTCAATACTGGTAATCTTTCTAGAACGTTTCTAACCCAGTACTGGAATTTCTTCTTTCACACTCTTAACCATGTTTTTTCCTCAGATAGAACAAATCAAGATCGAATACCTAAATTTATTCAAATAATAGGGTATGCGGTCGCCAATAATTTGAGGATTAATTTTTGAAAAATAGTGCTTGGTCAAATCATTTTAAAAATGAAACGCTTGGGAACAAGAGATGTTCGGACTCAAAATGTCAAATGTCTATATCCAAGGTTTCTACAGTTAATATTAAATGATTTTTTGATTGATGAAGACAGGGTACGCTTGGAAAATGGTCAAAAGGTGGAATGTTCTTCCATGAAGACGAATGTAATTAATTACATAAACAAAAAGAAATATACGGATGTGCCTACAGTCCTAACTGAATATCTAAAGACTGTCCCACTTCCGTTGTTACCACGACCAGTGAGAGCAGGTATACGACAAGGTAATATTTCAATCCCTGCTATTCCAACCTTTGTATTCCCTATTGTGTCACAGGAAATACAGTTTCTACAGCCCCCAGTGGCCATCTTACCCGACCAAGAGCAGGAAATCCCACCGACTCTAACACAGGTCGAAGAGCCCATTCTACAAATGCAAACACAAACACAACAAACTCCTACACCTCAATTGTCACTTAAACGACCAGTCATCCACATTATTGAGGGAGATAGTGCCTCAGCAGCACCACATAAGGAGTTAGTTACAACAGCCGCTCTACCTCATTCTAAACGAAGTAAACCCAATGAACCTGAGGTAACGGCAACTGTTAGTAAAACAATTCTTTCTTATCCAATGAGTGCAAATGTAAATGAGGTTGAATTGACGGGAGCAACCATCTTGAGTTCCATTTCACGGAACATACGAGTGGTTGATGATCTTTCAAAAGATCAAATGCCTTCACAGGCATCCGAGGTGGAATTACCTACCTCAATAACTGCTGGTGAATCTTCCATTTTACGGAATGATCCATTGGTGGGTGGTTCTTTTATGAACCAAGTGTCTTCACAGACATACGAGGGAAACTTGGGTTTTGTGCCATTTAATCGATTCAAGTTTAACCTCCCGGAGGGAAAATCTCTGGATCTCTTTCGAGATTTACCACTTTTTACCAGTGGTCGGCAACTCGCTTCACGCGAGGACGGAAGCTCACGAACTTTTATTGCACCATCTGTGACCTCTGAAAAAGGGGCTAGGATGATTTCATTTGCAGGTACACATATCGGTGGAAGCTCTAGAGGAAAGTTGAGGGAAACACCAACAGAACATGTAAGTGTAACCCAAACCATTAAACCGAGTGAATATATAGTGTTGAGTGAAACACCTGCAGAACGTACAAGTGAGCAACCTACTCAACCACATGCACCTATAACCAGACAGGAATACACCAGACTCCTTACACGGGTCCAAACAATGGAGAAAGAGTTGTCAAATATCTGTAAGTCCATTGCAGAAATCAAAAATTTACAACTCATTCAACATGATGCATTCCAGGTTCAATTAAGTTCCATGGCAGCCCAGTTTAGTCAAGCAATCAACTCCTTGGTAAAAGGATTTTCGTCTAAATTACCAACTCCACATCCTACTACTCTGGAGGATAACCCAACTGAGGGGGAGAAGATGGATGGACAAGAAAAATCTACTAGGCGTAAAGGCAAGGAAAAGGTTGTTGACACGGAATTAACTTTATTTTGGGAAAGGAAAAACTAATGGGAGTATTAGTGCAATGTGGAAAGAAAGCAAAGGCAAACTTGAAGATATGTTCAGTCTACAGGAACAATTGTCTTGCACTTGGTTAATTTTTAGAAATCTGGAAAATGTATATATATGATCCAGAATGCACTTTAATATTATTTATCTTTGTATTTTATTTGTAACAGTTGAGTTATCCTCTAGGTATTTGCTTGTCAAACCCTAACAATCAAATAGGGGGAGATTGTAAAGTATAATGAAATGTAATATGTAATGGAGGACATAAATAACTCAACTAGGATAAAAGATAAATAATATTAACTCTATACAGGGATCGTGAAATTTGAAGAACGGGCATCAACAAGGATCAAGTCGCTGAAAGAAGTTCATTAACATGATCAAGCCTCAGTGACATAATAAGATGTACAGATGATTCAGTTGAAGGGCCAAAAGATTTCATGTATTTGAAGATATTGCTGCAGGCTAATAAATTGGAATGTAACGAAGGTGTGAAGATCAAGATCAGTGATAGTCACTTGTGAACCAGACCAGTGCACCAAGTGTCAACACATACGAGAAGGATCAACACATTAATTCATAGAAAGAATTGCCAAAGCCTATTGACGATCAAGGACAGACATAATATCTCAAGGTATTGTCAAAAGTTAATTTACTCTGAAAATTAAATAAGTAACAGATTAATTAATTATTTATAACAAAATAATTAAATTAATCTGGTACTTGAATTATTTTCTGAGGTGAATTAAAACAGCAGAATAAACAGAAGAGAGAAAATGAATAGTATCCAAAATCACTATTCATATGAATAGTAACCGAAATCACTATTCACATGAATAGTAACTGAAATCACTATTCATATGAACTATTCATATGAATAGTAACCGAAATTACTATTCATGAATAGTACCCAAAAGTACTATTCATAAAGTAAGAAACATGTGGGGCCCACATGTTTGATTTTGGAAACTTTGAAAAATCAAAGTTCGGCAGATCTTTGAAATTGAAAATAGCAGCTTTGAATGTCAGGCAGAATATACGTAATCAATTACGTATATTAACTGCATAGTGACTTTCTGAAAACCTATAAATAGGCCTGTTGTATTTCATTTCAAAACACACCTCAACACACAACTTCCTCTCTCTCTTAAATATCTTCTCTGTGTAAGCTGCTAGACAGTCCATCTAGTAGGAAAGCCGGCTTAGCCCGCTTTCAGGAAGTGTCGGATAGAAGGTCCTCGTGCCTAAACTATCCTTAGGAGTGTTCGAGTTTTTGAAGCTAATCCGTTGAATTAGAAGTTGTAACACCCCTTGGGTTTTTATCAGTTCAAAGATATTTTCCCGAACCAATTGTTTTATTTCGATTCAGTTGTTGACCTCATATTTCACATCTCGAAAATCGAAATATTTTTAAATAACGTATTCAACCCCCCTTCTACGTTATTCCGGACCTAACACCCACCCACCCGCCTCCGACCGCCGTTCATTCTCCGACGTCATCTCCGACTCAAACTCCGGCGAAGTCCGGAGAAACTTCACAGACAACTTCTGTGAAGTCCAGTCAGTTCTTGATCGAAATTGGGTACTTATTCAACAAGTTAATGAGAATCATCAGTCCAAGATTTATGATAATGAGGTCAAAATGTGGGTTTGATTTAAGAGATTAATGGAAATATTACTAAGGTGAAGATGCTTAATTCGGAGTTGTTTTCAAGTTTTTTCAGTGTGTTAAGGAGTGGTCAGGAAAGTGTTGGAGGTGGAAATGATGGCGAGGAGTGAGGTGATTTTGATTAGTATGTGGATTGGATTTGTGTTTAACAGTGGTTTGTTTCATTTTTGTGGTGATTTTCGGGTTTCTTTGGTGATTTGTTGGTGGTGGCTGGGGGTGGTGCCAAAAATGTGGTGGTTTGTGGTGGCGGTGGCGACAGTGTGGTGGTCGAAGGTGGCGGAGTATGGTGATTTTTGTTTACAGTCGGTGATTTTTGTTGGTGGTGGCGGCGGTATGGTGGCCAGCAGTGCGGTGGTGATTTTCTTGGTTGACTGGAATTGGTCGCCGGAGATGGTGATTGGAGTTGGTGATCGGAGTAGAGAAGAAGATGATGGTAGAAAGATAAAAATAAATTAAAATATTAGTTGCGTGGCTAGGATACAGTTTATATATAAAAAATGTGTGATTAGGATTAGATCTCAGTTCTGACCATATTGGGGTTCTCACTTGAACAAAATCCAGTAATACATAGGTTCCTATTCAACTAGAAACTAACTGAAAATAAAAACTAAAACAATTTAAATACACCCTCCCACACACAATCCACTTAATCCCCTCCATTTTTAATTAAATTTTTCTGTCATTCAACGAGCTTTTTTTGAAATCTGATTTCACTGTATTTTCTTCCATCTCACAACAATCGGTATGCATATCATATGTGCTATATTCCGATGATAATTTACTATTTATGATTACGAGAATCACTAAAATATTTAGTGATTTCTATAAGAGTAAATAGTGATTTTAGCATAAATTTGGTCATTTATTCTCTAAATGCATATATATATATAGGATCTTGTTCTAATAGAAACTAATTTAAAAGAGAAACTAGAAACTAAACCTAAATTAAATATTTCAAGCTAATCTAATGACCAAATTAGGGGTACTCCAATACAAAAAATGTTTAAAATTATTGGCTCTATTCAACAAAAATATAAAAAAAATAATAAAAAGTTACTGTTCACGTGATGACGTGGCATGTGAACAGTAACTTTTTTTTAATTTTTTAATTTTTTTTTATATTTTTGTCGAATAGAGCCAAGAATTTTATAAGTTTTTTGTGAAGGTGCCCCTAGCGGGGCCATTAAAATGAATGAAATATAATTTATTTAGTGTAGGTTTCTAGTTTCTATTCTAAGTTTGGTTTCTATTTGAACGCTAGCCTATATATATATATATATGCTAGTGATCAAATAGAAATCTCCCTTAAAATAGAAACTAGAAACCAACACTAAATAAATTATATTTCATTTATTCTAATGGCCCCGCCAGGGGCACCTTCACAAAAAGTGTTTAAAATTATTGGCTCCATCCAGTAAAAAAAAAAAAAAATACTATTCACGCTGACATCACTGCCACGTCAGCAGTGAACAGTATTTTTTTTTTACTGAATGGAGCCTAGAATATTATAAACTTTTTGTATTGGGGTCCCCCTAGTTTGATCATTAGATTAGCTTTAAATATTAGATTAGGGTTTAGTTTCTAGTTTCTATTTTAATTTGGTTTCTATTTGAGTAAGACCCTATATATATATATAGAGGGCTATTCTAATGAGACCCTGTTATAGTGAGAACTGCACATTGGGCCATAAATTAGGCCCAATAAGCAAAACAGCCACGCGACACTACGTTCTTCAAGTTAAAAAAAAAAAGAATTAGATAGAGAATCAATACAGATTTATATTTTGTTTTTGACTTTGGTGTGAAGTTGATGACCAACACCACCGTAGATGTCCTCTACGTCACCTACCAGCTCCACGTTCAGTTCCACTCACTTTCCATTTTTATAAGCTATGTTGTCGAGCAAGCACTGGGTAGTAGGAATACCCCCAAATCACCAATTTTACACATAAATCACCAAAAATTCATAACCACCATCTCCGTCACTCCATTACCACCACACCACAACCACATATCACCGAATCACCACCACTCATATCACCCATAAAATCACCAATTTTCGGTCAAAATCACCAAAAAATCAAAGGAAATCACCAAAAAATTATCAAAATTAAAATATCAACATAATCGTATCACCATCTTCACTATCACCTACATACTCATCAAATTTAAATCACCAAATTTTATATTACACTTCTCACGAACACGTTCACAGTCAGCAAATTAGAATCCAAATCACCAAAATTTAGAAATGAATCACCAAATTTTGTACCCGAATCACCTGATGAATCATCGAAAAATTACAAACCTGATTCTGTAATGATATTAAAGTCATTAAATATGTGTCATCATTATCATTTTACTACATATACAACCACTATCGCCTTCACCGGATGTAGTCCTCGTCATCGTAATTTGAACCTTCAATTCAATCACTATCATCTTCTTGTTTGATACCTTCAAAAATTTTGTGAACACACTGGTCGATTATCAGCGTCGGAGAAATGAGTGTTTAGGACGAAGAATGATTATCAAAACTTATTGGAGATTTGAATTGAGAACGGCGTTTGAACGTCGAGTTTATAAAATAATTAAGTTTTGATAAAATCATTGATTATGGAGTTTATCTACGAAGAGAGAGAATGAGAGAGATGAAACAAGTATGGAGAGATAGAGAGATAGAGATTGGGAAGTAGAAGAGAGAAACTTTAAAATGAGGAGATAACAGGTGACGCTGTGACGACAAAAAAGAAGGTGAGAGAGAAAAATATGTGGTATAGATTAAAAGAGATTTTAATAAATTGGATGGCTGAGATTAAGTCTCAGTTCTCATTTTAAGAGGGGGTCTCATTTGAGCACTTGCCTATATATATATATATGTAAATCACAAATTTTGTACCACAAAATCACGAAATCTATATGCATATAAGAATAAATCACTAGATCTATGTTGAAATCATTATTTGTTCTTATAGAAATCACTAAACTTTTAGTACTCCATAATATAGCACATATGGTATGCATACTGATTGTTGTGAGATGGTGAAAAATACAGTAAAGTCAGATTTCAAAAAAAGCTTATCGATTGACGGGAAAAATTAAATTAAAAACGGAGGAGATTATGTAGAATTATGTATGGGATGATGTATTTTAATTGTGTGTGGTGCCTCTAGATAGCCATTAGATTAGATTGATCTAAGGCTTTAAATTAGTTTCTAGTTTATATTTTAACAAATGTTTCTATTTCAACGCTAGCCTATATAGTACTAGCACTCTAGAGAGAACCATCTTACGTAGAGAATCGTGGAGAATCATACCTATTTTTTTTGATTCTGTAGCAGAATCCATTTTTTTCAAAAAGTCTTCAAAAAAAAAAAACGCTGCTGCCACGGCAGAACTGCTGACGTGGCAGTGCCACATAATTTCCCACGTCATCAATGCTGGTGTGGCACTACCACATTGTGCTGCCACGTCATCAATGCTATGTGCTACCACGTTAGCTGTCACGCCATCACTGCTAACTTGGCATTTGGCACTGCCATGTCAGCAATGATGACGTGACAGATGATGTCATCAGTGCCACTTCAGCATTTGGTTCTACAACAGAATTAGAAAATTGGAATTTTTTTATAGAACCAGATAAAATTGGTCTATTTTTTATACAACAAAAAAATTAGAATCTTGATTTTTCTATAGAATCAAAAATTAGTGGTTATCAACGGTTCTCCATATAAGATGGTTCTCCATAGAACAATAGCCTGTGTGTGTGTGTGTGTGTATACTAGTTGATAACCCGTGCGAAGCACGGGCACACAGATTGAACACCAGTCGTAATTAAAATATTAATATTAATATACTATTTAAATATGTAGTATAGAGAATGGAACATGAGATAAAACTAAAAAAATTAATATAAATAAATCTTTATAATTATGTAGTTATAAGGAATCGAACCCGAGGTGAAGCTAAAAGAAAAGTAAATAAATCTTGTATAATTATGTAGTTGTAACTTGTAAGTAATCGAACCCCGAACTGAATGATAACCAAATTTGGTATTTTGGCACTTTGGTACTATTGTGTACCCTTAAAATAAGGTTTTACACATTAATAAAGAGTATAGATATATCCTTTGAAGTTATTTTACAATGTATTAATCATATGTTTTTATACAAATTTTATGGTATATGATATTTCAATTGCATAATTTTTATTAAAAACTCATTAAAAATATTTAAATCCGATTTTGATCGAGTTTTGTCCGGATCTTTTACCGATTTTGCATAAAATCAAGTTATTGACCAAGTAACCCAAAATCGAATTAGTTAGAACACTAGTGATCAAAAGAATGATAGCTTGCTCCTGACAAAAAAAAAAAAAAGAAGAATGATAGCTTGCTTGTTGGGCAAAATATTCAATCTTAACTAGTACTATAAACTCAACATTTGGTGATTAATATTTGTAAAGCGGACTGCTCACAATAATGTGACACATATACTTGCTCGTTCTCCTTGGTTTTATGCTGACCGTGAATAACTGGAAACTGATGTTCCTTCTTGCTTATCCACAGCTTTATTAGCTGATATTTCATAATGACGATAATCCATGGATTAAAGAAAATGATGTTAGAAAATGTGGGTTTTTAGACCCACATTGTTGAGTCATTTTGAGCTTCAATTTGAGTGTGCCTTGTGTGCGTGTTTGCAACAAGTGGTGCTTGGAGAGTGTTCTCCTTCGCGAGGGTTTTCCAACGCATATTTAAACATTCAAAACGACTAAGGGATGGATGAGTTATGATTACTCAAAGTTGGTCCCTTAAGAGTGGAAATTTTGTTGTAGAACTTGAAGTCCCACATTGATAAGGAAAAGGGGTGTCTTTTGCTTTATATAGTATAACACAAGTGGAGTGTTTGGAATTAATTGTGGTAAAATCAATTCCGTTTTTATAACTAATTTTTTGCCACCGCCTTACCTTAATTAATTAACGCGGTTAATTAATAAAGGAAAATTACCACCGACTTTTTAATTGGGGTAATTGAGTAGCGCACAAGTTTTATCATTATCTGTTCGTTACAGTCTTATCTTAATTAACGCATTTAATTAAGTTAGGCAGTTGTGTAGCGAACAAGTCTTGTCTATCCTATAAATACCCCCCTTAGGGTCTCGGATTATTCATTCGAAAACACATCCTCTTCTCTCAAATACGTCATCTTCTTCTTCGGTGATATTCTTGCTCGGTTCAAGCTCGCTGAGAGTGACGCTCCTATAGCTTCACTGCAATCCGTTTTATCCTGGGAGGTGTTTTGCTTACACATACGGTGAGGGCAAATACGCTTTAAGGAGACAGTCACGCACTGGACTCGGGTTTTTCTGTTCCTGCCTCCTCCTTATTTGTTTTATTTGTTCTGTTATTCACACACACGATTGCTATTGTTTTGTACTATTTTCACAGATTGTCTAACAATCTTAAAGCGTACTTCTTTTTACATCTGTGATCTGTACTTACGGTTTTTACTTGTCTGTTTGAGTGACAGAATCAATGGAGAACCAAAACATGAACAACACAAATATGGTGGTTGATCCCAACGCACAGATTGTAACATCTGATGGGGATCACCAGCCTCCGTTAAACCCTATCGCACAGATTGTAACATCTGATGGGGGTGCAACGCCGGTTGGACATGTGCCTCTGGGACATGTGCATGTGGGACAGATTAATGTTCCGATTGGATCGACTCCGTCAGGTTTCGTTCCTACGAACGGACATGCGGTGCCTATTTGTAATAACCCTAACTTTAGAAATGCTACAGTGATTAAATGAATAGTGATTTTGAGGAATTAGGAAAATGGTAGGTGGGTACTCTATAACTGAAACAGAAAATGAATAATCGGAAACCATAGCAGGGTTGTACTAAGAAAATAAGTGACTCAAAACGACGATGGATTTCAGAAATTCCTGAATATGGATTCTGAGGATTTTGGATTTTTAATGAGCTTCTATCTTATTGGATATTAAGGAGCATAGAAATATTAAAGGATTTATATATTGAAGAATTATTGAATTTAAGTTAAACCAAGGGATTATTAAGTCAAGGAAATACCGAAGGAAATTGGATTTGTAAATGATTTCAAAAACCACTGAGATAATGAGGTATACTCGAAACGAACCACAACTAGACGAGTATGGAAACCAAACAACCAAGATTAGTAATCTAACAAGGATACATACCACATTATTATTATCCAAGATTATTAGCATAATATTTAGAAAAACAAGAAAAGAGATTATTAGGTCATCAAGATGACATCACATTTCATTAATTTGTTTTTAAGGATAAATTAGTAACTTTGCAAGGTTTAACCACAAAATATCTTACCAAGCTTCCAAGACAAGCTAGAAGGATCAAGAGAAAGCCAAGATAAGATCAACCAAACACAAAAATCTTCTCCCCCTCCATTTCTTGCAAATTCGGCTAAAACAATAGCAGATCAGTAAAACGAGCATAACTCCTTCGTTTCTCAGCCAAATTTTGCGTTCTATAGCTTTTTGGAAAGCCCATGAGATAATCTACAACTCTTATTTCACACGGTTTGTCCAGAAAAGCAAGGTTAGGGCCTCGTTTTTCATGTTCTTTCAGCTGGGTTTTAGAACTCCGAAAATCTCTAAGTATGTTCTTGATGTTTCTTGTTAGTTTAAGGTGTTATAAGGTTATATCAAGGCTTCTCAAGGACTACAAGCCTTTGTTAAGTGTTGTTAAAGCTTCAAGGAAGGTATAAACCCTAACCCCTTGTTGGTCCAGGAAAGTATTGCAGAAGGGAGGGTTGAATGCAATACTAATAAATTTCAAAAACTATTTCAACAACTTAAATAGAATTTGTGATTTACTAGTAGAAGAAATGCAAACACAAGTAAAATCAAATACGAGGATTTCACAAAATAAATGTTTTATTTATTTTGCAAAGTTTTGCTACAACCTTGAGAACAAAATAATTCTCAAGCTACAAATACTCAAGAGATTACAGTTGTTGAGCTACCTATTGTATAAATAGAGTGCTCTATTTATAGTGTGATAATCTACTGTACTATCATCATCATCATTGGTTGTTGAGTTGCTGTTATATTCCTTTTGCAGCTCATTCCATGATTTATTCCCATGTGATCATCACAAAGTAATTTAAAGATACTTTCCACATTTGAGCCACCCAGATCTAGCCGTATTCAATTTTATCTGCTCTAGACTTTACAGGTTGTTCCATGTGATCTCTCGAGCTTCAGTTATAGACTTTCCAAGCTTGCTGTAAAGGTTGAATATTACAACACGCCTGCTTCTTTTGAACATGTACTCTGTCGTTTAATTTGACTTAGAAAATTCCTAAATCAGGTTAATTCTATATGACAGTATGTTTGCCACAAAGTTTGCTGTCAATGGATTATACTTTGGTTGACAGTATGAATTTCCCGCAGATATTACTGTCAAGAATTTTGCTTTGGTTGACAGTATGAATTCCCCGCAGATATTACTGTCAAGAATTTTGCTTTGGTTGACAGTATGAATTCCCGCAGAGATTGCTGTCAAGAGTTGTGCTTTGATTGACAGCATGTTTTTCCCGCAGAGATTGCTGTCAGGAATTCCAAACTTACTGTCGCAAACTGTACATCAAAGTTGCTGTCATTAGAATCTCCGCCAATGTTGCTGTCAAGTTGAAACTTGTTGTCGACTTCGTGAAACTTGCTGTCGACCTAGGCAACATGTTGTTTCCTTGTAACCTTACTGTCAGAGTTTGACAGTAACATTTATTCCTTCTGTCGAACTTATGTATTTCTTGAGGCTTGAACATAATCGAACTTCTTCCAAGAATTACACTTATTACTTGACAGTATTTATTTAAATTACAAGAATACATTTCAGGCTATGACAGTATGTTCTACTTAGTAAAAACTAAGTATACCAATAAAACTAGTTAAGTTGTCTATTCCATCACCCATAAATCCCAACAATCTCCCCCAATTTGTTTTTATGGACAATAAGGACAAATTTACAAATATCATGCTGACAACTTAACTACCATAGATCAGAAAGAATAAACTCTTCATTTCTGACCAATGATTAAACTGAATTGTTTTCAAACAATATATCACAAAAGTTCACAAAAAAAAACTTTACTTATCTTGATTTGAACTTTTCACTTTGCTCCTTTTCCCTTAGAGAACTTCTGAGATTTTCAATTAACTCTTTTTCTTCAGGGGACTGTGCATCATCTTCATTTTCCACAATGTATTTTCTGATCATTGAGGAAGCAGTGTTTAATGCATCTCTGAGTTCCATCCAGTAAACATTTTGCTTTACAATTGATCTGAATTTTAGCACATCTCCCTCCATCTTGAATCTCCTGCCAGGAAACTGATTTAGAGTTTCCCTTCTTTGTTTGTCCAAGCTGAGATCCTCTCCTCTCCTCTGATCAAGAATCATATCAAGCTCCCAAGAACACAGTATTTCAAGACTGTTAGTTGATCCAACCACTTGCCAGTATAATTCTTTTAACACACTGGTCTTCAATTTAGAGAAACTATCTACATAAATTTCTTCTTTGCCATACTTGATTCTCAAAGGATTGTCCAGTACGCATGGCTGATAGTTGGATTCTTCACTGTTGATCTTATTGATTTTACTGTAACTTTTCTTCATTTCAGCTTCAATCTCATCTTCTATCTGTTGACGAGATTTTTTTCTTGATGCTAATTCTTCTTTGAACCTTTGCTCTGCTTCATACATCTTCATTTCATGTTCTGAATAAGGTTTTCGCATTTCAATCCAGTTATAATCAGGAATAGGATTGTCTTCTTCATACTCCAAACCAAGAATTTGATAGACATCATCATCATTGTGAAGTGTCCAATCACCAAACTTCTCAATAAATTCAACATGTCTAGCTTCATAGTACTTGAGAACTTGATCCATGATCTTCTTTGAAACATTATCATAGGTTTGCAGTAGCTCAACCATCCTTTCCAGATAGAAGAAATCAATTCTTTGTTTTACTGTTTCAGAAGTTTGAATGAGTTTCTTGGAGATCACCTTTGATTTTGTTATCTGAGTGAAGTCAGATTCCACTGTAATCAACTTTTCATTGTTTTGCCATAGAATGTATCTTGCAACTTCTTCTTTTGGTCCATCAAATTCTATGGATACAGAGGTGATTGTTTCTTTGGCGTTCAGCTGCATCATTTCAAAGCTATTCATTTTTCTCCTCATGATAGGTTTCTTGAGTCCCAACCCTGTAGCTTTTCCTTCTCCTTTGTAGACAGTCTTTCCCTTTGTTGGTCTTTTTGATTTTCTCTTGATTCTTACTGTCTTGAATGATTTGACAGTAGGATCGTTGACAGTTTCTTTTATAGGGCTTCTGACAATGTCTTCTTTGACAGTATCTTCAATGACTGTTACTTCATCCTGACTGACAGCATTTTTGTTGACATCCTTGACAGCATCTTTGTTGACAGTATCTTTTTCAAGATGTATACTGTCAATTTTCATTTCTTCTTGATTTCCTTTCAATGCTTCAAGTACTTCTTCCTCTTTCTTTTCATCAACTTTCTTGCTTGAGCTAGAATTTTCAGAAATTTCCTTTGATTCTGCTTCTTTGACTTGAGTTTGCTCTTTTGAAGAGTCTCTCAGTTCTGTTCTCTTAGGTCCTCCAGCTTCACCTCCATCCTGATTGTCATCATCATCTTTTTCCAAGGTGTCATCAAAAGTGCAGTTTCCACCTTGAGCATTTCTGCTTGAATTTGCTTTGGCAATGAGCTTTTTAATTTTTGCAATGTACTCCATGTCTCTCTTTGCCAATATCTTGTGAATATCTTTAACTGCCTGAATCCTTTCCTTGGTGATGGGTGCTTTCAGCAATATCTTAAGTACATCCATGATGACATTGCTTTTTAGAGATGTTTTGCCTTCAAGAGTTAAGAATCCAAGACCTTTAGTTCCTTTGGCTGTTGTCTGTTTAAAGCTTACACCATATGGCTGGAGACTTACTTCTGGAAGTTTGTTGTTGACCATTGTGCCCAGTTGCATATAGAGACTTTCATCAAAGATGGTAGAGTTTTTCTTCACTAGAATCCCAAGAATGTATTGCACTCTGGCAGAGAAAGTTTCCAACAGTTGAGTTGTTATGAATATTGAATGTCCACTCTTCAGGTACACTTCAACTGCCCACCTCTTCTCTGAGCTAATCTTCACAGAAAGATTTACAATCTTTTCTTTCAAAGCTTCTGCCAACTTAGCAGGTTTTCCTTTACTCACTGTGATTGCTTCATTCACCAGATTGTTGAATTCCTCATCCTTATTATTCAAGGTGCTCTCCATATGACTTACTGTTATTGAGTCAGCTTCTTCTTGGGAATATGTACTTCCATCAGTCCAAGTGACAACCTCTGAAGAAAACACATATTCAGGCAACTTGCCTTTGCCTTTACCCATCATATTTGATTCCTCCTTTTCTCTCCATAGCCTCTTCAGTGTGGATTCTTTCTTCTCAGGAACTGGTTCACTGATTTTGATTGAGGATGCTTTATTTCCTTGTATTTGTCTTAATACCTCCTTAGATACTAACATTTGTTCCCCATCTACTTCAGCTTCAAAAAGCTCCTCAGTTCCAGAGGCTATTGCAGTTTTTACTCTCTCTTGCTCCCCCTTACTCTTTTGCTCCCCCTGTCTAGCTTCCCCTTGTAACTCCACCTTTCTTCCTGGTTGCTCAGCCTCTTTCTGATCTTTTATTTTCTCCCCCTTAGTTAAGTTTGCAGCATGAATCAATGAAGAGAATGACAGTAGTGTGGCTTGAATTTCAGCAAAACCAGTCTTCACAGTAGATGACAGGTTGTCCAGCTTGCTTTCCATTGTAGCACATCGATTTTCAAGTGCTTGGAGCCTGTCATTTGTGGATTTAGAAGGACCACCAGACCTAAGCCTTTTAGGAGGTAAGGGATAAGTCTGGGGCATGGAGGCTGTTGGGGTTCTCACACTCTCAGTGTTTTTATAGATGATCTCATCATCTCTCACAAAAATTCCCTCAAGGCCTAATGCCTTTTGTTTATTGGCTCCCTCAAGTTCACTCTGGACATGCTCAAGTCCCTCTCCTTTTGCCAGCACATTTGGCTGCCTCTCATTTTTAGTCTCACCTCTCTGTTCTTTTATCTCTCTTTGATTTTTCACTCCCTCACTCATCCTAGATGCAGTAGTATGAGCAGTACTAACATGCAAAAGAGTAGATTTTACCTTGAAGGCCTTTGAAAGGGGCAAGTCATCATCAGAGATATCTTCCACTAATCCTTCTTGTAGTTGTGGTTGAACAGTATCTTTTGTCAGAATGGTACTGTCACTTGATTGTTTGACAGCACCTTCTGTTTTGTCTTTGACAGCATCTTTGGCTGTGACAGCAACTTCCCTAGGGTAAGATGCTTTGAGGGAATCGATCAAGATGCTGGCTGTTTCAATTTCTGGCAAATTTGCATCTTGATCTAATCCAGTGTTTGATGGGGTGGTATCCATTTCACTTTGAGAAATGGGTTCTTGTGGACCACTTGATGGGGGCTCATCCATGATTTGAGATGGATGATCAAAACCTGAGGGGTTGGTACTGTCCCCCTCTCTAGGTTGATTAGAAGAAACAACAGATGTGGGAATGAAAGAAGAAGATTGAATTTCAGATTGATTAATTGGCTGTTCCACAGAAAAAGATTGTGGAACATCAATAGTATGAGTGAATTCCTCACTGTGCTCTATCTCAATGTGTGTATCTTCAAATACAGGTTCTTCAAGAGTGAGTTCTTGAGTTTGTGCAGACTCTTTACAAGGTGCCTTGGGAGACAGGCCAATTTCAATAGATGTCCCTTGTTGAGAAGAGACACCTAGAGGTGAGTTCATTTCCCTATCATCCTCTACAGTCTTTTGGGAAACTGTAGGGTGGCTGACAGTAACCTTGGCCCTTCTAGCTCTCTTCTTCTTAGGCTCAGAAGGGGCTACTGTGGGTTCTATTCTACTACCATCCTTATTTGCTGCACTAGGTGCAGTAACTCCCTCTTGACTCACCACATTGTCACCAGTTTCACTCTCCAGGGATCTTTTCTTGGATTCCTGTTTGGCAATTTTAAGGGCTTTTGGTAGTCTAGAGTCCCTAGGTGGAATGTATGGTGTAGAATGTGGGTTAACTAAATTTGGGTCTAATTCAGCTTCATTCTCTATTGTGAAAACAGTGTAACCTGTTGGAAATGGAAAATCAAGGTTGGGCACTTGATTTACCATGTGTTGTGTGAAACATAGTGGAATATGTGCATTCAAATTTTGTGTGTTAAGAGATGTGTGAGTGTTTTTCTTTAAAACAGGACATTCTTCAAAATCAGAAGTATCCTCAATATTTCCACAAATATTATTAATACACATAGTTAAAAAGCGAGGATAGATAGATACCTTCTTGCCTATTGCGCTTTTCAACTGTGCCATGATCAGTTTTCCAATGTTCACCTTGTATCCATGGACTAATGAATGAGTGAGCTTCTTGATATATGATGGTATTCCATTCCAGCCTGTAGTCTTGGTAGAGAACACCTTCACCATTACATCAAAAATCATACTCCACTCTTTTCTCAGAAATTTCCTGTCCATTTCTCCTGTTTGATACCACTTATCCGAAGTTTCATCAATCTTAGATCCTGAATATCCAATCTTTAGAAAGAACTTCTTCAGAGTATCATCAGTTGCTAGCTCCTTAAAGCTTTCTTCACTTGTCAACACAATACCCAAAGCCTCATTGATATTCTTTACTGAAAGAGAATGACTTGCATCATCTATATTGAACTTAATTGATTCATTCTCTCCAGTTCCTTGAGCACTTGCTGATTTCCAGAATTTTTCAATTCTAACAGCATCAATTTTAGGGGAAGAGGTTATTGCATGACCTAGGTAGGATTTATTTAAGAAGGAAATAAGTCCTTTGAAGTTTTCACCAGCATCATTAGGAGAAAAGATACCGGCAAAGTTGGTTTGAGCAACACTTTGTTTAGGTGCCATTGTTGAATGCTTTGAAAAATGAGAGAAAAAATGCGGTTTTTGGATGCAGAAGGTTGAGAGGTTTTTGCAAATGAAAGTGATAGTAGATTAAACGGTAGATTCAGTTTCTAATATGAATCGATTTAACCTCTCTTAAATGAACGTGTGATAATGATATTACCCATTAACTCCACTTGCTATATTACGTGGCAGTTGCTATTAGATCGTGGATTGGTGAAAAGAAATATACGTATATATATATATATAAATTAATATATATATATCTTTCCACTATCTTTGACAGCAACTTCTCGTGACAGCATCTTTCATTGACAGTAACCTGTGCGCTTTTCTTTCTCTACCAATTCTGACAGCAATTTCTTGTGACAGCAACTTTCATTGACAGCAACTTGTGCGCTAACAACATTTCTGTCAATCAGCTTCATGAGTGACAGTAAGTTTTATCTGACAGTAAACTTATCATAAGATCATGCTGTCACTGTTCACACATAACTTAAGTTAAGGACACATGATTTCTTAAAATCATTTTAAGACAGACATGTAAAACTATTTTAGCATAGTCATAGCAAGCATGATATCTAAAACTCCTTTTAGCATAGTCATAGCAAACATGATATCTAAAAATCCTTTTAGCATAGTCATTGCAAACATGATATCTAAAAATCCTTTTAGCATAGTCATAGCAAACATGCTGTCTGAACAAGTATCACAATGTACCTTAACTTCTCATGACAGTACCTTCTAGTGACAGTACCTTTAAAAGTTTTTGTCATGAGCTTCGACTTCTTATAATTGATAAACCAGTTAGATGATCATACCTGATTTAGCATTCCTAATTCACTCACCAACCTGGTAAATGTTGCTTCATCCAGTGGCTTGGTGAATATATCTGCAAGTTGCTTATCTGTTGGAACATAAACCAATTTTACATCTCCTTTTTCAACATGCTCCCTGATGAAATGATGCCTTATATCAATGTGCTTTGTTCTGGAGTGTTGAACTGGATTGTCTGATATGGCTATGGCACTAGTGTTGTCACAGTAGATAGGAATATTTGACAACTTTAGTCCATAATCCATTAATTGATTCTTCATCCAAAGAATTTGTGCACAGCAACTTCCAGCTGCAATATATTCAGCTTCTGCAGTTGATGTAGAAACTGAGTGTTGCTTCTTACTGAACCATGACACCAATCTCCCCCCAAGAAATTGACAGCTTCCTGTAGTACTTTTTCTGTCAATTTTGCAGCCAGCATAGTCTGAATCAGAATATCCAATTAGATCAAATCCAGTTTCCTTAGGGTACCAAAGACCTAGATTTGGGGTGCCTTTGAGATATCTAAAGATTCTTTTAATTGCAACTAAGTGTGATTCTTTTGGATCAGCTTGAAATCTTGCACAGAGACATGTAGCAAACATTATATCTGGCCTGCTTGCTGTTAAGTACAGCAATGATCCTACCATGCCTCTGTAGGTACTAGAATCCACTTTCTTGCCTTTAGGATCTAACTCTAATTTGGTGGCTGTTGAGATAGGTGTCTTGGCAGGTGATGAATCTTCTAAGTTAAACTTCTTGAGAAGTTCTTTGACATACTTAGATTGACAGATGAAGATTCCTTCCTTCTTCTGATAGATTTGAAGACCAAGAAAGAATGCTAATTCTCCCATCATGCTCATTTCATACTTGTTTCTCATTAGAGATGAGAACTTTTCACACAATTTTTCATTTGTTGAGCCAAAGATTATGTCATCAACATATATCTGCACAAGAATGATGTCTTTGCCATGGTATTTATAGAATAAAGTTTTATCCACCATACCTCTTATAAATTGATTTTCCAGGAGAAAAGTGGATAAAGTGTCATACCAGGCTCTTGGTGCTTGCTTTAAGCCATATAGAGCCTTGAACAGCTTGTAGACAAAATTATGCAGTTTGTCATTTTCAAATCCAGGAGGCTGTTCAACATACACTTCTTCTTCTAATTCTCCATTTAGAAAGGCACTTTTAACATCCATTTGAAATACCTTGAATTTGCAGTGTGCAGCAAAAGCTAAGAAAATTCTTATGGCTTCAAGTCTGGCAACAGGAGCAAATGTTTCATCATAATCTATCCCTTCCTGTTGACAGTAACCTTTGGCCACTAGCCTTGCCTTATTTCTTGTCACATTTCCACTCTCATCTATCTTGTTTCTGAAAACCCATTTTGTCTCAATGACTGATTTTCCTTTTGGCCTTGGAACTAGTTTCCAAACATTGTTTCTTTCAAATTGATTGAGCTCCTCCTGCATGGCCATCACCCAATCAGAATCCAACAATGCTTCTTCAACTATTTTTGGTTCCATTTGAGATAAGAAACATGAAAACATGCTTTCAGCAGAGATATTCCTCCTTGTCCTTACACCAGTAGTGGGATCTCCAATAATTAGATTACTGGTATGATCTCTGTTCCACTTTGTTGATTGAGGCAAGCTACTTGTTTGATGAGAATGTCTTTCATCAATATGAGGATTTGATTCTCCACCATTTTCATTATTCTGCTCATTTTGCTCAAATTCTCCAGTCTCACATTCTTGTTGATTGATGCCTGAAATTGTCTGTGATTGAGCTGAGGTTTGATTTAGATTATGAGAATTGACAGATTCTTTCTCATATCCCATTGATTGAATGAGACTTGGTTCTTCATCAACAAATTCTTCTTTTTCCAAGTATCCTTGATTCTCAAATCTGAAGGGTTGCATTTGACCATCCTCATGTATCCCTGGAAACTTGGTTTCATCAAACGTGACATTGACACTTTCTTCAATTGTTTTGTGCTCCATGATATAGACTCTGTAGGCAGTCCTTTCTATCCCATATCCCATGAAAATGCCTTCATATGCTTTAGTATCAAACTTGCCTTTTCTTTCATGGTTGTCTTTCATCAAAAAGCACTTGCTTCCAAAAATATGAAAGTACTTGACAGTAGGCTTCTTTCCTGTCAAAAGATAGTAAGGAGTATTGCCATGAGCCTTGTTGATTAGTGTTCTGTTCTGTGTGTAACAAGCAGTGTTGATGGCTTCTGCCCAGAAATATGTTGGTAATTTAGCATTACTCAACATAGTCCTTGCAGCTTCAATAAGAGTCCTATTTTTCCTTTCTACAACTCCATTTTGCTGTGGAGTTCTTGCAGCAGAGAATTGTTGAACAATTCCTTGATCTTTGCAGAAGTTTCCAAGTGTAGCATTTCTGAATTCAGTTCCATTGTCACTTCTTAGAAATTGAACTTTTGCTTCAGGGGTCCTGTCAAGTACCCTTATGTGATCAATGATTTCTTGAGCAGCTTCATCCTTTGATTCTAAAAATTTCACCCAAGTGTACCTAGAATAGTCATCTATCATGACCAGTGCATATCTTTTTCTGGATAGTGATTGAACATTCACTGGTCCAAAAAGATCCATGTGAATCAACTTGAGTGCTTCAGTGTTAGTGTTGACTTGCTTTGATTTATGCATTGCTTTCCTCAATTTTCCCATTTGACAATCTTCACACAGTCCTTCTTGACAGAATTCCTGTTGAGGTAGTCCTCTCACTAATTCCTTCTTCATCAGCATGTTCATTGTTTTGAAATTGAGATGAGAAAATTTCTTGTGCCAAAGCATGCTATCTCCAACACTTGCTTTGCTGTAGAAGCAAAATATTCTTTCCTCATTTGTTGAGTTTAAGTCTGCAACAAATAGGCTTCCTTTCCTTACTCCTTTCAGAGATAGGCTTCTATCCTTCTTGTGGTGAATTGAACATTCCATCATGCCAAAGTTTACTTTGAATCCTTTGTCAGTGAATTGACTGACACTGAGCAGATTATGCTTCAAACCTTCCACAAGAGAGATTTCTTCAATGACAACATTTCCAGCTTTTAAACAGCCATATCCCACAGTGTAACCTTTGCTGTTGTCTCCAAAGGTTATTGTTGGGCCAGCCTTCTCAACATATTGTGATAGCAGGGATATATCACCAGTCATGTGTTTGGAACATCCACTGTCGATTATCCACATGACCTGTTTACCTTTCTTTCCCTGCAAGACATAATGAGTTTAATTTGCATTTGGTACCCAAGTCTTGTTGGGTCCTGCATACTCAGTATCATCAGAAACTTTATCAATATTTGAAACAATATTATCAGAAGATGGTTCCTTGACTTCTTTTATTATCCACTTAGTTTTTGACTTTGACTTTTTCTTAGTGAGAGCAGACTTCTCACTTTCTTTAGTGGATTCAGAAGTCTTTGCAGTTTGCATATAAGAACATAATTCATTAGATGAAATTTGCAAATTAAAACATGTACTCATGGCAGTAATTTTGCATGGCATACAGTCAATGTTATTACAAACTACCAATTTTCTTTGCATAATGGGGGTTCTGTGTAAGTTCCCTTTCAACTCTGTTGCATTAGATATGCTACTAGTTGATTTCTTACAAACATGAGTTAAATGATGTGAGGAGCCACAATTATTGCAAAGTTTCCTTGGTGCCTGCTTAACATATGCATAATTATTCTTTTTATCAATGCCTAGCTTCCCATTTCTGTTTTTGGACTTGGAGACTACTGTCTTGACAATCTGTTCAGAAGATGCTGTCGAACTATTTTTGACAGCATCTTTTGTACTTGTTGTCTTGACAGTAGGTTTGAAAGTTACTGTCTTGGATGACTTCTTGACAGTATCTTTTGAACACTTGGTTGGACTGTTTAAGACTGTTTCTGTCATAGACATTATGACAGAATCTTTTTCTTTCTTAGATTTACTGTCAATCCTCTCATCTTCATCACAGAGTTCTTGATTAATAATTAGGGAGTTTTCATTAACCTCAAACTCTGTACTTTTGAAAATTGGGTTACTCACATTTTTGAGGATGTGAGGTCTTACAGTATTATTATCATCATTTTTCTGTATAACAGCCTCTTTACCAGGTCTCCTGCTATAATCATAGCCTATGCCTATCTTCTTACTTTCAGTATGTTTCTCATGATACTCTTGAACTAATTTAGAGGAATTTCTAAATGCCTTTAGCTTAAATTCATTCTCAGAAATTTCTTTTCTTAGATAATCCTCTATCTCTTTAGCACAGATTAAATCATTTTTTAGTCTTTCGTTTTCCTGAGCTAAAGAATCGATAGAACTGGTTTTAAGCAACAACACATCATTGTTAGATCTGAGTACTTCATTTTCTTTAGTTAATCTAGCAATTTCTTCATTTGCAGCAGATAAACTAGTATGAATATTAAACATTTCAGTACTCATTTCCTCAATGGTTTGCTTATAGTCATTTAAAGACATATCTAGTAATACTAGAGATGGTACCTGACTTGACGAGGTTGATGCTTCTTCATCCTCTCTAGCCATCAAGGCTAAATTCACAAATTCCTCTTCTTCTTCATTATCAGATTCATCCCAGCATTTTCCTTCAGCCACATAGGCTTTTCCTTGTCCTTTCTTAAATTGACTCCCAGTTCCTCTCTCCATTCTTTGTATTTGTTTTGGTCTTTTGCATTCAGTAGCAAAGTGACCAAGTTCATTGCAATTGTAGCATCTAAACTTTGACCTATCTACCATTCCTGTTTTGTATCCTCCCTTGGTGCCAGTAGCAGGTTTTGATGAGCTTCCTTGGTTATATTTTGGAAATTGACCTTGAGGCTTATATGGCTTGTTCCTCCTGAACCTTATATTTTTGAATTTTCTTGCCATAAAAGCCATGGTTGGATTATCCATTTTCTCCATTTCTTCTAGAGTGAAGAATTCTTCATCTTCAACATCTTCTAGTTGAAGGACAACCTTTTCTTCATCTTCAACCACCTCTTCTATTTTCACAGATGAAAATTGAGGTTGTTGATCATTTTGAATTTGCTCACTTGCTTGAAAATATGATGGTCCTTGAGCAACTAGAGCACCAGCCATGTTTGCCATCAATCCTTTGGATCCACTTTGTATAGCTTTCTTTTGATAATATTCAAGTTCATAAGATTTTAGAACTCCATACAATGTTTCAAGAGAAACAGAATTTAAGTCTCTCCCTTCTCTTATGGCTGTTACTCTGTGCTCAAGATGTTCTGGAAGAGTTAGCAGAAACTTGATATTGACTTCCTTCTTTTCATAAAACTTTCCATGAATTTGAAGCTCAGCTATCAGTTTGCTAAATCTTTCAAACATGTGGGTTAGCTCTTCTCCATGCTTTCCCATAAACGCTTCATATTGTGACACCAGTATTTGTTTTTGATTTTCTCTGACCTCTTCACTTCCTTCACATAACAGTTCTATCTTTTTCCACATATCCCTGGCAGAGTTGCATGCTATTATATTTCCACTCATAGCTTTGTCCAGGGTAAGTGCATCTAGTAGAATGAGTTGCAGATGATCATCCAGTGCTACTTTTTCTTTTTCTGAGTCATTATACTCAGAAGGCTTCTTAGCAACCCAATGAGCTGGGATTACTACATCATTCACTGTAGCAGCTGGGATTTCCTTTTGAGGAATGAAGGGGCCATTTTCCAGAATACCTAGGAATAGTGGATTCTGAGCTTTGATAAATAACATAATCTTCTTTTTCCATATGTTGTAGTTTTCTTTATCAAAAGCTGGAATCTTGATATTACTTGACCTTTGAATACTTGCCATTTGGATCTCAGATATGTGTATTAATCTGATAGCTCTGATACCAGTTGTTGGTCCAGGAAAGTATTGCAGAAGGGGGGGTTGAATGCAATACTAATAAATTTCAAAAACTATTTCAACAACTTAAATAGAATTTGTGATTTACTAGTAGAAGAAATGCAAACACAAGTAAAATCAAATACGAGGATTTCACAAAATAAATGTTTATTTATTTTGCAAAGTTTTGCTACAACCTTGAGAACAAAATAATTCTCAAGCTACAAATACTCAAGAGATTACAGTTGTTGAGCTACCTATTGTATAAATAGAGTGCTCTATTTATAGTGTGATAATCTACTGTACTATCATCATCATCATTGGTTGTTGAGTTGCTGTTATATTCCTTTTGCAGCTCATTCCATGATTTATTCCCATGTGATCATCACAAAGTAATTTAAAGATACTTTCCACATTTGAGCCACCCAGATCTAGCCGTATTCAATTTTATCTGCTCTAGACTTTACAGGTTGTTCCATGTGATCTCTCGAGCTTCAGTTATAGACTTTCCAAGCTTGCTGTAAAGGTTGAATATTACAACACGCCTGCTTCTTTTGAACATGTACTCTGTCGTTTAATTTGACTTAGAAAATTCCTAAATCAGGTTAATTCTATATGACAGTATGTTTGCCACAAAGTTTGCTGTCAATGGATTATACTTTGGTTGACAGTATGAATTTCCCGCAGATATTACTGTCAAGAATTTTGCTTTGGTTGACAGTATGAATTCCCCGCAGATATTACTGTCAAGAATTTTGCTTTGGTTGACAGTATGAATTCCCGCAGAGATTGCTGTCAAGAGTTGTGCTTTGATTGACAGCATGTTTTTCCCGCAGAGATTGCTGTCAGGAATTCCAAACTTACTGTCGCAAACTGTACATCAAAGTTGCTGTCATTAGAATCTCCGCCAATGTTGCTGTCAAGTTGAAACTTGCTGTCGACTTCGTGAAACTTGCTGTCGACCTAGGCAACATGTTGTTTCCTTGTAACCTTACTGTCAGAGTTTGACAGTAACATTTATTCCTTCTGTCGAACTTATGTATTTCTTGAGGCTTGAACATAATCGAACTTCTTCCAAGAATTACACTTATTACTTGACAGTATTTATTTAAATTACAAGAATACATTTCAGGCTATGACAGTATGTTCTACTTAGTAAAAACTAAGTATACCAATAAAACTAGTTAAGTTGTCTATTCCATCACCCATAAATCCCAACACCCCTTTTTATTATGTGAGTTTTAGTGATGTTAATGGATGATGTGTGGTTAAAAGTGATTATTGTGATGTTAGCTAGCATAAATTTTGATTGATTGTTGGGTGATGGTATTGAGGCCTCACCACTGATTATATGGATTATGAGGATGTAATATTGATGTGTACGGAGTGGTGGATGATTATATGGCTTGGTTGTGATGGAATGGTTTTTGGAATGTCCGAATTATAGCCATTATAATGTCCGATTTTCGTTAAATTAAGAAACTGCCCTGTTTTGGAGCAACAGGTGAATACGGTCGGTTCCTGTTTAGAACACCAACTGACCATGATGAGATAGAGCTTGGTTCATAGATCGTTTTGATATAAGGTGCGTTAAAATCTGATGAACGGTTTAGGAGAAAAGTCAGTTTTAGTGAAAGACGTTCGAGAACCGAGAAACAGTAATTGTGTTAACTTTAAGGCTGTAATTACCCTACTTAGACATTTTTAAAATTTATGAAACTTTTGGATATTGTAGTAAGGTTGTCAAAGAGTTGTTACCAGTTGACCTTGTGGTAAAATTCGAAATCCATATTTTCTGGGAATTTTTACAGTTAAGTGTGGTCGTTAGGGGAAATGGTGAAAACCCCTGAAACTTCGATTAAGGTTATAAATAGTTAAGTTCTTGAACCTTTGGGGTAATAGTGATACGTTAAACATATATTAAAGTGTCAAGGGTAATGTTATACAAGAGTGTAGTGAGTAAGAGATGTGGTATTCTAACGACGGTCCTTTTGTGTTTATAGAAACTCCGGAAGAGGGACGAACCATACCGTCAGGATACCGAAACCGAGGCAAGATCTTTTCTATCCCTACTTGGAAGTTATTTATCTTCAAAGAAACTTGATTTCATGAAATATATATATGTGATGCTATTGTTACTATATTGTTAAGAAATGGTTTTCCTTGATTATTGATGTAAAAAGGGAAAGTATATGAGTATGATATGAATATGGATATGAGTACGAGAATTAGATGGATATGAATATACATAGAGATGGTTATGCATGAAGTGAACATGCCTTATGATTAAGGGAATATGAAGGAATGGTATCAGTTGTTATCTAAAGATATATATATAAAGGAATGGAATCAGTTATTATCTAGGGATTATATGATTTATAAAATTATATTCTTTCTAAGTATTGTGATTTGATAAATATTATTGAATGGTATTTAATACTTTTGAGATAAATGGAATACTCTACGTATATAAAAGCATAATGATTTCATTGAATACAGAGGAGATGTCTGAGTCATAATCAAAGTATTATGACATATATAAATTTAAAGGTGATGATAAATGGAAATGGAAATGATGTATGTGAAAGGAAATGTGAATGAAAATGTGAATGGAAATGGAAAATGTGAAATGGTATTTGATGATTTGAAAAAGGGGGATTGCAACAGTAAGCATAAGAGGCTGTGTGGTAGTGGCACAGTCCAGCATCCAATATTTTATTTCGGCACGAAGATGCCAAGGGAGGATGTAGCAAGTAGCCTTCCTCCAGGGTTGATTACCAGGTAGGGATCATCCCTTCTACTAGTAGTAAACAGAGAGCGGATACGGTCAGGCGACTGATCATCGTCCTACGTATCTGGCGCCAGCAGATATCCCCAAAACATGAAAGAAAGAATTGAAGATGGTTTTCAGATTTTTATAACTGAAAACAGAAAAGTGATATGAAATGATGGAATTATTGTTACGAACGAAGAGAAACTGATTTTATATTAATTTATATGATAGTTGCATAAGAAGGAAATGAGAAGATTATAGTGAGAGATTTGTTCAAGTTTTTATATTATCTTGAAAGATTACATTGAAATGGTATATTGATGGTTATGGCATTCAAGAAGAGGAACTGATATTATATGATGTTAGAAGCGAGATTGATGGAATGATACTATATATTTCTCACGTACAAGGATAATTGGAAAGTGTATATACATATTGAATGGAAATAAAATTCTTCCATAATAACTGAAGTTTGCTTTTGTCTATTATATATATATAACGGTTTATTTTCCTTTGATGTTAGTAGATAGAAATTTTCTTGATGAGCTATTTTGGCTCATTCTTGCTACTTATCTATATACAGCTAAGTATGCCGATACTCTGCACTACACCCCGCAAGAGGGTACGGGAAAGATGAACTTTTGAGAGAGTGTTGGTAACGATTCCCAAGGTAGCTATCGGACGGATGGGTATTGATAGATTATGTACATTAAGTGTGTAAGTTGGTGTAATAACTTTTGATTGTTGAAATGCTTCATGTCGAAGTATTATTCAACAATGTATCTAAGTATGATCCTGGTTTGTAATAACTATTTTAACTCTCAACTCTAAACTGTTATTATGGTGGATGTTGTTCTCTGAGCATATGACTGGTGTGTGTGTGTGTGTATTATTGCGGGGTCAATTGCATAAGTATTGATTGTAAAAAAAAAAAGACCCAAGGGATATTGATATTGAATGGAAATTGGTCCGTGACGGCCCGGATTCATGACCCCGGATTTGGGGCTGTCACAGTTTGGTATCAGAGTTTAGAGTCATATTGCTCAGGAACAAGAATGATAGTAATATACGCATATAGATATATAGGTAATGGTATAAAATATGAACTCACATCGAGTTCAAGGGGGGTTTATCGAACGAAGCGTTTATTCTAAGTAGTGATTATAATTTTATAGATTATTGCTAATAAAGGTTATTATGCCAAAAGTGTTAAGTTTATGTAGCACACGAGATCGATATGAGAAAGGGAATACTTGATGTATCGGGAGGTGTACGTTAAATAACCTCGTGAGTAATTCCAGAGTGACCTATCATCTCTTATTCAAAAGGGGCTGGTATCCTTTCAAAACTTTCTGGTACCTTTGGAATGTGTTTCAAAACTGTATTTTATTTATTTTAGTCAAAATATTTCTCTGAGATTATTTTTGGAAGATGGTATTTATCATCGTGATTAAAAATTTTCTTTATACTTCTTATTCCAACTAAGAGGAACAACCATATATGTATATACAAGGATGATCTGTCTGTGTGATAGAAAGTCGGAGGGGACGCCCTCACTTGTGTGACATACGGGTTCTTCCATCATATTGATTTTCCAAAATATTCTTTTGTTTCGAATAAAGGTTATTTAAAACTCTTAGTTTTATAAATTGTTGTGGGACACTTGCTTGTTTCTGGGTCCGTTTCAATTCAAAGTTTCTTGAATTCTATCAATTGTTTCGAATATAGAAGATTTCAATAATGGATGGGAAAATGGAAGCAAAGTTTAGAGTATACGTGATTATACGAGGAAACTCGAGACTTCAAGGGAAATTTCAATAAGAGATAATTAGAGCTAGAAGCGTTTCGATATAAGAGAGGAAGGAATTTCGCGAGAAGAAATGGGTATATTTGATGATTAGTAAGAGAAAAGAATATGAGGAAATTTAAGTTATAATTGAGAGTTACTATTGAGAGTAAAGTGTATTTTGAGGGAAAAGTCAGAATAAGGATAAACAAAGGAAGTGGGGATAATTAATGAAGTTTGTGTATTTTGTCTAAATTCTATTGCATTTTAATATTAAATGTTGAGATTCAAGAATATTGACGTGTATAAGGTGATTGACTTAAATGAAAAGATTATTTTGCTAAAGGTGATACGCTTAATTGCTAAAGTTGAGTTGAGAATATTATGGTATATAAATGAGTTAACTAGTGGTATAATTGTGTATATGAGAATGATGTATATGGGAATGATGTATGTTGTACCCTAAATTTGGGTGATTAATGAAGAATATTGTTATATACAGAATCATGCCGCCTAAGCGTAATAATAGAGCGAATGCAAGGGAAAATGAGAGAGATGAAGGAAGTCATAATAGGCAGGGTGAAAACGCTCATAATGAACAAAATCATGAAGAAGAAGAGGAAGACGAATCAACTGAACAACAAGGAAATCAGGGCGGTGATCCCTTTAACCAATTCATGGAACTATTAAGGCAGAATTTAGCTAATCCACAGAACCCTCAACCACCACCTGTTCTTCCTAATCAGGCAGCTAACTCCTTTCGTGCCTTTAAGTCATTGAAACCCCCAGAGTTTGAGGGAAATGTTGACCCAGTAGCAGCCAGAGCATGGCTGAAAGAAATGGAGAAAGCTTTTGAGATATTGAGGATAGAGGAGGATCAGAAAACAATCTTTGCAGCCTATCTCTTAAAGGGAGAGGCAAATTATTGGTGGGAAGCTAAGAAGAACCTAGAAGGAGCGGGAGTGATAACCTGGGAGCGTTTTACTAGGGTGTTTTTAGAAAAGTACTCCCCTAGGTATTTGGAAAACCAAATGGAGATGAAATTTCTGGAATTAAAGCAGGATAATCTATCAGTGGCCGAGTATGAGACTAAATTTACTGAATTGTCTAGGTTTGTTCCAGAATTTGTGCGTACTGAGGAACAACGAGCGAAAAGGTTCCAACAAGGATTGCAACCATGGCTACGGACGAGAGTGGCACCGTTTGAGTTAACTGATTATGTTGCGGTAGTTCAAAAGGCATCCATTATAGAAGCTGAGAGTGAACAAAACCAGATAGGTCGAGAAAGTAAGAAAAGGAGATTTGAGGGCCAAAAGGGAGGTTCAAGTGAAGGAAGTTACTTTAGCAAGGTTGGTAAAGGACAAAAATCTCAGTTTGTGGGAAAGTCAGGGAGTAACAAGGCTGTTAGTGAGACTGTGAATCAAGGTGGCAAATCCTTAGGAACTTTTCAGTCTAATCAAGCACGACCGCCATTACCAGATTGTAGCAAGTGTGGTAGAAAGCATACGGGAGTGTGTAGGAGGTCGGAAATAACTTGCTTTAAGTGCGGACAGAAAGGACACTATTATAACCAGTGCACATCAACTGACAAAATTGATATCAAGTGTTATCAATGTGGGAAATTATGACACTTTGCTAGAGATTGTCATTCCAGTGGGTCATCTGCGCCGGGACAAAGTATGACTGCTTCAAATAGACCTACTGCCAGGGTGTATAATATGACTTTAGGAGAAGCGTTGAAAAAGCCGGATACAGATGCAGGTGAACATTTTCTCTTGTTATTTAACCTTCTAAGTGTAAATGTTTGGTTAAGAATCAATGTGGTCAATGAATGGTATAGGTAGGTTGACAATCTAGATAAGGAAAATCAGTATCTGTTAAGGGTCAGAGAACTCTATAGAAAGGAGATTAAGAGTATGAGAGAAAGTTTGAGAATATATTTTCAAGGATAAAGGAAAAGTACATCCTTGTTTAGGTACGAACAGGAAATATATATTATAGATAATATTTTCTTACAATTGTTTCAAGGAATAGCCTTCTAGTCAAATTTCTGGAAGATTTTACCGAGACAAGATATAGTAAGATTGAAGTATTAATATTTTATGTCATGATAGAGATTAAAATATAGCCAAACCATAAGTGAGATACACTACCATTCAGGAAAGGCCAATGTGGTGGCCGATACCTTAGCCGAAAAAGAAAAGAGAAATGAGATAATATAGAATGACTGAAAGCAGGAGGAGATTTGCAAGGAAAAGATAGTTAAAGTGCTGCTATTGATAAGCTAAATGGCATGTTGATGAATGACAAGCAAGTTTATGTTGATGTATTTTTGCGCAAACAAGATAGAGATATTATGAAAGAACAAAAGGATAAAGAAAGTAGCGGAGAAGTTAGAAAGTGTTGAATGAGAAAGGTATCCATTGAGATTTTCAACATGATTCCGGGACGGAATCCTTTTAAGGGGGGAAGACTGTAATAACCCTAACTTTAGAAATGCTACAGTGATTAAATGAATAGTGATTTTAAGGAATTAGGAAAATGGTAGGTAGGTACTCTATAACTGAAACAGAAAATGAATAATCGGAAACCATAGCAGGGTTGTACTAAGAAAATAAGTGACTCAAAACGACGATGGATTTCAGAAATTCCTGAATATGGATTCTGAGGATTTTGGATTTTTAATGAGCTTCTATCTTATTGGATATTAAGGAGCATAGAAATATTAAAGGATTTATATATTGAAGAATTATTGAATTTAAGTTAAACCAAGGGATTATTAAGTCAAGGAAATACCGAAGGAAATTGGATTTGTAAATGATTTCAAAAACCACTGAGATAATGAGGTATACTCGAAACGAACCACAACTAGACGAGTATGGAAACCAAACAACCAAGATTAGTAATCTAACAAGGATACATACCACATTATTATTATCCAAGATTATTAGCATAATATTTAGAAAAACAAGAAAAGAGATTATTAGGTCATCAAGATGACATCACATTTCATTAATTTGTTTTTAAGGGTAAATTAGTAACTTTGCAAGGTTTAACCACAAAATATCTTACCAAGCTTCCAAGACAAGCTAGAAGGATCAAGAGAAAGCCAAGATAAGATCAACCAAACACAAAAATCTTCTCCCCCTCCATTTCTTGCAAATTCGGGTAAAACAATAGCAGATCAGTAAAACGAGCATAACTCCTTCGTTTCTCAGCAAAATTTTGCGTTCTATAGGTTTTTGGAAAGCCCATGAGATAATCTACAACTCTTATTTCACACGGTTTGTCCATAAAATCAAGGTAAGGGCCTCGTTTTTCATGTTCTTTCAGCTGGGTTTTAGAACTCCGAAAATCTCTAAGTATGTTCTTGATGTTTCTTGTTAGTTTAAGGTGTTATAAGGTTATATCAAGGCTTCTCAAGGACTACAAGCCTTTGTTAAGTGTTGTTAAAGCTTCAAGGAAGGTATAAACCCTAACCCCTTTTTATTATGTGAGTTTTAGTGATGTTAATGGATGATGTGTGGTTAAAAGTGATTATTGTGATGTTAGCTAGCATAAATTTTGATTGATTGTTGGGTGATGGTATTGAGGCCTCACCACTGATTATATGGATTATGAGGATGTAATATTGATGTGTATGGAGTGGTGGATGATTATATGGCTTGGTTGTGATGGAATGGTTTTTGGAATGTCCGAATTATAGCCGTTATAATGTCCGATTTTCGTTAAATTAAGAAACTGCCCTGTTTTGGAGCAACAGGTGAATACGGTAGGTTCCTGTTTAGAACACCAACTGACCATGATGAGATAGATCTTGGTTGATAGATCGTTTTGATATAAGGTGCGTTAAAATCTGATGAACGGTATAGGAGAAAAGTCAGTTTTAGTGAAAGACGTTCGAGAACCGAGAAACAGTAATTGTGTTAACTTTGAGGCTGTAATTATCCTACTTAGACATTTTTAAAATTTATGAAACTTTGGGATATTGTAGTAAGGTAGTCAAAGAGTTGTTACCAGTTGACCTTGTGGTAAAATTCAAAATCCATATTTTCTGAGAATTTTTACAGTTAAGTGTGGTCGTTAGGGGAAATGGTGAAAACCCCTGAAACTTCGATTAAGGTTATAAATAGTTAAGTTCTTGAACCTTTGGGGTAATAGTGATACGTTAAACATATATTAAAGTGTCAAGGGTAATGTTATACAAGAGTGTAGTGAGTAAGAGATGTGGTATTCTAACGACGGTCCTTTTGTGTTTATAGAAACTCCGGAAGAGGGACGAACCATACCGTCAGGATACCGAAACCGAGGCAAGATCTTTTCTATCCCTACTTGGAAGTTATTTATCTTCAAAGAAACTTGATTTCATGAAATATATATATGTGATGCTATTGTTACTATATTGTTAAGAAATGGTTTTCCTTGATTATTGATGTAAAAAGGGAAAGTATATGAGTATGATATGAATATGGATATGAGTACGAGAATTAGATGGATATGAATATACATAGAGATGGTTATGCATGAAGTGAACATGCCTTATGATTAAGGGAATATGAAGGAATGGTATCAGTTGTTATCTAAAGATATATATAAAGGAATGGAATCAGTTATTATCTAGGGATTATATGATTTATAAAATTATATTCTTTCTAAGTATTGTGATTTGATAAATATTATTGAATGGTATTTAATACTTTTGAGATAAATGGAATACTCTACGTATATAAAAGCATAATGATTTCATTGAATACAGAGGAGATGTCTGAGTCATAATCAAAGTATTATGACATATATAAATTTAAAGGTGATGATAAATGGAAATGGAAATGATGTATGTGAAAGGAAATGTGAATGAAAATGTGAATGGAAATGGAAAATGTGAAATGGTATTTGATGATTTGAAAAAGGGGGATTGCAACAGTAAGCGTAAGAGGCTGTGTGGTAGTGGCACAGTCCAGCATCCAATATTTTATTTCGGCACGAAGATGCCAAGGGAGGATGTAGCAAGTAGCCTTCCTCCAGGGTTGATTACCAGGTAGGGATCATCCCTTCTACTAGTAGTAAACAGAGAGCGGATACGGTCAGGCGACTGATCATCGTCCTACATATCTAGCGCCAACAGATATCCCCAAAACTTGAAAGAAAGAATTGAAGATGGTTTTCAGATTTTTATAACTGAAAACAGAAAAGTGATATGAAATGATGGAATTATTGTTACGAACGAAGAGAAACTGATTTTATATTAATTTATATGATTGTTGCATAAGAAGGAAATGAGAAGATTATAGTGAGAGATTTGTTCAAGTTTTTATATTATCTTGAAAGATTACATTGAAATGGTATATTGATGGTTATGGCATTCAAGAAGAGGAACTGATATTATATGATGTTAGAAGCGAGATTGATGGAATGATACTATATATTTCTCACGTACAAGGATAATTGGAAAGTGTATATACATATTGAATGGAAATAAAATTCTTCCATAATAACTGAAGTTTGCTTTTGTCTATTATATATATATAACGGTTTATTTTTCTTTGATGTTAGTAGATAGAAATTTTCTTGATGAGCTATTTTGGCTCATTCTTGCTACTTATCTATATACAGCTAAGTATGCCGATACTCTGCACTACACCCCGCAAGAGGGTACGGGAAAGATGAACTTTTGAGAGAGTGTTGGTAACGATTCCCAAGGTAGCTATCGGACGGATGGGTATTGATAGATTATGTACATTAAGTGTGTAAGTTGGTGTAATAACTTTTGATTGTTGAAATGCTTCATGTCGAAGTATTATTCAACAATGTATCTAAGTATGATCCTGGTTTGTAATAACTCTTTTAACTCTCAACTCTAAACTGTTATTATGGTGGATGTTGTTCTCTGAGCATATGACTGGTGTGTGTGTGTGTGTGTATTATTGCGGGGTCAATTGCATAAGTATTGATTGTAAAAAAAAAAAACCCAAGGGATATTGATATTGAATGGAAATTGATCCGTGACGGCCCGGATTCATGACCCCGGATTTGGGGCTGTCACACTATTGGTGTGCAAACATCTGTAGTACAGACGCCTGTCATACCTATCGTGCCTAGCACACATATTGCACCTGTTGTGCCTACGGTTCCTACAGTGCCTGCTGCACATGTTGAGAAACCTGAGAAGTTCAATGGTACGAACTTCAAACGCTGGCAGCAAAAGATGCTGTTTTATCTGACCACGTTGAATATGGATCGCTACCTCAGGGAGGATCCACCGTTGCTCACTGCTGAGAGTAACACGCAAACAGTTTTTGTTGTTGATGCTTGGAAGCACGCCGATTATATCTGTCGGAATTACGTGCTGAATGGTTTGGCAGACTCGTTATATAACGTGTACTGTACAAAGTCAACATCTAAGGCCTTATGGGAGTCACTTGACCATAAGTACAAAACCGAGGATGCTGGGGCTAAGAAGTGGATTGTTGGCCGCTTTCTTGATTATAAGATGGCGGATTCAAAGACTGTGGTCAGTCAGGTGCAAGAACTGCAAGTGATCATCCATGATATTCATGCTGAAGGGATGATCATAAGTGAGTCTTTCCAAGTTGCTGCTGTGATTGAGAAGCTGCCACCTGGATGGAAAGATTTCAAGAACTACCTTAAGCATAAGCGAAAGGAGATGACTATGGAGGATCTGATTGTTAGACTTCGTATTGAAGAAGACAACAGGGGATCTGAGAAGAAGATGAATATTGCCACTGAAAAGGCAAACATGGTGGAACATAAGCCCAAGAAGAACAATTCTGGTAAAGGGGCAAAGTTGGCACCCAAGGGAGGAATTTCGAAGACGAAATTTCAAGGGAAGTGCTTTAATTGCGACAAAGTGGGTCATAGGTCTTCTGAGTGTAAGAAACCTAAGAAGCCCAACAAGAAGAAAGAAGCAAACATGGTCGATGATATCTCTAAGGAGATGGGTGACATAGACCTCTGTGCTACGGTCTCTGAGGTGAACCTGGTTGGCTCTAAGCCAAGGGAATGGTGGATTGATACGGGAGCTACAAGGCATGTTTGTTCGGACAAGGCGATTTTCTCTAGCCTCAAAGCTTCTGATGCTGGTGAGAAGCTCTACATGGGGAATTCAGCAACTTCAACCATTGAAGGGGAAGGCACGGTGATTCTGAAGATGACTTCTGGAAAGGATCTGACTTTGAAGAATGTACTTTATGTGCCTGATATTCGCAAGAACCTTGTGTCCGGTTCATTCTTGAATAAGCATGGCTTTCGTATTGTAATAGAGTCAAATAAAGTTATTTTGTCTAAGAATTGTATGTTTGTAGGCAAGGGCTATGTAACCGATGAGCTTTTTAAGCTCAATGTGATGTCCGTTAAGGACAATAATGAAATAAAGAATTCTTCTGCTTACTTGCTTGAGTCTCCTAATTTATGGCATGCTAGATTAGGACATGTTAATTTTGACACTTTACGACGTTTAAGTGCAAAAGATTACATACCAAAATTGAATATTGATTCAAAACATAAGTGTGAAACTTGTGTTGAGGCAAAATTAACAAGAGCATCGTTTAAACACGTGCAAAGAAACACCAAGGTGCTGGACCTAATACATAGTGATATATGTGATTTGAAATTCGCTCCAACTAGAGGAGGAAACAAGTTTTTTATTACATTCATAGATGATTGTACAAAATACTGCTATGTATATTTGCTTAAAAGCAAAGACGAAGCTATAGATAAATTTTAAAATCTATAAGGAAGAAGTTGAGACACAACAAAATGAGAAAATAAAAACGATACGGAGTGATCGTGGAGGTGAATATGTTGAACCTTTTGGGGAATTCTGTTCACAACATGGTATAATCCATGAGGTCACTGCACCATATTCCCCTCAGTCTAATGGAGTGGCTGAGAGGAAGAATCGCACTCTCAAGGAGATGATGAATGCGATGCTATTAAGCTCTGGACTTTCGCAGTCGATGTGGGGGGAAGCCATCTTAAGTGCAACTCATATTTTAAATATGATGATCCGCAAGAATAAGGATGAAAGTCCTTATGAGATGTGGAAGAAAAAGAAACCAAGTTACCAAAATCTGAAAGTGTGGGGGTGCCTTGCAAAGGTACTAATTCCTACACCTAAGACGGTGAAGATTGGTCCAAAGAATGTGGATTGTATTTTCATCGGATATCCACCACATAGTACTGCATATCGGTTTCTTGTTCATGAATCGAAGATTTCTGACATTCAAAAGAATACGATTATGGAGTCAAGGAATGCGTCATTCTTTGAGAATGTATTTCCTTGTAATCCTGGAATCGAACGCCCTACGACGTCTAAACGACCTCATGAATCTTTAGAAGATGACAATGAGAATGATGAAAGTGAAGACGGAAATGTGGGGGTAGTGAGAAGGAGCAAAAGACAAAGGAAGGAGAAATCCTATGGGTCAGAGTTTCTGACTTATTTGCTCGAAGAAGGTGATCCGAAAACCTATAGGGAAGCGGTAACATCACCTGATGGACCTATGTGGAAAGAGGCCATCAAAAGTGAAGTAGATTCTATCTTACAGAATCATACTTGGGAGTTAGTGGACTTACCAGCCGGTAGTAAAACACTCGGTAGCAAGTGGGTTTTCAAAAAGAAATTGAAACCTGATGGCACCATCGATAAGTACAAGGCCAGACTTGTAATCAAAGGATACAAGCAACAACATGGCCTTGATTACTTTGATACATACTCTCCAGTATCGAGAATAACATCTATAAGGATGATGTTTGTTATCGCTGCAATGCGAAAGTTGACTGTACATCAAATGGATGTGAAGACAGCTTTTCTAAATGGGGATATAGATGAGGAAATCTATATGGAACAACCTGAAGGGTTTGTTGTCCCTGGACAAGAAAGAAAAGTCTGTAGATTGGTGAAATCATTGTATGGCTTGAAGCAAGCGCCTATGAAATGGCATGAGAAATTTGATGAGGTTGTGTTAGCCAGTGGTTTCAAGATCAATGAATGTGATAGTTGCGCCTACTACAAGGATAACGAAAATGGATATGTGATGATGACATTGTACGTAGATGATTTACTTATTGCCGGTAGCAATGATAAAGTGATCAAATCTACTAAGGACATGTTAAGGGCAAGATTTGACATGAAAGACATGGGTCTAGCAAATGTAATTCTGGGAATTCAAATTTCTAGAACCTCGGAGGGTCTTGCCTTAAGTCAACCACATTATGTTGACAAGATTCTTGAGAAATTTCTCAAGGATGATGTCGAGACAGCGAGAACACCTGTGGATTTGACCTTGCATCTATCCAAGAATAAAGGTATAGGAGTCTCGCAGCTGGAATACTCACGAATAATTGGAAGTCTGATGTACTTAATGAGTTGTACAAGACCAGACGTTGCAAACTCAATTAGCAGGTTGAGTAGATTTACGAGTAATCCAGGAGCTGATCACTGGAAAGCGATCATACGAGTACTAAAGTACTTGAGGGGAACTCGAGACTATGGTTTGCATTATGGAAGTTATCCAGCAGTACTAGAGGGCTATACTGACGCAAACTGGATATCTAGTAAGAAGGCATTAAAGTCTACGAGTGGTTATGTGTTTACACTAGCTGGAGCAGCAGTGTCATGGAAATCCTCCAAACAAACGGTAATAACTCATTCCACGATGGAAGCTGAGTTTGTGGCATTAGATAAATGTGCCGAAGAGGCTGAATACATACGCCAATTTCTGGAGGATATTCCGAGATGGCCAAAGCCTGTGACTGCAATAGGACTGCACTGTGATAGTCAGTCTGCTATTGGCAGAGCACAGAGCACAATGTATAATGGAAAGTCCCGTCACATACGACGACGACATAGTTCCATTAGACAGTTAATGTCAACCGGAATTATCACTATTGACTTTATACCGTCAAAGGATAATATCGCGGATCCGCTAACCAAAAGGTTATCAAGAGAATTGGTTGACAAATCATCGAGAGGGATGGGCCTTAAGCCTATTGCTTAACGGTGTCATGGTGGACACCCAACCATTGCTGACTGGAGGTCCCAAGAACTTGGTTCAATGGGCCAACTAAATCATGATGACCAAATCACTGTGGGGGTAACCCCTGGCCTATTCCTATGATGAGAAACAGTGAGACCCGTAAGGTGCGAGGTAAGCTATTAAGCTTTTAATGATCTTTCGATGAATACATGGAGTTCAAGGTTTGAACGCATGAAATTCAGTTGAGTAAACGCGGGTTACTCTTTAAGTATAAAGATCACCTATGTGGGAGAGAAGTGGGGCCGCTTCAAAGGAGAATTGCGAGGCACAATTCTTTAGAAACTCCTGCAGAACCAGGACGATGTTCCATGGCCAAAATGGACATAATCATGAGAGCTGAACGAGTCAGAAAGGATATAGTGATAAGTATATCATCGCTTACACAAACGGTCAAACAGTTCAAAGAGCAAACCTCCACTGTCTACCAGTAAGGTCGGTATGCTTACTCAAGCGAAGGTTCAAGGAGCAAACCTCTACCTATCGTATGCTATATCTGATCGAAGAATTATCACCACATCGAATTCCGTGTCTGTCTGTCTGATGTGTGCTACTACGATATCAATCTCATCCATGTGGGGGATTGTTAGAAAATGTGGGTTTTTTAGACCCACATTGTTGAGTCATTTTGAGCTCCAATTTGAGTGTGCCTTGTGTGCGTGTTTGCAACAAGTGGTGCTTGGAGAGTGTTCTCCTCCGCGAGGGCTTTCCAACGCATATTTAAACATTCAAAACGACTAAGGGATGGATGAGTTATGATTACTCAAAGTTGGTCCCTTAAGAGTGGAAATTTTGTTGTAGAACTTGAAGTCCCACATTGATAAGGAAAAGGGGTGTCTTTTGCTTTATATAGTATAACACAAGTGGAGTGTTTACTTGTGTTGGTTGAGTGTTGCTCCATCTCCTACGTGCGCGCAGGGGGGGTGCAAATCATGGGATTTCGAGGGAGAATTCGTGGCTCGCAAGCCTTCGGGCTTTCCGCGTGTGCGACCTGCGGACACGAATACAGCAGAAATTTGGGCCGATTAAACCCGGACTAGTTTTGCTAATTATTTATTATTTCCACTGGGCTTGGACTTAAAAATTTGACTTAATTAATTCGAATTTGGAATTAATTGTGGTAAAATCAATTCCGTTTTTATAACGAATTTTTTGCCACCGCCTTACCTTAATTAATTAACGCGGTTAACTAATAAAGGAAAATTACCACCGACTTTTTAATTGGGGTAATTGAGTAGCGCACAAGTTTTATCATTATCTGTTCGTTACAGTCTTATCTTAATTAACGCGTTTAATTAAGTTAGGCAGTTGTGTAGCGAACAAGTCTTGTCTATCCTATAAATACCCCCCTTAGGGTCTAGGATTATTCATTCGAAAACACATCCTCTTCTCTCAAATACGTCCTCTTCTTCTTCGGTGATATTCTTGCTCGGTTCAAGCTCGCTGAGAGTGACGCTCCTATAGCTTCACTGCAATCCGTTTTATCTTGGGAGGTGTTTTGCTTACACATACGGTGAGGGCAAATACGCTTTAAGGAGACAGTCACGCACTGGACTCGGGTTTTTCTGTTCCTGCCTCCTCCTTATTTGTTTTATTTGTTCTGTTATTCACACACACGATTGCTATTGTTTTGTACTATTTTCACAGATTATCTAACAAATGATACATTCGGAATTTATGAATTTAATGATTTCAGAGTATACTAATAAAGTTTATACTTCATATCTTGTGAAATTGTAGGGTTATGAAACTAGCAAGAACTCCAATTATAGGCATAAAAGATTAAATATATAAACGCATACACTATGAAGAATCCAGTACTTAATATATAAACGCATACAGTATGAAGAATCCAGTCATATTTAGAGGTTTCAGTATGATACAAACTTAACATCTAGTCTAGTTAGAACTTAATGTAAAAGAGAGAATTAAAAGTTGTATGTATATACAGAAAACAGACTATTTCTCAGACATTTACAAAAAACATTGGGGAGAAAGTTTGGATGGAATTTTACATAGGTATGAAAATCTTTGATAGAACCTTCTTGTTTTCGGAAATATATGACCATTCAATAACCAACCATAAACCAACTCTAAGGAAGACTAGAACAAGTTAGAAGATCTTGGTCCGGACACTATTTCCTTCGCTCGGAAAGTCGAAGTTCTAATTTGTCAAAAACTAACTTGGGTCTACATATATGTTCAATTTTTACAAGAACGAAATGTGTAAAAAACATACTTCCTCTGTCCCATCCATTTCTTTACATAAAAAATTACGTATCTGACACGCATTTTAAGGTGCATTTTAAAGATAGTTCTATAACTTATTTTTGATATATTTTTTTTTTGTATAAGAGTAGGATTGTTCTATTTTTATACAAAAAAAGAAAATATCAAAAATAAATTATAGAACTATTATTAAAATATACCTTAAAATCCGTGCCGAAAACTGATCCGCAAATGTAAAGAAATCACCGGGATGGAGGGAATAGAAAGGAGTGGGCTAATATTCAAACCAAAATCTTGGGACCGCACACTGTTTCCTTGGTAATTGCAAATGTCGACAGGGATACGACTATAGTAACATGTACCCCCACAAACATATAGGATTACATTAAGATACACACACACAAAAATAGTGTGTGTTGTTTGTGTCCAAAGTCCATAGTAGATGAGAGGAGTAATGGAGAAGATATTGTTAGGTGGGTGTGGTCAGTCTGACCCTGCTGTAGCAGCAGCTTATCTCAAGAACAGAGACACTACTGCTTTTCAAATCCAAATAAATTTACCATTACATTTACACACAATCTATCATCTACTTTGCATTCATTACTCCCTTGTGTCCACTTCTACTACATTTCAACCTAGCCTCCTCTGCTCTCCGTATCTATCACCCCCATCTGCATTTAATGCTCAAACCTTCTACCAGTCTACCACTACATCTTTTTCCAACTTTGGAAGATTTGAGAAAAAATGTTTGTCAGTTCACTGTCACACAAACCTAAACACAACCATTATTTGACAAAGGGCAAGTAAGCCCTTTCAAAATTTTCATAAACTAAAATCTAAACTCGAATCTTAGCGTTTTACCCGTGCTATCCACCATCAACGCAATTGTCAATAATAATTTAATGTAAGTAACCAAATTTGTAAGGCAAAACAGATCTAAAACCTCACCTCGAACCCAAGGGAAAAAACAGACCACTAAGTTGAAATAGTGAAATGGAACAGAAGGTGGAGGAGAGCAAGATTTAAAATTTAAACAGAAGTTCACGTGTATTAAGAGAAAAGCAATGTAACAGCAATAATCAGAGAAAAATAGTTAATGTATGGAAAGGACACTTCCATGAAAGATATCAACATTGTCACCGATCCATCAGTACAGAGAGCTCCTCATACTTGTCATTTCTTGACCTGTCTTTTCCCACCCCACCCAATGTAAAATTTATCAATACAACCACAGATAGTGCAGTCAAGTGCCCATCTCTAGGCAAACCAAGAGTCAGAGACAGTACCACTGTTCATCAACATTAAAAATTTTACCACCAATTAATCAACATTACAAAAATCTTGCTGTAGCTTTTAACTTGATAATGTTAGACTAAGATCCTCGAAACCTAGGAGAATTAGTAACTTAACAGAAAGCGAAAACAGTAGAAGAAGTTCATATCAAAAGAACCAAACCAAAACATGGTGTTAATGTTGATAAAAGAACTTTTGCAAATAATATATCTATTAAGCAAAATCAGCAACAAAATATTTAAAGAAGAACAAGACCAGATTGAGCCGCCCCGCCAATATCACTCCACCACCACCATGACAATATTCAGAGCAAGGTTTGAAGCCTCTGTTTCTTCCAAGATAGCACTTGAAACCATGGCTTTCTAGAACAGTTAAAGCTTCTAGAACATTCTTCATAAAAGCTAAGAGAACCCCTCCATTTCTTCAGAAACAGTAATGTGAAATCCCTCATCTTGTTGTGCATTTTCCACCAGCAAAACAAGGCTAAAGCACAAAGCTTGAGAAACAAAAGTGGTGTTTTTTTGACAAGTACCATTCTTTTTACTACAAGACAGCTAAAAAGGGACAAGGGTAGTTCTTTTTCATCAAGAAAACAAAGGGAAAGAAGAAGCTTTTCTTTTATGGAAATGAGAGTTTTAGCTTTCAAAAGGGATTTCAAGGTATTCTTGTCCTATCTTGAAAACCACAAAAAAAAAAAAAGGGAGAGATTAGAGAGAAATGAGGTTTAATATAAGGAGGTTGAGTTGAGCAAAGACAAAGAAAGTGAGGAGAAGTGGGCTTGCCTTGTGTTGATGTACATGTTCACTGTCTATAAACATAATGTGGCCAAGTAAATGAGCTCATCATAGAATAATATATACACTTTTGGTCATTTGTACAGTTATCTAAGCATTAGGGTTGGAACATTTGTTGCCTTGAAACTCCAGCAAACACAAAATCTTTTTCCTATCCTCTTTTTTCCCCTCACACATACTACATGTCCCCCAAATTTAGCTAAACAATTTTGCAGTTTCGCTAAATTTGTGATAGTAATGTATGTTTTTTGAGTAATGCTAGGTACCCGAAAATTTATCAGAAAACGTATCTCAATTAAGTTCCCTAATGACGTGAAGTTTGAGAATTTTTTATTGATAAAATTTATGTGAATGCAAAGTATTCTCATCATTATTATTTGAATTGGCACGTGGCATTTGGTACCACTAACCTTTCATGTTTATTTATTTTTTGGAAGTGAAATGTATGTTACTTATTTGCTCTACATTAAAATTTTAAGAACAAAAATACCTATTTTGATCATTATTTCGAGAATTCATAGAGAAATTTTATTCAGTATTTAAATATATTTTTAACGACTTAATCGAAAAAACAAATAGTAAAGTGAATACGTTTAAGAATTATCTTATAGCATTTTTTTCTGATTTTGAAATAGTTATTATTTATAAAGATACATTTTTGTGTCTCCTACACTCAGAGCTCGTTTGGCTGGGGTTTTAAGTCGGAATTTAAAGAGATTTTTGATTTTAAGTTGAAAAAAGTTTGTTTATGTAATAAGTTAGAAAATGATTTAAAGTTAAAAAAACAGTTTAAAATCAGAAGTTGTATGAGCTACTTTTTTAAACGACTTATTTTATTTTGATGATTTTATTTGATAAAGGTTAATATCATTGTTCAAATTAATAATTTATCAAATTTATACTATTCAGTATTTTTACTACTCATTTTTTATGGAATGTAGATAATTTGAACATATCTATATTTTTTATTAACGTAAAAATTTATATTTCAATGGTGCGCAATAGTCCCAAAGTATTAAATTTGATTGTTACTTAACTCATGAATTGATTCCTTTCAACTACATAATTATATAACATTTATTAATTTCTTTAATTTCATCTCATATTCGATTACCTATAACTAAATAATTAAAATAGTATTTATTTGTTACATATTTTTATCAATCAATTTTCTACAAGTATTTAAATTACTTATAAATTATATTCATTTTCAATAGTTTATTAATATTAATATTTTAATTTCATCTCCCCATTCATTCTTTGCACGGTTATCAGTGTGTAACTATGTTTGTCATCTATAGAATTTGAACAAAAAGTTTCAAAAATAATTATATAAATGAAAACAAAATTTAAAATAGCTTGCCTAAGTACTAAAGGAAAAACATGGCCACATGTAAATTAGCAGTATTACTACATAAATGTAAAAGATGTGACAAAATTTTCGAATGGATACACCAGACTTTCTTGCCTGACCAAACAGGCATCAACTTCGAGGCACATTTCGAGACAACCAACCAAACCTAAAAAGAAAAAACCTTACCAATGTGTAGGCCTAACATGTGTTTGAGCGTCTAGGGAAGGACCCGTTTGCATTTTGCTGCAATGCCAGAAGCTAATCAGCCATGGAGGAGCTTCCCCTACGCTACTTTACTCCAAACTTGGTTGCTTTCTTCGAGATTACTGTATAATATTGACTACTGGTCAATGTTATGTTTCTATGACACTTGTGGGATCCATCTACACGAATGAAGCTTACGGCCCACCTAAATAAATTGTTTCTCATATGTATTTAGTATTTACAACTTACGTAGTACAAATTTATTCGAGTACCATAAAATTAGAGTAAATATGCAATCACTAGTACTAATACTTTAATTTATAAAATATAAATTGACTAGTTATTCCAATTTCTTCGATACGAAATTGTTAGATAATCTGTGAAAATAGTACAGAATAGTAGATTGTGTGTGAATAACAGAATAATAAAACGAATGAAAGAGGAGACAAGAACGTAAAAACCCGAGTCCAGTGCGTGACTGTCTCCTTAAAGCGTATTTGTCCTCACCGTATGTGCGAGCGAAACGCCTCCCAGGATAAAACGGATTGCAGTGGGGCTACAGTAACGTCACTCTCAGCAAGCTTGAAATGAGCAAGAATATCACCGAAGGAAGAAGAGGCTGTTTTTAAGAGGAGAGGATGTATTTTTCGAATGAATAATCCTAAGGCTCTACACGAGTATATATAGGTAGGGGTGAGCAAAAAAATCCGAAAATCGGATTATTCGATTTTCCGATCCGGTATCCGATTATGAAAATCCAAAAATTAGGATATCCGATCCGAAAAAACCGGACCGGATATCCGATCCGGATTTTTTTTATAAATTTGGATACGGATCCGGATAATAACTTTGTATAAATCCGGATATCCGGATCCGATCCGGTTTATAAGATTTATTAAAAAATAATTTTTATATTTAATAAATAATGAATTTATTGTAGACAAATAATTCAACATTGAACATATTAAATTAAGTAATGAATTTGTCACGAATAAATTAATGAATTCTTAAACCAATCTTAATAAATATTTTCTCTTAATTAATCATTTTATTCAAAGTGATTGATTAAGAAGTTATAATATTAAAAAAATAAAAACAAAGCAAATGGAAGAATATTTTCACTTAAAATTATGAATTTGAGAGCTAGCGTGTTATTTCCTATGTCCCGTTTATATTGACCATTAATCAAAAGCAAGTATTGAGCAATCAAGTGAAAACTCCTAAACTTACTCTCTCAATTGTTTGCATACTTTGAAAAACATAACATTACTAATACTTAATTTGCTGTCACTGTAGAACAGAATGAATTCTTACTGAGTCCCGTGACAGAGATCGAAGTTAAGAGAGCTTTATTTCATATGCACCCGGACAAAAGTCCAGGTCCAGACGGTATGACACCTGGGTTTTATCAGAAATATTGGGATGTGGTCAGTAAGGACGTGGTGAGTGTGGTTAGAAGATTTTTTGACACTGAAATAGTGGATGAACAACTGGTGCATACTAATATAGCTTTAATCCCAAAGAAAAAGAATCCACAGGTAATGACAGATATTCGACCAATCTCTCTTTGTAATGTAATCTACAAAGTTATCTCGAAGGTATTGGCGAATAGACTTAAAAGCATTATTGATTTTGTCATTTCTGATAACCAGAGCGCTTTTATACCTGGGAGACTCATAACGGACAATGTTATGATAGCTCATGAGCTAATGCACTTTATGAAAAGAAAGTCTACAGGTAAACAAGGTTGGATGGCCCTCAAGGTGGACATGAGTAAGGCTTATGATCGTGTTGAATGGGGATTCCTTGCAGCTATTTTGGCTAGGCTGGGTTTTGATCCAAAAGTCGTAAGATTATACATGGCATGCATATCCTCAGTAACTTATCAAATAGCTCATGCTGGAAGAGTTTTTGGTTCGATTACACCATCACGAGGTATCAGACAGGGTGACCCTCTTTCTTCATATCTATTTTTAATATGTATTGAAGGCCTCACTTCTCTTATTCAGCGGTATGAAAGCAGAGGTATGATACAAGGAATTAAGGTTGCTCGAACTGCCCCTTCTGTTACTCATATGTTATTTGCAGATGATTGCTATATCTTTTGTAAAGCAAATGTAGATTGCGCCAGACAAGTTCAAACAATGCTCATTGTTTTTGAAAGGGCATCGGGACAGCAAGTTAATATTGATAAGTCCTCTGTCATTTTTAGTCGAAATGTTTGTGCTCCTCTGAAAGAGGACTTGTGTTATCAGTTGGGATTTAGGGAGGCAAGTGAAAACAGTATGTATTTGGGTCTTCCCTGCTTCATACACAGGAAAAAAACTGCAGTCTTTGGGTATATTAAGGAGAGATTACAAGATAGACTACAAGGCTATGATAAGAAAAAACTGTCAAAGGGCGGCAAGGAAATTTTGATTAAAACAGTCGCACAAACTTTGCCTAACTACACTATGAGTGTTTTTCTTCTGCCTGTGGAGACATGTAAAGATTTGGAAAGGTCTATGTGTAAGTTTTGGTGGAGAACAAATTCATCCAAGGAGAGGTCGATTCACTGGATGTCATGGGAAAGATTGCGTTTGAAAAAAAGCGAAGGTGGAATGGGCTTTCGTAATGTTAGAGATTTCAATGTCGCTTTGCTTGGTAAACAGGCCTGGAGATTACTAGTTCACCCAAATAAATTGGTATCTCAAATTTTTAAGGCCAGATATTATCCATTAGATTCTTTTCTCACAGCTCAAATAGGCAGCAATCCAAGTTATGTTTGGAGGAGTGTGTTTGAAGCCCAGAGCCTAATCAAGCAAGGTTGTTCTTGTCGTGTTGGAGACGGGCAATCTATATTCATCAAGGATGTTCCTTGGCTTCCAGATGTTAATGATCCATACATTCATACTAACAGTGAGGCTTTCCTGCATCAAAAAGTGTCTTCTCTTATGGTTATAGGTGACAGGCAATGGGACGTAGACCTGATCAATGACATGTTTAATGACAGAGATGCTAATCTTATTTTTTCCATCCCACTGGGTGACGAGATTGAAGATAATTGGTATTGGAGGCATGAGAAAATGGGCACTTACTCAGTCAAAAGTGCTTATGCAGCTCTTCAAAATGCAAAAAGGGGTATCCAGGAAGACAACTCAGGATTTTGGAGAAAATTGTGGAATCTTAATATACCACCAAAAGTCAAAACTTTCTTGTGGAGAGCTGTGAACAACTGTCTGCCTACTAAAGATTTGCTGCGTGCTAAACAGGTTCGTGTTAATAATGTTTGCCCAGTTTGTAATAATGCAGCAGAGTCAATATTGCACACGTTGGTTTTGTGTCCATTTGCAGAAAACTGTTGGCAGTTAGTTGCTCTTTCATCTATATGCAATGATCTTCAAACTTTTGGTGACTGGCTTCACACAGTCTTCGAACAAAGCTCCAAGGAAAAAATCATATCTGCAGTGATGGTTTGTTGGATGCTGTGGAAAAATCGCAACGATTTGGTGTGGAATCAAAAATGTCTAGATGCTTCAGAAGTGGTTTCGTCGGCATTATCTGTCCTTAATCAGTGGCAATTCGTCCAAGATAAAACTTTCGATGCCTCTTTAGGGTTTATGACACCTGAAGATGGTCGAGTAGCTTGGCAAGCTCCAACGTATGACAGAATTAAGGTTAATACTGACGCAGCACTTTTCAGTAATCTTCACAGATATAGCCATGCCCAGGTTGTTCGAGATCATAATGGTGCTTTAGTTGAAGCAATGTCCAGGTGCTATCCAGGTATTGTATCTCCAGATTTGGCCGAGGCAATGGGGATACGCGAAGCTCTTAGTTGGGTAAAAAAGGAGCAAAAGCAAGATGTTATTGTTGAAACGGACTGCCTAGCGGTGGTTCAATGGATTCGTAGCTCTTTTGTTGCTCTTTCATACTTGGGGAGAGTAATTAATCAATGTCGAGAGCTTTTGCTAGGTTTGAAAAATCAAAACGTGATGTTAAGATTTGTAAAACGATCTGCGAATAACGTAGCTCACTATCTAGCGAGTTATAGTTCTTCTTTAGCTGATCGTAGGTGGAGGAAGGAAAATATCCATCCGGAGTTCCTTTCTGTTTTATGTAATGATTTGATTCAATAAAATCATTTCCTTTTTGTGGCAAAAAAAAAATACTTAATTTGCTTTATTTAGGAAATGTGGCTACTACTTTTGGAACATGCAAAAAAGGTTGTCAATATAAACGGGACGAAGGGAGTATTAACATCTCTTAAAAAATTTATTCAAAAAAAAAAAGCATCTCTTAAAAAATATTTATAAGAACTCGTTAAAGAAATGATTGGTAGTTTATGATAAGTTAAAATAAAATTAGGAAAAAATGAATATACAAATGTTAAAATATAAGACGATGATATCTAAAATGATATTAATTAATTTATTATTTGTAAAGTTCACGATAACTTATTGAAAATGTTAAAAAATTCATTTATTTATACAAACTAAAATAAATTTTACTTAATTAATTCGGATCCGGATTATCCGATTTCCGATCCGAATTCCGGATATCCGGTTAAACCGGAACCGGAATAAATTTTTCATAATCCGAAAAACCCGATATCCGATCCGAATTTTAAAACCGGACCGGATATCCGGTTTTGCTCACCCCTCTATATAGGATAGAAAAACCTTGTGCGCTACTTAATTACCCCAATTAATTAGCTGTGTCAATTAAAAAGTCGATGGTAATTTTCCTTTATTAATTAACCGCGTTAATTAATTAAGGTAAGGCGGTGGCAAAAAATTTGTTATAAAAACGGAATTGATCAGATCTTTAAGCCCAAGCCCAGTGGAAATAATAATTAGCAAAACTAGTCTGAATTTATTCGGCCCAATTTTCTGCTGCATTCGTGTCCGCAGGTCGCACACGCGGAAAGCCCGAAGGCTTGCGAAACCTTGGATTTCCTCCCTTCGAAATCCCACAATTCGCACCCCCACTGCGCGCCCGCGTAGGAGATGGAGCAACACTCAACCAACACAAGTGAATACTCCTCTTGTGTTGTACTATATAAAGCAAGAAACTCCTTTTCCTTATCAATGTGGGACTTGAGGTTTAACAACAAAATTTCCACTCTTAAGGGACCAACTTTGAGTAATCATAACTCATTCATCCCTTAGTCGTTTTGAGTGTTCAAATATGCATTGGAAAACTCTTGCGGAGGAGAACACTCTCCAAGCACGACTTGTTGCAAACAAGCACACAAGGCACACTCAAATCGGAGCTCAAAATGACTCAACAATGTGGGTCTAAAACCCACATTTTCTAACAGAAACTGGGTTGTTACAAATATATAAATGATGATTTGGTATACTTTTATTGTTAGAATGAATGATGACTTGATATTTATGTTATTAAAAAAAAGTAATGCTAGATATTTCAAACAATTTTCATTTTTTTAAAAATGAGATGGTGTTATAGTCAAAATTTGACATGGATATTCTAAAATGGATCCAGATCAGTTATGAGTACAATTAAAGGATCTATTACATTCTTGGAGGTATTGAAGAGGTAAAGAACTAGTACTCTAGTAAGGATGAGTACTCTGCTCATGAGAAGTCCTTTACTACGGAGGAGTTCTCTACTAAAGACGAGTCATCTGCTATAAAGGAGTCCTCTACTACGGACGAATACTTTGTTAAGGACGAGTCCTCTACTACAGAGGAGTCCTCTGCTATGGACGAATCATCTGCTAAGAATTTATAGGTTTGTTGAAGAATTCCATCATGGGGTATACCAGAAGTGAGATGTTCGTCGTATAATGTTTCCAGGGGTGTTCCTGGGTGTTGAAGACCTTTTCCTGTAGTCAATGGACGTGTCCTCATTAGGGAAGTGAGGTGACTTTTGTTGTGTGCTTTGGAAGCTATGTTCCTACTATCAATAGGTGCGTCCTTATTGGGGAACTTCGGATTAATCCTACACTTTGCATCCAAAAACTTAAGTTCACTTGTTCTTTTATCTGGTGGGTGCTTCTTATTATAAGGATGCGTCCGACATTTGGGGTAAGTCATGACTATACCTGCAACTACTTTGTCGATCGGGGAGACAGTTGGTAGCTATTATTGTCGACTCCTAGATTTGGCCGATGTCATATCCGTGAAATTCATAGACTGTCATCAAGTCTTGGGCCTTTGTGATTATGTCTCATCGTTGGATATTCCTAAAGCTAGGCCTTTAGGGTAAGAACCACAATCCAGTTGAGTTTCTTACTCTTCAAGAACTATGTGGGCTTGATCCCCTATAAATATAGGCATACGTAGGCACATTGAAAGGAATTGAAAGTTGAGAGTTCTAAAACGACCACCACTAACCCTAATCAATCTCAACTACCAATTATCTACAATCACCATACGCTACATTTTTTTCGATGAAGACTCACCATCATAGATCTTATTTCCAGCTACGTACCTCAAATTTTGTTGTTAACAAATTACTCCATCAACGAATGACATGTCACGTGACATATTTTAATGTATGAACGCATTTATATGGGAGATATCCCATGTTATGATTAAGAAGCTTAATTATGACACAAGTGACACACAAGGGGTTAGATTCAAAATTAGAACCTTATATAAAATTATAACTTAGAACTGATTCTTATCTTAGATTTTGTGTAACTAAAGGCTGAGATTTATTCATTTTGCTTGCTACAACACACAAATATGATTATGGAGTATGTTGCACTTACGCAGTACACAAAAATTATTTTTCAAAAATAATTAAGTTTATAAAAAGATAATTAATTTTCATGTAACCCAATTTGTACTTCATCATTATAATATGTTATAAAAAAGTATTTGTGTCGAAAAATAGTTGATAATAATAAAATATTATAAAAAATATAAAGTGCTACATCAAAATATACTCCTATTATATAGTTTTAAAATTTTAATATTAAAATATTTTTATGTAGAACCTGGCCCGACATTATAATAGTCAAATTTTGAAAAAAAAAATTATAAACGAATTTAGAATTTATAGAATTTTCCTAAAAATAATAGTTGGAGTGGGTAAAGGTACATTGGTGAAAGTAATGAAATAATGACATTTTTATCCTTTTTTTTTAACTTTTTGATGGTAATATTATTTTTGAATTTTTTGGTCAAAAATACCACTGTATTGCGCATTTTAAAAATGGGTAATAGTATTACGTATTTGTCAAATGGATAATGCATATAAAGAAAAAAAATAAAAAAATAATTGTGTTACACATTTTAGGAATGCGCGTAACACCTTCATGATTGGTGTGTATCACATTTATTTAATTTTTTTTATTTGTTTTTTTCGTTTTTTGTTTGAAACATTATTATATGATACCCATTTCTCAAATGCGTAATAGCATTATTCAATTTGAAAATACGTAATATGCGGGTATTTTTGTCCAAAAAATTTAAAATTGGTATTTGTGTATTAAAATTTTGAAAAAATGACATTTTTGGCAGTTATTCGAAAGTAATTTACTATTTTGCAGTGTCTTTAAACTTTCTTTTATTTGCGCTAAATTTGTAGTTGTAGACTTGTAGTACTTATATATGTGGATTTCGTTTATTGTTCTATTATAGAGATTACCTATAAATTGGTGGCAGGAGAACATGAAGTACCTGATGGCTCAAAAACTGGTATAATACTTGTGCCATCTTCGTGAACAGGACTCTGTTTTCTTCTTGCCCAAACACTATCATATGGAAAGAGAGTGCAAGCAGCAGAACATCCAGACTTTTCAGAACCCAAATAAATTTAGAAATGAATATGTCAGAATTCAGAAATAAGAGAAAAAGCAATGCATTATTTGGGCTGCATTACAATAAAACATACATTCCACATACATGATACGGAGTACATTTTTAAACATGGAAATGCACTTGAATTGTTGAAGAACAATAGGGACCACTAAATTCTAATAGAAAAGTATATAATTTTGCACATATTCATAGCAAAGGGAAAAGTTCTTTCTCTAGTCATAGTCCTATTTCAAGTTGGTTACAATTGAAACCAAAAGTAGTAGATTTACACGGGGATGAGCTAAATAAAACTGAAATTGAGCTGAAAAATCGAAAAATTGTAGCAAAAAAATTGTAATCAACAAAAACCGAAAAAAACCATAATCGAACCGAACCGAATCGACGGAACGATTTGGTAACGGTTACGATTGTATACCTATAACCAAACTGAAAAACCGAATCGAAAATATATTATTTTAATAATTTTTAATTTAATATTATATATCTTTTTTTGTCAAGAATTTTATATTATATATTTATATAAAATAAAAATATATGTATTATATAAGGGGTGAGCAAACTAAAAGTTTACTTAATGTGACGGATAATAAAGCGATATTGATATTTGAGCAGTAATCACCAACATAGTATAGTTATGGATTATTGGCCTTTTGGCCCTTAAAGTTTACACACTTATACCCATAAAGTCCTAACGTTTAAACTCGTTCCTTTTTGCCACCCGAATTTCACAAATGTACCTTTTAGCCATTATACCGGGTCAGACTATGTATCGGCTTAAAACGTTACATAATAGCAGGGGTATAATAAACATTTCATTAATAATTTAATTTAGCAGTTAAAATTAGGAATTAATTATAACAACAAAATTCTTATTTCTTTTTGCAAGATTATAACAAAATAATTGTTTTTAAAAAAGAAAAATAGTGGTCAAGAAATGGAGATGAAGCTGAGCTTCTCTCGTTCCTCGTCACTCGCTTCCATAATCACCAGCAACAAAATGTTTCGAGGAAAACTTGCTCTCCTGGTAGCACTTAACCCCGACGACGCCCTCACTACTAAGATCAACAATGGTGGTAGCAGAAACCCGGAATTTAATGAGTCTTTGATCATGAAAGTTCTTGTGGCCATTCCACAAGCCTAAATGGCAACCTATTCTACCACCACAATTTGAATATCCTCCTCCACAACCACCGATCTTAACACCAGAAACTACTCAGTCACCATCTTTTTCGCCTTCTGGTCAATCCATTTCAACACTTTCTCCATCATTACCACAGCCAGAAGATGTGCCACCAGAATTTAGTCCTGCAAATGACAATCCTCTTCCTGATACTCCAGTTCCAGTATACACGCACCCATCTCCATTTCTATCACCTAAACCTCTTCCACATAAAAATTACCCACCAGCATTTAGTTCTCCACCGATTCCAAAATCGAAAGAGCCATCATTACCAAAACTTAAAGGCCTTTCTCCTGCTCCTGCTCCAAGTATTTACACTCCAGCATCCCCGTTACCAGATGAGTCATTGCCATCAGGCTCATAACCTCCCGGAAATTCAGGCTTTTCTCCAGCTCCAACTCCAAGTTTTGACACACCAGCATCCCCACCATCCGATGAAGCATTGCCATCAAGCTTATCACCATCTCCTTTGGCTAACAATATTCCATTTCCACCCCATGTTCCAAGTTTCAGAATACCACAACCTCCACCAATTCCAACATTCAACAGGCCATCTCCCCCTGCTTCATAAAACGTCAAAATTATATTTAAAATAACCTTTTTCTCCTTCCAGACAAATTATTCGAAATAATGATACCAACCACTTCTTCCATTTGCATAAAAATATCAACCACTTCCTTAGGCTTCCCACACTGAACAAAACCCGCAATCATACTAGTCCATGACCTCACACTTCTCTCCGGCATTCCTAAAAACAACTCATACAAATGAACAACCTCCACACATCACAACATCACTTTTAGGCATTTTATCAAACAATAATCTGGCATCCCTCATCGCCCCACCAGAGGCATACAAATGAACAATCGTGTTCAGCAAAAACAAATTCCACTCAACCCAAGTTTCACAATAATCCGATTCTCCCATTCACAATCCTCCTCACCAAGATCCAATTTTGATTTCACACAAGCCATTACAACAAAAACTAACAAATACCCAAATCAAAGAATCAAACAACGAACACAAAAAACTCACAATCTTGGGCTAGAGAACAAAACGATGACTTTCAATGGAGACAAAGAAAGAAAAAGGTTGTGGTTTACAGGTGGTGGTGGTGGTGGTGGTGGCGGTGTAAGGCGGTGGTGATGAAGAGAAGAAAAGGGCGGTGGTGTGTGCGTAATAAAGGAGAATAAAAAGAAAAGATAGAAAGGAAATAAAGGAGAGAGAGGTAGTAGGGGTGGGGATAATATCGGAGAGTAAAATGTCTGTTCTATCCCTCTATTTTGTACCGTTTTTAATTCGATATGTCATTTGACCCGATATAATGGCTAAAAGGTACATTTGTGAAGTTCGGGTGGCAAAAAGGAACAAGTTTAAACGTTAGGATTTTATGGATATAAGTGTGTAAACTTGAAGGACCAAAATGTTAATAACCCTATAGTTATTCACATTATTATAAGACTGTAAGAGGAGGTAGACTCTAATGTTCACTAAACATGATTGCAAGTTCGTTAACAAACTCGAACTCGATTTCATATAACACAAGTAAAATTCGAACATAATCTATATGTTCGTTAAATTTAAACTCGATTTCAATAACTGAAAATTGAGAGTTTTGCTCAACCTCTTTCAAGCTCAACTTGTTTCGAATTACAATCCTCTATCCATGTTACAAGTGATAATCCTATTTGTGCATGGTTTAACTAAAAATCCAAAAGCACATTGTGACAAATAATATCAACAACATATGTGATGTATATGTGTGTTCGATCATTACAAATCTGAATGAATAAGACGTTTCATGGAAAAACACAGGTGAGCTTTATAGATTTATTCATTTTTTTTACAAAAATGTATCGTGATGATTAACAAGGAGAGGGGAAAGTGCATTTGTGGACCAAAGAGCTTTCCCTCCCTTCTTATAAACCGCAATCAAATGGCTACAATGTAGCCATTCTCTTTTTATCTTTCTTTGTTATTTGCTTGTCTTTTCAATGGTTCCTTCATTCATGGTGGCATAGTAGAGACAAATTCACTTTCTTTTTGGTTTCCTTTTTATCTTCTCTCCTATTCACTTATTTTATTATTCGGATGTTAATAATGGTTTTGAAAAAGGATGCCAACATATGTTTTCTTTTTTTTTCTCTTTTTTTTTTTTTTGCAATTTACACATATATGTCTTCATTTCGAGTTCACAATTTTGTAAGGTTTCAACATAAAAATTAAAATGTAAAAAATACCCTATATATTCATGATCCTGAAAAATTTCATATCCTAGTTAATTTAAAATTTTGTGCATAATAATTATACAAATCAAATATGTGCAATTTATTCATTATCAGAAAATTATTTTTTAATAATTTTGCTAGCAAAATGATTTATGAATTTTTCACATTTTTGTGTACAATTTTTTTATACTCTTACATATTGTAATTTTTTTTCTTTTCCTATTTTTTTTTTTAAACTTCTTTTCCTAAAATTTATTATCTTAAAATTTCATTTTTCATGATGCTTCCATTTGAGAATATAAACAATTTGGCCTGGGGACCTCATTGCATATATCAGAACAATGATTTAAATAGAGATAGATGAGGAACCTAAAAAAAACGAAAGAATACCCTAAATACCCAATTTTTGGGTACCTCCTTACCAAAATACCCATATTTTAAAATACCGCCCGAATTACTCACGGGATACGCCATTTGCATCGGCGTATCCGAGGTACTGTAGCTGCCAGAAAACTGCCAGAAATCGAGAGCTCTGATCGTGGCGATTTTGATCGGAGAAAGTCGTCCCCTCCGTCTCCCACCCTCCCGTCGTCTCCCACCCACCAAATCATCACCGAATGACCAGCTAGTCATCACGATCATCGTCCGGCTATCAGTTTGTCTCAAATGGCCCCGCAGGGGCGAGTATAAAGCTCGTCGGACCTTCGACGTCGACGGAATCGCCAAAATGGGCGTTTCAAATCCGGCATTAGATATGTTATGAAAGTTGTATGGACTTGTAGAGGATCGAATGGAGAATCGATTGGTGTACAGGATGTGTCTGGAAAACGTCGGGATGGTCGTCAACGGAAGACTCGTCGGAAATTGCTCAGATCGCCTGTAAATCCCGATCGTTGGGGGAGACGAGGCTGGCGTGAAATACGCATGTGGGTGTGGCGTATCGGCAGATACGCATAACACAGTGGCGTATTCGACATCGTCTACGCTTGTGTCAGAGTAGTAGCCTGCTGTCGCGCCGAAGTCAACAGCGTATCATCCCATACGCCCATGTGGTAGGCGTATGTGGTGGGCATTTAGGGCAGTGCTCCCCGGATCTGGGCATTTTGGTGAGAGAAACTTAAAAAGTGGGTAAAAAGGGCAATCACCCCCTAAAAACTTGTCAAAACATAAGATATTTCTTTCAAGTTATCAAATGGATGTCATAGCTTAAAAAGCTGAATTTAACGAAGCACATGGTTTAAAGTGAGTTTCCGAGCATGCGACAGACTGTCCATCTCTTTGGAACATGATTATTTTACGGATATTGTTTCCAAATTTTATTATGGATATTGCTATCATTCGATCAATTTCATGAAGTTTTATTATTTTTTTGCAAAATTTAGTTATATAATATTATACATTTTATATTAATATTATATAAAAGAATCACACCGCAAGAGATAATTTCGAGTTTTTATTTATTTAAACTTCAAATTTATTTGGAGCTCTTACACCGATCAAAAAAAGTTTGAGTTCATGCTATTAGAAGTTCTAAGATGGAATGGAGTAAGGAATAAATTACGCTCGTGATTACATCGTGTAATTCGAATTTCATTTTGTCTCTCCAATTTTATTATTCCTAACCAAACATAATTAACATCATTTTGTTGAAAATAAATGCATTTTATATTTATTGTCATTAATATTTAATTTTTTTTCAAATCTAACATTATTTTTATTATTTAATATATTAATTAAGGATATTAGCTGAAAATTTTTATTCAATTAATTTTTCTTAATATACATAATTTTTATAAAAGAAATATATATTTACTATTATTGTTATTTAAAGTGATATACTAACATTATTTTCAGCCACTTTCGATCGGGCCACTCAATCCACCAGGATGGTGGAGTAATCTTTATCTCTACCTTTGAAAAGCGGGTAATCATCTTTTTATCAACGGAAATAACGGCTATACGTTCAAAAGTTATTCACACCATTTGTTTTTTGTACTCCCTCCGTCCCAAAAAGATTGACACACTTTCCTTTTTGGGACGTCCCAAAACTAATGAACTTACTATACTTACTATTTTTGAACACTACTTTTCACTATTACATCCACTGACTTTATAACTTTTTTATTAAACAAATACTATTACACTCACTACTTTACTCCCACTATCTCAAATTTATTTTTAAATATTCATAGGTCCCACCACTTACCCACTTTTCATCTAACTTTACTCATTTTTTAACAAATCAATTATAACTTTCTTAATCTCCGTGAAAGTCAAAGAAGCTCAAACTTTATGGGACGGAGGTAGTATTAATTATTATCCACATGATTTTGAGATGATGAGACCATGTTACCTAAATAGCTGTTGCTAAATCTTTATTTTTTGTTTCCCAAGATCAAGTATTTTCATTGTTAAAGGCAAGTAAGTCACTACGTTGTTATGTTCCATGTTCGTAGATATGACCTTTTGGGGCTCTGTGTACGCCTAAAAGATAGGAAACTAAGCTGAGTATAATTTTTTTCCTCTCTGGGTCTCAGAGTTTGTCTTGTCAATATGGCAAGTTTATGATTGATTTCTTAATTTCTTGTTCCTTCTTAATCATTTCTAATCTGCCTTTCATCATTTTCTGTGGTTTTTTACAGAAGCATCTTGTCTAAACACTGTCAATTTATTTTTCATAATGAGTCAACATAACAAAACGAGTCTGGAGGAGTTATATGCTAATTTATCGATGGAGGATGGGGATGAAGGAGGGGTTGTAGTGGGTATTGAGGAAGTGCAGGAAAAGAAGACTACGTTTGGGCTGGTTGGAAGGTTTCTTACGGACAAAAACATCAATTTCCAAGCGATGCAAAATGTCATGGCGTCATTATGGAGACCAAAGGAGGGTATGGAGATTCACGATATCGGGGGGTATAAGTATTCTTTTGTGTTTTACCATATTATGGATCTGAGAAAAGTACTTGAAGGCGGTCCTTGGTCATTTGAGCAAAACATGCTGGTATATAAACAAGTGAAAGAAATGGAGGATCCACAGTTGGTAGAGCTGAATGAGGTGGATATATGGGTTCAAGTACATGACATCCCTAAAGGATTTATCTCAGAAAATATAATGAAGAGTGTGGGCACGTATATTGGAAAATATGTGAAGTCAGATCTCTCTAATTTTGATAGTACATGGAAATCGTATGTCAGGATTAGGGTTACACTTGATATTCAGAAGCCATTAAGAAGACGTATGAAGATTAAAAGAGAAGGAGGGGCGTGGAGTTGGCTTAATTTTAAGTACGAAAGGCTGGGTACATTCTGTTTTGTATGTGGAATTATAGGTCATACGGAAAGAGACTGTAGCATAGTGTATGACAATCCAGATAAGGAGATCGAAAGGGCGTATGGAGTAGGGCTACGAGCACAGAGTCGGAATAATAAAACTGGTGTAGGGGCTCGATGGTTGAGGAATGCTGATGGGGGTGGAAGGTGGTCGGAGTATGGAGGTCAGTCTAGCTCAAAGGGGGAGAAGGGAGAGGAGAGATTTGCGGAGAATGATGGAATAATACGCGAGAAAAAAGGCGAACAAGGAGCTCTGGTTGTTGCACCACGAAATCAGGAGGCAAATGGGGGATTTCAAAATGATTTGATTTTGAAAGATAGTACAAATCTTTTTTTGGATGCAAAAAGGAAACGGGTGGAGATAAGTCAGGAGGGAGATAATCATGGGCCAGAAAATATGGTCACAGATGGAAAGATTGTAAACAACGTAACAGAAAATGACGTGTCAAAAAACTTGAATGGGGTGGGCTCTGGATACCAGGCCCACCGAGTATTATGAGTCTACTAGCGTGGAACTGTCGTGGTTTGGCCAAATCACGAACAGTTAGATTTCTAAAAGAAATCGTGCAACAAATAAGGCCAAACTTAGTATTCTTATCAGAAACATTAATTTTAGGGAAGAGAATTGAAGGTATATGTAAGGCATTACAATTTTCTGGGTGGTATGCAGTAGATGCTCAGGGACATGGAGGAGGTCTAGCTTTATTATGGAAGAATGAAGGTGGGGTTGTGATAAGGGGTAGTAGTAACCATTTCATAGATTTTGAAGTAGTGTGTGATCAAGTGGGAAGGTGGAGATATACAGGTTTTTATGGCTGTCCAGAAAGACAAAGAAGACGGGAGTCTTGGCAGATTGTTAGGAATTTGTCTGCGGAATCTTTGTTACCTTGGTGCATTATGGGAGACTTTAATGACATGATGTATGTGCATGAGAAGAGAGGTGGTCGAGTGCAAGATAATTACTTACTAGAGGGTTTTAGAGATGCTGTTAATGATAGTGGGCTGCAAGATCTCGGTTTTGTGGGTAATGAATTCACCTGGGAACGTTCAAGGGGGAGTCCGATATGGATACAAGAAAGATTGGATAGAGGGTTAGCGAATCAAGCTTGGAGGGATTTATTTCCGGAAGCCAAAGTCACAGTATTAGAGGTATCAACTTCTGATCATATGCCTATCTTTCTTGAGTTAAATCGGAAAGTGTACGTGCCTAAAGGTAGAAGATTTCGTTTTGAGAATATGTGGATAAAGGAGGATCAGTGCTTGCAGTTGGTGAAGGAAAGTTGGGAAGTAAATATAGGGAGATCGATTGTAGATAAGGTGGAGTATGTGGCTATGAAACTTGAAGAGTGGGGAGGAGGGAAAACAAAAGAAATGCGCATGAAAATTCAGCATTATAGGAAAGAGATGAGGAGATTTAGATCAAGACGGGATGGGTATGGGGTGAAAAGATATAATGAAGCTAGATGGGAGTACTTGAAGTTACTTGAAAAACAAGAGGTGTACTGGAAGCAACGGGCAAAGCAATTCTGGTTGAGGGAGGGAGATCAAAATACGAGATTTTTTCATAACTTTGCTTCAGGAAGGAGAAGGAATAATAAGATAACGAGACTGAAGGATAAGCATGGGGTGTGGAAAGAGAATAGTGAAGATATTCAGAAAGTTGTAACAGAGTACTTTGAGGAGTTGTTTCAAGAGTCCTCAACAGCAGGAGAATTAACAGATAGAGAGCAGGTGGCACGAGTGACAGAGGAACAAAATTATGAGTTAGAAAAGCCAATCACACGTGAGGAGGTGAAACATGCATTATTTGCAATGTATCCTGAAAAATCCCCAGGATATGATGGTTTAAATCCTGGCTTCTATCAGGCGTACTGGGAAATAGTAGGAAATGATGTGGTGAAATTTTGTCAGTCGTATTTTGATACAGGGGAGTTACCAGCTGGTATAAATCGAACTTTAGTATGCTTGATACCAAAGGTTAAACAGCCACAGCAAATGACGGATGTTAGACCAATCTCGCTCTGTAATGTTCTGTTTCGTGTGTTATCTAAAGTACTGGCTAATCGGTTGAAAGTGTGTTTGCCAAGCATAATTTCAGACAAGCAAAGTGCTTTTGTGGAGGGAAGACTACTAACGGATAATGCTTTGATTGCGTTTGAATTAAATCACTACATTAGGAGGAAAACACAAGGTGGAAATGGAGTAGTGGGATTTAAAATCGATATCTCAAAGGCATATGATAGGATTGAATGGAAGTATTTGGAAGGGATGTTAAATAAGTTTGGTTTTAGTAGGGTGTGGGTGGATAGGGTAATGAAGTGTGTGACATCAGTTTCATATAGTTTCATACAAGATGGACAGGAATTTGGACATGTTCAACCACAGCGAGGAATAAGGCAAGGGGATCCTATCTCCCCTTACTTATACATATTATGTGCGGAAGGGTTAAGTGCACTGATTAGAAGAAATGAGGACGTTGGCTTATTACATGGTTGTAGGATTGCTCGGGGTGCACCACCAATATCTCATCTGCTTTTTGCAGATGATTGTTATTTCTTTTTTAAAGCAACGGCACAGGAAGCAGCTACTATGAAAAGTATTTTGCAGCGATATGAGGGCTTATCTGGACAAGCAATAAATTACAGGAAATCTACAGTGGTCTTTAGTCCTAATACTGGGGCTTCACTTCGAGACCAGGTGTGTAGTACGTTGCAGGTACAAGAAGTCAGGAATCCAGGAAATTATCTCGGACTACCAATGTATGTAGGTAGAAGGAAGAACAATGTTTTTAAATTCCTGAAAGACCGTGTAAGCCAGAAACTACAAAATTGGAGCAACAAGACGATGTCTAAAGGGGGTAAGTTGGTCCTTCTTAAAACGGCAGCTCAGTCAGTGCCTAACTTTTGGATGAATCTTTTTACTATCCCAGGAGAGGTTTGTAATGATATTCACAGAATTATGAATTCATTCTGGTGGGGTAATAATGGGAGAAATAAAGGAATTCGATGGATGTCTTGGGAGAGGCTTTGTGAAGGAAAATATAACGGAGGTCTGGGATTTAAAGATTTGAAACGCTTTAATGTGGCTATGCTGGCGAAACAAGGATGGCGTTTATTAAATGGAGACAATCCGTTGGTAACTAGTCTGATGAAGGCAAAATACTTCCCTAAGACAGATTTTTTAAATGCGAAATTGGGTGAAAACCCAAGCTATATGTGGCGTAGTATTTTTCAATCGCAAGAAACTGTTAGACAAGGTAGTAGGCGGAGAATTGGGAATGGGGAGGATACGAAAGTTTGGGAAGTGCCTTGGTTGCCATGTGTACATGATGGATTCATCACAACAGATGCACCTGATCAGTTAAGAGGTGCGAAAGTAGTGAACTTAATGAATGAGGAAGGAACTAGCTGGGATGAGGAGATTCTGAGAGATATATTTAATGACAGGGATGCGAATTTGATTAGACAAGTCCCAATATCAAATTGCATTCAACAAGACTCGTGGTTTTGGATTTTGGAACAATCAGGTCTGTTTAGTGTGAAGAGTTGTTACAGAGTTTTAACAGGGGAACAAGTTTGGCCTCAAGCACAGTTTTGGAAGAAGTTATGGTCGTTGGACTTACCAGGAAAGGTGGTAAACTTCATATGGAGAGCTTGTCGTTCAGTTATACCAACTGCTGTGGAATTAGCAACAAAAAGAGTGGAAATCGACTTAAGATGTTCGTGGTGTCTGGGTCAGAATGAAGATATTGTCCATGTGCTGTTTGGGTGTTCGTTTGCCAGGGAGGTGTGGGCGAGGGTGGGTATGAAAGAAGTAAATGTTGATAACTGTCAAGGGCCTATTGCAGAGATTTTTCAGCATTTGTTTAGCATATGTTCATGGGATCAGATTATGTGGATCGTAGTGATTTGTTGGAGTTTGTGGAATCGCAGGAATCGCTGGGTGTGGGATAGGATCATGGGCTCGGAGTTTGGAGTCTACTCAACTGCAGTGAACTTGTTGAATGACTGGAAACGAGCTTCGACAGGTAGAAGAGGTGGACAAACAGATATGCAAACAGGGCTTAGACGGTGGTCTCCACCAGCAACAGGTTGGCTGAAAATTAATATAGATGCTGCAACTTTCCCAGGAGAGGGGAATGTAGGGGTGAGTAGTGTGATTAGAGACGAGCTTGGCGAATTTGTGCGAGCTCGAGCTAAAAGAATAAGGGTTCATGTACAACCCCGGGAGGCAGAAGCTTTAGGCCTGAAAGAAGCATTAGCATGGGCGAAGTCATTGGGGCTGAAGAAGTGCATATTCGAAACTGATTCGAAGCTACTGGCAGATGCTTGTAAGGGAGAGCAGGGACGTTCATATTTTCACACGATAGTGTTAGATTGTATTCAGTTTTTTAAGCATTTTGATGAAATGCTAGTGCAATTTGTGCATAGGTCTGCGAATGAAGTAGCTCATACTTTGGCTAGGGCGACTCATTCTATGTCAGACTCCCAGGAGTGGGTTGATGTTGCTCCGGGAATTATCCATGATGTATTGATTAATGATTTGATTTAATGAAAGCAAGTACGTTTATTTCAAAAAAAAAAAAAAAAAAAAAAAAAAAAGTCACTACGTTGTTGCGAGTGGTGGCCACATGTGTGTCATTTTAGATTTTGTACAAATTGATGATATACACTAAAATTTCTATAGAGTAATCTTGTCGGATTCGAAAAAAAATATTAATATAAAAAAATATTCTCAAACAAAGATTTATATATATAAACAATTTTAATCAAAAATATAAATAAATATTTAAATATTTGTATCTTATATAATAAAAATATGATTTAAACATTTATTAAAATATAGGAGTATGAATTTAAACAACCAAATGTACGTACATTATGTATAGATATCATGTATTTCTTTCATGTATATATTTATAAATTTGAAAAGAACTTATATATCTATTTAATAAATTTATCATATCTATAAGATAGTTCTTTTTTTGATAATATTAACGTTCACGTGGATAAATTGTATCGAAATACAATATTCGTAAAAATGAAATTCATTTAAGGAAGTTTATCATCAAACCGAAAAATATGTAAAATTTATTCGGATATTTAGATAACGAACATTCATGTCTGAAAAATAAAGAGAAAATGACCAAAATACTTCAAAATGAGGTATACATGGACCAAAATGCTGTTTTGCGGAACGCCCGGCCCTATCTGCCCATGGGATGCGCCGTTCGGAGTGGTGCATCCGAGACACTTTCATCGCCATAAACCATACGAACTTGCCAGAAATTTGAGAGGTGTGATGGTCGGTGACTTCGACGGAAAAGGACAGATCTGCGTTCACCATCATTTCATCGTCTACCGGCCTCCAAATTATCACCACAGGACATACGAGTTGTCTACTTCCTCATCCCCATGTCTGTTTATTCCCCCGGCCCCGCAGGGGCATGAACCAGCTTTAACGGAAAAACGAATCGGAAAGTAGGTTGAATTAGGGATTTCCAATCCGGCGATTAAAACGTAATAAAATTGGTATGTATGTGTAGAGAATCGAATTGCGATTCTAATGATATATAGAACGTGTTTTGAAATTCCGTGATGTGGATAAACGAAGTGAAACAAAATCAATGCAGGAATCGCCATTTTTGCGAGCTTTGAAGACGATGAATGTGACGTAAGATACGCCATTCCAACATGCGTATCTCCTAATACGCATGTTGGAAATGCGTATCTCTACCTACTTTTCACATCCCCCAACAGCGCGATCGTGACATACGTCTGTCCCAACAACGTGTGGATGACACTACACTTCCAGTAGCGTGTCTTAGGATACTCCACCACCAGTAGCGTATCCCGTGGATATTTAGGATCATGTTGATTGGCGGTGGGTATTTTAGTTATGTGTATTTAATTTGTGGGTATTTTGTGACATCACCCAAAAATAAAATCACCTAAAATTAACAAATTTATTGTCAATACAATAAATATTTCAAAAATATATAACAGAACAAAAATTTAATCGATTCAACAAAATGGTTAGAAGGTGATTAAAAATTTAATTTTATATATTCCTACGTCTTATAAAAATAAAAGTACTTATGAATTTTGTTATCAATTTAAATTCTATATTTTCAACCAAATTATAACACATATTGAATTTTGATGTTAAAGCTACATGTTATATATACAATCTATTTATGGTTTTCTATTATTTTATGGAGGTAAATTTATTAAGGTCCATCTTACAAAAAAACATTCAATATTATAATGTGGGAGTTATTAATAATGGTGATTATAAATCGCACCAAACTGAATCACATCACGCATTTTTTTCTGTAGCACGATTACGGTTTAGGTTTCAAATTTTGACAAACCGTACGGTGTGGTGCGGGTTGCAATTTTAGTATTCTGAAATGCGGTTAAAACGCATCGCACCCAATATTTAATATATTATATAATTATATATTTTTTTATATAATTATATATATATATATATATATATATATATATATTATGTTAGTTTTTTGCTAAGGATTTAAGGAATAATTTGCAAGCTATTTGGTTCGTTAGTGCCTAGTAGTTTATTTGAGAGACTTATGATGGGACTGTACTAATCAATTGTAATGGGTTAGCTCATATATCACAATATTTCATACTATAATGTTTGTATTTCATAAGTCTGTAGAGATCACGGTCTGCATAAGAAATAAAAAAATATGGTTGAGTAAAAACTTTTAAATTAATTCTACATGTAGGAAAATTAATATTTCAAATTTATAATTATTTTTATCAAAGGTGTAAATCACAATGAATCGTACCACACCACACCACACCACATTTTCGCGTTATGATTTATACGATTTTAAAATTTCGCGGTGCGTTTGAAAATTTGACCAAACAATATGTGCGGGTTGATTCGTGATTTTGGAGAAAATTGTATCCAATTTGTAATTTATCTTTACTAGCTTATAGGTCATGCAGAAGCACGGGTTAATTTTAATTTTTTATAATTTGCTTAGAGTGTAATATGATATTATAAATATGAATTTTAATATGTTGTTGGGAGGATTCGAAACTTGTATCTTTGTATATAATAATTTTTAATATTTAATATAAATTAATATGTTGTTGGCGGGAATCGAATTTTAGATCTCTGTATATAATAACTTGGATTTCATGTGCCTGAGGATAACCTCAGAGTTCTACCTGAGGTTAAAACATTTTTAATACAAATTTAAGGATATTTATGTAAAATCATTGAAAAAAGTTTATATTTATAAAAATACCCCTGCGGGACCCCTTACTTTATAAGTATAAATCTCTTATAATCTTAGAAGAGATCATGAGGTTATCCTCATGCCCAGTTTTCTCTAATAATGTGTAGTATTGTCGTATCTAATGATCATGATCTATTTGAGCTAAAAAATCTAACGGTTGTGAATGATGAATAACCAAAATAAAAATAAGAGGATAACCAAATTATAAATTATACCCCAATTCGCTTATTAATATATATATATATATATATATATATATATATATATATATATAGGGTTGGACTCCATAAAGAACACTTTAAATAAAGAACAACAAAGAACACCTCATATCTAATAGATCCATTGCCCCTGGCGGGGCCACCCAATACAAAAAGTTCTTATTTTTTTAGGCTCTATCCATCCAGCAAAAAAAAAAATGAAAATTTTACTGTTCATCGATGACGTCATCAGTGACGTCATCATGAACAGTAAAATTTTCAATTTTTTTTTTTTTTTTTGCTGGATGGATAGAGCCTAAAAAAATAAGAACTTTTTGTATTGGGTGCCCCTGGCGGGGCCAATGGATCTATTGGAATAAATGATTTTATAGTGTTCTTTATTGTTCTTTATATAAGAGTGTTCTTTATGGAGCAAAGGCCTATATATATATATATATATATATAGGGTCTTGTTCTAATAGAAACTAACTTAGAATAGAAACTAGAAACTAAACCTAAATTAAATATTTCAAGCTAATCTAATGACCAAATTAGGGGTACCCTAATACAAAAAATGTTTGAAATTATTGGCTCTATTCAACAAAAAAATATAAAAAAATAAAAAAATAATAAAAAAAGTTACTGTTCACGTGATGACGTGGCACGTGAACAGTAACTTTTTCTAATTTTTTTTTTATTTTTTTTATATTTTTTGTTGAATAGAGCCAAGAATTTTATAAGTTTTTTGTGAAGGTGCCCCTAGCGGGGCCATTAAAATAAATGAAATATAATTTATTTAGTGTAGGTTTCTAGTTTCTATTCTAAGATTGGTTTCTATTTAAACGCTAGCCTATATATATATATAGGCAAGTGCTCAAATACAAACCATTCTTAAAATACAAACCTACAAACCAACACTAAATTAATTATATTTCATCTATTCTAAGGTTTCCGCCAAGGGTACCTTCACAAAAAATGCTTAAAATAATTGGCTCTATCCAACAAAAAAAATAAAAAAATTTCAAAAAAAAAAAAAAAATCTTGCCGTGGAAATGCGAAGCATTTAAGACAGTAAACGGATGAGTTAGGTAGTCATGAGGGCCGAAGGCTCTCGACACACCCGTCAATCGTCTATTGCCTTTACCATTGATTGCCATTCCTTACAACTTTAGAATGATAAAGGCGCGAAGCGCCGTACAAGAAGGTGCGAAGCACCGTTAACCAGTGAAATCCACTGCCACGTCATCACGTGAACAGTGAATTTTTTTTTATTTTTTTATTTTTTTTATTTTTTTTTTTTGGATAGAGCCAATTATTTTAAGCATTTTTTGTATTGGGGTACCCCTAGTTTGGTCATTAGATTAGCTTGAAATATTAGATTATGCTTGGTTTGTAGGTTTGTATTTTAAGGAGGTTTGTATTGGAGTAGCCCCCTATATATATATATATATATATAGTATAGATAGTTTACATAAGTTTATATTTTGGATTTTGATTGGAATGCGGTAGGCAAAATGGAAGTAAACACAAAGCAACCCCAAGTATTTGGGAGGGTTGGACGTGAACATTTGCATTCTCAAGCCCATTAGATTTTGCTGAATAGAAACACCAAATAACTTAAAGTCCATTAGTCACGTTGTGAAATTTTTTCGTGTGCAAGCCCATCGAATTGGCATTTGTTGATGCCATATCGAAAATGAGAAAATCTTTTATTATAATATCCGAGTCTATCATAATATAGTTAATATGCAGTTAACTAATGAGAAAATTATGAATTATTTTAAAATTAATCAGAGTCCTTTCTATATTTTAGACCAATCATATTATATTATATTAAGAATTTTCCTTGTTTAACATTACCATCCTACTTTACCAACCATGGTTAATTTACGATTTTAATTTGAATTCAATAATAATTTTATTAATATATCCGTATAAAACATAATTTTTAAATCAAAAAGTATTTACTAAAAATCACTATAATAATTTGAAATTAATCATGATTAAATATTTACTAACCAACCATTCTTTTAATATAAATCCAATCATAATTATATTTCTATATATTACAAATTGATTTTCGTAATATGTATTATATAATTATAACCAATGTTAAATATTTATAATCAAACTCAACTCAAAATTAGAAAATTTTGGATTTGAACACAATTTTAAATAATTTGGATAAAATCCATAACTTTAAAAACAAAATTCTTTTGAAGCCGCGAAAAAATATTTATTCATAAATTGTTTGTAATATGTATTTATAAACATTATATATAATCCAACACTATATATATTTTAGTTATTTGAAATATAAAATATACGCCATAGATGGGCGTCCGCAATACTTTTATATTGTAACGCCCACTTTGTGTTACATTAGATATACCTTTTTTGACCTACTGCAACACTATTGAGATTGTGTTACATTACCTGTTAAGGTACAGTTGCAGTAGAACATTTAATGTTTCAATAGATTCGTTGTGTTACAGTAAAGATTAAGCGTTGCATTTGCTATTTTTTTTTAAATTTATAAATATAAAAAATAATGAACATGTGGGTCCCACATAATTGTTGTATTTTCAAGAAGTAGTGTTACATTTGCTATAATCAGTGTTACATTTGAATGCTACAAGTGAATGCTACAAGTGCCAAGTGTGACAAATTGCCACGTGTCACACAGACGCACTGCCACGTGGTGCCTAGGCATACTGCCACGTGTCACAAGACCCACAACTGCCACGTGTCACGTGGACCCACAATTGCCACGTGTCACGTGGGCCCCACTGCCACGTGTCACGTGGGACCACAATCTACCACGTGTCACTTGGGACCACAATATGCCACGTGTCACGTGGGTCCCACGCTGCCACGTGTCATTGTGGCCCCATTGCCACATGTCAGTCTGGGTCACACTGCCACGTGTCATATGGGTCATACATTGCCACGTGTCAGTGTGGATCCCACTGCCACGTGTCTGTATAGGTCCGATGCCACGTGTCGCGTTGATGACCTGCCACGTGTCCCAGTCATTTGTAATGTAAATGTCTTTTACTAAAACAAATGAGGAAAATGGGGTTTGAACCCCCGACCTCACCCCTGCCACTTCAACAACACAACCACTCCACCAACCATTGCAATGTTTTTATTTTCTCAATCACTAATATATAAACTATGCACTTAGGTTTTCTTCATTACATTATTACTATTATATAATTAGAATTAGAATAATTTTCATTTTTTATATATTATATTATTCATCGAGGGGAATAAACCATTCAAGTGTGGGGAAGTGCTCTCAATATTGAAAATATTTATATAATTTAAAATTGAATTCTTATATTATATTATTCCGGTCGAAATACTAGTTAATCGTAAAATTACCCAATTAAATAAAAAAATTTCTAAAATTTTGGAAATAATATTATATATGATGGATCTTGATTCCCGTACGGTTGGATGGTCGAGAAATATTTTTTAAAAAATTGAATCCTTAAACCCTGACGAAACCCTGTTCAGGGCTTCCAGTCAAAGTACTAGTTGACCGTGGAATTACCCAATCAAATAAATTTTTTTCCTAAAATTTTGGGAATAACATTAAATGTGATGGATCTTGATTCCCGTACGGTTGGGTGGTCGAGAAATATTTTTTTAAAAATCGAATCATTAAACCCTGACGAAACCCTGTTTAGGGGTTCCGGTCAAAGTACTAGTTGACCGTTGAATTACCTAATCAAATACAATTTTTTTTTTCTGAAATTTTGGGAATAACATTAAATATGATGGATCTTGATTCCCGTATGGTTGGGTGGTCGTGAAATATTTTTTAAAAAATCGAATCCTTAAACCGTGACGAAACCATGTTTAGGGGTTCCGGTCAAAGTAATAGTTGACCGTTGAATTACCGAATCAAATAAAAAAAAAATTTCCTGAAATTTTGGGAATAACATTAAATATGATGGATCTTGATTCCCGTATGGTTGGGTGGTCGCGAAATATTTTTTAAAAAATCGAATCCTTAAACCCTGACGAAACCCTGTTTAGGGGTTCCTGTCAAAGTACTAGTTGACCGTTGAATTACCCAATCAAATAAATTTTTTTTTTTTCTAAAATTTTGGGAATAACATTAAATATGATGGATCTTGATTTCCGTATGGTTGGGTAGTCGAGAAATATTTTTTAAAAAACTGAATCCTTAAACCGTGACGAAACCCTGTTTAGGGGTTCCGGTCAAAGTAATAGTTGACCGTTGAATTACCCAATCAAATACAATTTTTTTTTCTGAAATTTTGGGAATAACATTAAATATGATGGATCTTGATTCCCGTATGGTTGGGTGGTCGAGAAATATTTTTTAAAAAATCGAATCCTTAAACCTTGACGAAACCCTGTTTAAGGGTTCTGGTCAAAGTACTAGTTGATCGTTGAATTACCCAATCAACTAAATTTTTTTTTTCTAAAATTTTGGGAATAACATTAAATATGATGGATCTTGATTCCCGTACGGTTGGGTGGTCGAGAAATATTTTTAAAAAAATCGAATCCTTAAACCCTGACGAAACCCTGTTTAGGGGTTCTGGTCAAAGTGATAGTTGACCGTTGAATTACCCGATCAAATAAATTTTTTTCTAAAATTTTGGGAATAACATTAAAAAGGATGGATCTTGATGCCCGTACGGTTGAGTATTCGAGAACTATTTTTAAAAATATCGAAACAATAAACCCTGAATTACCAAATTAAACAATAAACCCTGAATTTCCGGTCAAAGTAGTAATTGACCACTAAATTACCAAATCAAATCATTTTTATTTTCTAAAATTTTTGAAATAACTTTTGATATTTATTTTATTTATATTGTAATAAATTTAATAATTTAATTATTCGTAAAAGAGAAATAAGATAGTACATTTCCCGAGATGAAAAATGAGCGATCTTTTCCCCCCGCATGAAAACTGAACTTTTTCATTTTCCCCCATTTCCACTTGGACGACGTTATTACAAGCTTAGTTTTCCTTTGAATGAAATTATCAGATCTACTTTCTCTCTCTTTTCTCAAATCTCTACTCTCTCTCGCTCTCATCTCGAAGGAAGCTGGAAGAATTTGAAGAACTCTATGTTTATGAAATAACTCTCTTCTCTCTTTACTTCTCCCTTCTCTTCTCTTTTCCCTAAATTGAATTTGTTTTTTACTTTGCAAGTGAATAATTGGGGCTCCAATTAATTGGTCTCTTCTTCACTTTTCTTCACTATCGAGTTAATTCATTTTGCCTTTGTATTCACTTTTCTATTTTAGTTTTTAATTAGGGCTTTCCGTTCGGGGTTTGACTTCGAGCTTCGATTGGGGCTTTCAATTCATGGTAAAATTGGGGTTTTACACCTACATCTCCATGCATATGTGTACTATGGGTATTTTAATGTTTGGGTATTTTCGATCTAATTGGTGTTAATTTTTCAGGTGTGGGTTTCGGTTCAATTAAGGCTTTGGTTGAAGGTAAATATTACACCTACAACTAAATCAAGTTTTGGGTTTTTGTGTCAATTTCGTTATGTTTTGCATCTAGGTTTTTGTATCAATTTGGGGCTTTTGTTTTGCATCTCTTCTCTTCTATTTTGCATCTAGGTTTTGGGCTTTTTTTACACCTTCTATTTTGCATCGTATTGACCGGATTTTAATCACATTTCGTGAATACAATTTAAATTATCAGCTTAAAATAAAGTACAAAGTGAAAAGAAATAGTCACCTGGGATGTTATTGAAGGATTATTTATGATAAAATGAGTGCAGAATTCTATATAGTCAAAATTCTTTAAACCAGTATCATGTCAGAAATTGTTAAGACCAGTGCCTCTTTCGTGCTTTGTAGGTAAATCCGAATCTACATCAGGTTCTCACGTGCCTGATGCAGGAGTCTCTCCCATTTTGAGAACATGTATGCCATGTTGACAATGATGTTTTAGTAATAAATAGAATCATAATGGAATGTACATAAGAATTTAGCACTCTTGTATCATGAAATTGACTTTGGAAATAATCATAATGATGTCTTTTTCTATGACTCTGTTGGAAATGGATATCAATTTGTCATTGTTACAATCTATTACTCGATTTCTACACTCATGGACATGGTAAGTTTATACTACCCGAAAATAATGGGACTCTTTTGTGCAATAGTTATGCATATTGCTCTTGTTAGAAGTGTTTTTTTGTACATTGTTTTTCTTTATTCTTTAACTGTAAAAGAAACCCCTGACAGGTATATATAAAAAGAGATGAGTTTTTCTTCATTTGTTAAATACGATGGTGGTATTGGGGAAAAGACTCAGAGAAGCCAGTTAGTTATGTTGTTGCCTACTATGAAGCTTATATACTGATATTAATGGAGAATGGATTGTAAAGTTACAGTTCGACTTTCAAACTCTTTAAACTAGAATATTTCAAATTTTGTCTCTCCTGGTTTGTGATTATTATGGTTTATGATTATACTAGATAGACACATCAAATCAATCTCTAAACCTTATCGCTTTTGTTGTATTTATCAAAGTCGGAAGCTCTATTTGAACTAAGATATAGTATTCAACAGTACCTCGCAGAATTCTATTGTTCTGTTCCTACAACTAAATTTTTTAAAACTGAACATAAAAGTATTGTGTAGCACTCCTTTCTATAGTATCTAAATCTATTTTGGAACTGTTGGTGTTGGCTCAAGTAATTAATTTCATGAGCTCATTCAAGTATTTTAGTTGCAAGTGTTTAAGTTCTTTATAAGCAACTTCATACAACTAGGTTACAAAATAGTGAATTATGATGTCATCAAAGATAACTGGGTAATGATTTCTTTTAAAGTTTTTTTCTAGTTTTATTTTTTTAAAACTAACAAATTAATAATCAGGATATAACAGCCTACTTCCGAATGATATATATATATATATATATATATATATATATATATATATATATATATATAGATGATTATGCACTTCTTTGTCAGTGAGAACCCAAACTAAACTCATTTCTGCTTTCGACGCTTATTGGTCAAGCTAGTGGTTGCTGAAGGCAGTATATCAAACCACTGGATGCTCCACACACACCTGTGCGCACAAACACATACATGAGATTCCATAGAATTTCCCATTTTGCAATAATATTGTGATTAGGTGTTCTTTTTGTCATTTTCTCATATATAATAATCTTATTTATGTAGTGAATTGTTTACAGAATAAAACAGCAACTTGAGATTCCAGACTTGCTCGTGCAGTTACCTACACTACAGGAGCTTCTGCTTTGTCTTCTTTCCTGCCAGGTAAATTATTTTCTTGAATGGTAAATACATGTTTTTGTGGTAACAACTTGTAAAGTGCTTGAAGCAGATCGTAAGCTAATATCAGTAGTTTTTGTTTATATGCTATGTGTTTGTGTATTTCACACAAATAATTAGATTGTAGACTTTTGTGATTTATATCTAGTAACTCTAAAATGGACTTGGAATGCTTGCATAGTGTGAATTAAAACACACAAAATCAAACAAATGCTGAAAAGGCATTAGAGGTCTATTTACATGTAAAGTTTGTTCATAATCGATACCTGTACATTGTACATTGCTTGATAGATATAAGTCTACCAACTATTATTTCTTATCATCATCTTATGGAGAGCTGTCTTATTATTTTTGTTACTTCTCTCGACACTTAACAATGTGTTAACACCGTATATTCATGTCCAACTATCAAACAAAGGGTATCTCAATTGACTTTCACTCAATTAATGTACTGCAATTAATGTACTACAAAGGGGCTGCTTTACTTTCCGTCTTCACGTACTTGTTTCTTTTTCATAATATAAGACATTTTTTTAAAGTTACCTAAAACTCTATTGACATTTCTATATTGCCAGTTTGCACCATCATCGATTTACTCTTTTTTTCCCCTTCCATCGTAGGAATTATGTGCTACAACTGTTCTATGGAATAGCAAACAGACTTTCAGTTATAAAGTTGGTAATTAAATATAAAAGCTTATAATTCTACATTTATATGGTCAAATTATGCTGTTTATTACTGTTACAGTCATCCTGAGCATAAATTATAACATTTAGTTAAATTTACTGTGAAACCAGTCCAGTGAAACCAGACTGAAGGTTACTTCTATAAGAAAATGACTTGATGGGTTGTAGTTTCATTAATGATTTGATTTCTGATGTGTAACATAGTACTAAAAAGGGATAATATGCAGGCCAAAGCAAATCGATAACTAGGTATAATGAGTGGGAGGTTCTCTCCAGTAAGAATGTCGTTGAACAAGTGTGTCACATTTCCAGAGGCCAGACAGCTAGCACTTGTGTTTCAGTAAACAAGGTCTTGGTAAGTGGCTAAGTGCATATGTATACAGTTTTCATTTTAATTAGTAGAAGTAAAAAGGAAAGAATTATTTTCATTTAGCTGACCATTACAACTTTTTTGTAGGCTGAGAACTAAGCCAAGAGAACATAGTATGACTGTAAGAAAGTTATAGTGATCCCCATTAGCTTTACACATCGTTTATTTCCACCTAGGAACTGAAGAGGACATGAATCTAATGCTTAGTGGAAGAAATTCAGATAGCCCGCGCATTCTTCATTGTATGTACTTGGACTATTTTGGTACTTAGACCATATTTTGGTGAAGAGGTGGATCTTAGACTATATTCAGGTGTAGTGGTGGATGAAGGAGATTTGTGAATTTTCTGTATTTTGTATTGACTAAATTGGGGTTTGTTGGTTTGTAATGGAATTTCTATATGTACAAATCGGATATTGCAAAATTTTTATTATTAGTGTTGCAATTTCTCTTGTTATAAGTGTTAAATTAGCCTTATGCAGTGTTGCATTAGATAATTATAGTGTTGCACTAGATAATTACGTAGTGTTGCAATAGAGAGTGGGCCCACCACATGCCACGTGTCAGTGTGGGTCTCACACATGCCACGTGGCAGGTGGGCCCCACACATGCCATGTGGCAGGTGGGCCCCACAACTACCACGTGGTAGTGGACCCCACAATAGGCCACGTGGCAATGGGGGGGCCACGTGTCAGGATGCCACGTGTCAGAATGCGTGTCAGGTTGCCACATGGCAGGATTCCACGTCACATGGGCCCATTTGCCACGTGTCAACTAATGATTCTGCCTAAGCTATGGTAACACCTTCCTAATGTTGCATTTGTTTGATTTAGTGTTACTGTATGGCCCTAAGGTAATACTTTTCTTAGTGTTACTATTGAGAACAAAAGCGTTACATTAGAGAGCAGAGGCAACATTAGCGGATGAAATGGTCAAAAAGTGTTACCTTAGGCCTATTGTAACAAAAAACGTGTCTAATGCAACAGTAGAAGTGCGTTGCGTCTGGGCATCTATGGCGTAGTGAGAAAATTATGAATTATTTTAAAATTAATCAGAGTCCTTTCTATATTTTAGACCAATCATATTATATTAAAAATTTTCCTTGTTTAACATTACCATCCTACTTTACCAACTAGGGGTGTACACGGTTCGGGTTGGGCGAATTTTTTAACCCAGCCCAATTTAATCGGTTTGAAAAATTTTCAACCCAATCTATTAAAATTAAATTCATAATCCAATCCAATCCAACCCAATCGGTTTGGATTGGTTTGGATCGGTTTGGACGGGTTATGAATAAATATTTAAAAGATTGCATAAAAAATTGTTATTATTTTTGTGGTTGCTGAAATAATTAATGAAAGGTTTCAGCATATGTTTAAAAAATTTAACATACAACTTGCATTTCATAGTTTCTATAACAGATAAAATGTTGTTATTTTCTCTCAGTAAGCTTCATGTATTTAAATGGTTTGCATGACAAAATACATGAATATACATGATTGGTACAAAGACTTGAGCACGTAGCAATAGGCACTCTGCTTTCAATCTTGATAGCCTCATAATACTTTTGAACATTTCTGGGTACACGAAACACTTCTGGATAAATGGGGAAGAACAACAATCAGATTTAGGGTTGAATATTTGAATTAGTGTCGCGACTTAGGCTTAAGAGTTTTTATAGCAATGAGATCTAGGGTTCGAATACCTGTTGTTGTTGGCTTGGGTCAATATTTCCTATTAGTCTGGGTCATCTACTACTAATTTGTATTTTAACTGAACTGGGTCAATGTAAATGGGCCATTGTAATAATGGATCATGGATATAAAAAATAATTTATTAAAATTAATTTATTTTTTAATCGGGTTGGGTTGGTTCGGGTAAAAAAAATTAAAACCCGTACCCAACCCATTTAAATCGGGTTAACATTTTTTCAATCCAATTATATATCGGTTTTAAAAAAATCGGTTTGGATCGGGTGGAATAGTGTCGGTTTGGATCGGTTTGGTCGGTTTTATCAACCCATGTACACCCCTATTACCAACCATGGTTAATTTACGATTTTAATTTAAATTCAATAATAATTTTATTAATATATCCGTATAAAACATAATTTTTAAATCAAAAAGTATTTACTAAAAATCACTATATTAATTTGAAATCAATCATGATTAAATATTTACTAATCAACCATTCTTTTAATATAAATCCAATCATAATTATATTTCTATATATTACAAATTGATTTTCGTAATATGTATTATATAATTATAACCAATGTTAAATATTTATAATCAAACTCAACTCAAAATTAGAAAATTTTGGATTTGAACACAATTTTAAATAATTTGGATAAAATCCATAACTTTAAAAACAAAATTCTTTTGAAACCGCGAAAAAATATTTATTCATAAATTGTTTGTAATATGTATTTATAAACATTATATATAATCCAACACTATATATATTTTAGTTATTTGAAATATTAAATATACGCTAAATGAGTAATATCGTTGTTTGGAGAATAAATTAACAATCAAAAATTATTTTTTTAAAGATAATTATACTTCACTTCTAAATTCTAAATTAGTCAATTATATATAAAGTTTTTATTGTTTACCATACTTATTCTAATTTACTAATCATGATTAAATTAAATTTAAATAAAATAATCTCTTAATATAATAAATTCATATATTACATTATTTTTAATTTAAAAAATTATTAATAAACCGTAAATATTATTTTCTATAAATGTGTATTTGAGTAGGTATGATATAGTTTTCCTTCTTTTGGCTTTCTGGAGCTGTCAACGCCCATATAAGATTAGTTTCTCAATTCCTATAAAGCAGAATTTTGGTAGACACCTGAAAGTTGATTATTGAAGAAAACACACAAGTCATTCAACAATTTTTTTCTTCGGTACCTCAACCAAAAATTTCTGTTCATTATCAACTTAATATTCATAGGTACATGCATGAATGACTCTTACCATTCAGAAGGCATCTTGGCTCCATATAATTCAATGACCACAGGTTGGGAAATCATCTTAAAACCATTAATTTCATTCATTTTCAACATTTTTTTGTATATAATTATCTTTTAAAATCAAACCCATTCATTTTTCTATAATATCATTTTGATTATTCGATCTTCAATTTTGTTTCGTAGTTTCTTATTAATTAAAAAGACAATGGATTAGTAAGTCTATATTAAAATTAATATTAATTAGATGTTTAAATAGTTAAATATACATGTTATAATTATCACAAGCTACTTATAAAAAGAACAGTTACAAAACTCTCACAGGCTACAAGAGAATCTCCATTTTTACACCCTCGTAAAATAAGTTACTGGATACTCATTTTCAAACTAATGAAGAACTCTTCTTTTGGTACTATAAATTGTTGGAAAAATTTCGTAACAATACGAATCGGAGGAAGTTGTGCTAGAATATTAGAGCATGCAAATATCATTTTTGTGGCGTTGTTGATACCTTCCTCGTTTGAAGATATTTTTCGCTATTCGTTGATTGAGATTGATTCTTTTTTCATTTCAGATATAGGATAAAACTTGGGCATTAACCAATAGTAATTAATCTGAATTAATAAATAAATATTACAAATTTGGGAGTTATTAGACCATGCCGGAAATGTGGCATAACAACTAGCCCCAGTTCTTCAGTGTCGCTTGTTGCAGTGGAGAACTAAGAATCCCTTAATCTTCCAATTTTTTTCGATCGCTGAAACGGCTAAAAATGAAAGATTAGTAAAATATTTAGAGTATTATAGTGTCCGTAATTCGTATGCGGATGCAAGTGTGACACCTTGCCATGACCAAAATAGAATATATATTTGCCAAATGTTATCAGGAGAATGTGGTATAAAAGTGTTTTGGAGGTTCTTTGCCAGAATAAAGATTTATGGCGGTGTTTGTGGCTAAGGAAGGTTGTTGTGGGTGGTGATTGTGCCTGTATGATGACTTGTAAAGTATTGAATAGAGAATGGGTGTTTTCTCTCACTTTTATCAAGTGTTAATTTCACATATCGTACAAGATGCCTACGTCTTACGTACGTAATTCTTACCTTAGCTAGGGTTTTGTCATTTTGTGTGACCCAAGTTCATTCCAATATCAGGCCTTCTGCCCATAACCCATCCTATCCCACACGTTCCTTTATGATGTAAATAAAGGGTAAAAGAAACGAACAGAGTTGAAAACAAGGACTATACAGAAGAGGGCTTTTTTATAATACAACTCTCAGATCAAACTATATAAAGACCACAACATATTACACTCATAATTGTATATAAACTATCCCTCTTCTTGACACTTCATATTTCCATAAGTTAACATATATCAAGACATTTAATAGATATTAATAAACTTTGCAAGTTAATTTAATTCTGATCCAACAATGCCTCCCTTAAATTAAACTTGCTTCTTACTCTCAGGCTTTCAACATGCTTCTCAAAGACTTGCCTACTAAGCGGTTTTGTAAATATATCCGCCATCTGATCTTCTATTCTGCAATACTTGACTTGAACATCACCGTCATTAACAAGCTCCCTCAAAAAATGATATCGAATACGAATGTGTTTTGTCCTGCCATGGAGCACTGGATCCTTTGTGATTGAAATTGTTAAACTGTTATCGCATAACAAGCTGGTTGTTTTATATTGCTTCAGATTAAGACTTTCAAGTATTCCATGTAACCAAATCAATTGGCAGCCTGTATAACACGCAGCAATATATTCGGATTCAGTAGTTGAGAGTGCCACGATTGCCTGTTTCTTTGAACTCCATGAGATTGCTCCTCCTCCAAGATGAAAATCATACCCAGAAGTGCTTCGACTATCAACACTTCCTGCTAAGTCACTATCAGTATAACCAATGAGATTTATAGGAACATTAGCCTTATAGAGAATTCCATAATCAGTTGTCCCTTTGACATATCTTAAAATTCTCTTGGCAGCCTCCTAGTGATTAGAATAAGGTTTCTACATGAATCTACTTAATAAACTAACAGCGTACATGATGTCTGGTCTTGTAGATGTTAGATACATCAGGTTCCCAACAAGACTTCTGAACATCGTGGAATTCACAAGTTTACCTTCACCTTCTTTAGATAGTTTTAAACCTGTGATGCATGGAGTAGAAACTAGATTTGCATTCTCCATTCTGAATCTTTTTAAAATTTCCTTCGCATAGCTCTCTTGAGAAACAAAAAATCCTTCATTGGATTGATGAACTTCAATGCCAAGAAAATGATGAAGTTCTCCCAGATCAGTCATCTTAAACTCAGACATCATTGAGTGCTTGAATTCAATTAACATCTTCACATCATTTTCGGTAAAAATAAGATCATCAACATAAAGGATAACAACCATAAATTCTCCTCGAGAGTCATCTTTGATGTAGAGAGTATGCTCATAGGGACATTTTTGAAAACCGCATTTCTCAAAGTAAGAATTTATCCGACTATACCAAGCTCGTGGTGATTGTTTGAGCCCATATAAAGCTTTTTTCAGCTTGTAAACTTTATTTTCTTCTCATTTCTTAACAAATCCTGGTGGTTGATTGATGTAAATTTCTTCCTTAAGAACTCCATTTTAAAAAGCCGATTTCACGTCCATCTGAAACAACTTCCACTTCTTTTGAGCTGCAAGAGAAATTAGTAAACGAATTGTTTCAAGTCTTGAAACGGGAGCAAAAATTTCTGTAAAGTCTTCTCCTTCTTTTTGCTTATATCCTTTGCTACTAATCGAGCCTTGTGCTTGTTGACTGAACCATCTGGATTCATTTTTGTCTTAAATACCCACTTTACTCCAATGGGATTTTTATTTGGCGGCAAATCAGTAAGCTCCCATGTTTCATTTTCTGGAATGGAATCAAACTCCTATTTCATGGCCTTTCTCCAAATTTCACTCTGATTTGCTTTGTCAAAAGAAATGGGATCTTCTCCTGCAAAGAATACTACTTCATTATGTGTAACTTCATCAGTTACCTCATACAATTCTTGGAGACTTCTCATTTTTCTTATTGGGCTATCAAGCTGATCATCATCAGTTCCGGTAGTTTCATGTGTTACACCATCATCTTCAAGTCCAAAGATTGGATAATTTACTTTTTCTTTTTCCACATCATCAAATGTAGAATTTTCATCAAAGCGAACATCTCGACTTATGATCACCACTTTCTTTGTCACCGGATTGTACAACTTGTATCCTTTGCTTCTTTCACTGTATCCAATAAAAATACACTTTTCTGCCTTGTCATCTAACTTGCTTCTCATTGCATCTGGAATAAGAGAGTAAGCAGCACATCCAAAGACTTTTAAATGATGAACATTAGGCCTTTTTCCATACCAAGCTTCATGTGTGTGCGATTTTTTAAAATCTTTGTTGGTGATCTGTTGATAAGATAGACTTCACAAGAAACAGCTTCTACCCAAAAACTTTGCGACAAATTCTTTCTTTTGAGAAGACAACTTGTCATCTCCATGATTGTCCTATTTTTCCTTTCACATACACCATTTTGTTGAGATGTATGTCTGATTGTCATTTCATGTCTAATGTCGTTATCTCTGCAAAAATTTTCAAACTCATTTGAAAGATACTCACCTCCACGATCAGTTCGTAAGGTGTTAATTTTTAATCCAGTAAAATTTTCAACTTTCACTTTAAAGTCTTTGAACTTCTTGAATGCTTCAGATTTTTCTTTGAGACAATATACCCAAACTTTACGCGAGTAATCATCAATAAAAGAGATAAAATAATGATTACCACATAAAGAGGAAACTGACATCGGGCCACAAAGATCAGAATGAGTGAGTTGTAGCGGCCTTTTTGCTCTCCAAGTAGATTCAGATGGAAAAGAAGTTCTATGTTGCTTCCCAAGCTGACACGTCTCGCACACATCATCAAGATGATCAATTTTTGGCAATCCAATCACCATCATTTTTTTCTAAAGCATCTCCAGATTTCCATAGTTTATGTGTTTGTATCTATCATGCCATAACTTGGAAATTCTTTTGTCAATTCCAGCATAACAAGACATATCTTGATTGTGAAGTGTGAGTGAGAAAAGATTATTCGAACTGATTCCAACCCTAGCAATGACTTGATTTTTTCTTGACAAGTAACAAGACATATCATGAAAATGAATATCATACCCCTTTTTTAAAAGATGACCGACACTTAGTAAATTATTTCTTAATCCAGGAACAAGATAAACTTCTGACATCTTTTCAAGCTTTCCTTGTTTTGATTTAAATTTTATTTCACCACACCATTGATTTGATATGATTTTCCATATCCAACTATGACTTCTCCATATTTATTTTCGAGTAATTTAGAGAACAAACTTTTGTTACCTGTCATATGTTTGCTTGCGCCACTATCGATGTACCAGACATCTTCACGATCTCCTGCATTTGATACAAGTAATAAGGTATCATCCTCTTCATCTTTATCTTCACTGACCAAATTAGCATTATGTTTTCCTTCTTCTTTATACTAGCAATCACTTGCCACGACCTCTTTGATTAACCACGATCGCGTCCTCTTGGTGATCCTCTGAAATTTTGAATGTATTTTGTTCCGTTCCATCCACTATTCTTGTTTACATAACTACCTCTACCACGAGCATTTGAGGTCCTTCCTCGAAAGTTTTTTCCTCTTCCACGACCAAGATCTCTACTTCCTTGATTGTTTAAATCGTCATTCTTATCATTTAAAGACAACTTTGAATGGAGAGCTTGATCCAGGTTTACCTCCTTTTTCTTTCTGTTTAACCTTTCTTCATGAGCTTGTAACGAGCCCGTGAGTTCATCAATTGTCATGCTATTCAAGTCTTTAGATTCTTCAATAGCTACAACAATGTAATCAAATCTAGAATCTAAAGAACGCAGAATCTTTTCAACAATACGAACATCACTCATACTTTCACCATTTCTTTTCAATTCATGAACAATAGATTGTACTCGAGAACAATAATCAGAGACTGATTCAGATTCAGTTTTGTTCATACCTTCAAATTCCCTTCGAATAGTTTGCAAGCGAACTCCTTTTACCTTCTCATCTCCTTTGAAAGAATTTTCCAAAATTTCCCATGCTTGCTTTGCGGAAGTAGCAGAAGCTATTTTCTCCCACGCCGCATCATATGACTGCACTCCTTGGTATATCCAGAACAAAGCTTTTTGGTTTTGTTTTCGAGTCTTTGCTAAATTATTTTTTTGGGCCTGATTCAAAACTCCTTCATTCTCCGGTTCATCATAACCTTTTTCGACAATTTTCCATTCTTCTTGAGCTCCAAGAAGAGCCTTCATTTGTATGCTCCATTTTCCATAATTTTCTTTGGTTAATTGAGGGACATAAGAAAGAGGAATTGAATTGTTCATTTCTGATGGGATAAAGCTCGGATACCAATTTGATGTAAATAAAGGGTAAAAGAAACGAACAGAGTTGAAAACAAGAACTATACAGAAGAGGGCTTTGTATTCATATCTTTTTTTTATATAATACAACTATCAGATCAAACTATATAAAGACCACAGCATATTACACTCATAATTGCATATAAACTATCCTCGTGACACTTCATACTTTCATAAGTTAACATATATCAACAAGACATTTAATAGATATTAATAAACTTTGTAAGTTAATTTAATTCTGATCCAACACTCTACAATCAGGCAGCATCTCCACATTTCTTCTCGTAATTATAGGAATGTCCCGTGTTCACCAAGACATTCCCATTTATCAATGGGATTCCACAAGATTTCCTGCAAATAACACATGATGGGAGCTGGTGTTAGGAATAATTCATAAGTTGTGATGTTAAGAATAGAATTTACACATTATACTTCTTGTAATCCTGATCTTATAAAGGATTTAGCACTGTATATAGGTTTTATGTGTAAAACAGTTATCTGTATAGTTTAGTCAGGAATGAACAGTGTGTCGGAGACTACATGTCAGGAACAGAGAGCAAATCCTGATGATGGTCCAATACTGATGGTTGATCAGATACTGATGCAGTGTACAGATCCTGATATCAGTCGTGTTACTGATGATGTCATTATGGATGCTACAGAAACTGGCAAGTGCTATAAAACAGGATCGTTGTTTGAAGAACAAGCAAGAAGATATTATGAAGGAAAGAGTTTTCTATTGAAGGAAACTATCGACTAGAAGGCAGAACATTGTCATGTATAGATTATATCTTTCTGTTATTAGTTGATAGGTAGCATTATAAATATTCTCTCAATATCATTGTAAAGAGTGTGTGAGACGAAGTTGTGAGTTCGTGTGCGTAGCTCTGTATAAGGTTTGTATTCGAGAGTACGAAACAAACAGAGAGATATTTGTATTGTCAGCAGCTGCTAAAGGTATTGTACACCTTTGGTAGAGTTTGTATTTGATCTTATTAATACAAACAAGAGTTTGATTCATTCGTTTATTCTTGTTCTTATAATCAAGCAAAAATCAGACACGATTATATAACTTGTATTCAACCCCCCCCCCCTTCTACAAGTTATTCGAGTTAACAATTGGTATCAGAGCGGGTTGATTTCGAATAATCATAAAGATCTGCAATCATGTCTGGTTACAAGGATGGGAATACTAAGATTCCTATGCTCAAGAGAAACGAATATACTCTATGGGAAGTAAAGATGTTGCATCATCTGGAAGCAACAGATCCTGATTATCTTGACAGAATCAGAGATGGACCTTTTGTTCCAACAAAGGTCGTTGGACAAGCAACTGTTGATGGTGAGGTTGTTCCAGAACATACAGCAGAGAAGCCAAAATCTGAATGGTCAGATAAGGACAAGGAGAATGTTCTCAAAGATGCTAAAGTGAGAAACATATTATTCAACAGTCTTGATTCTGTTCTCACTAACTATGTTCTCTCTTGTAAAACTGCTAAGGATATATGGGACAATCTTAAGGTTCACTGTGAAGGAACTAAGCCTGTCAGGAAGAATATGAGGACATTACTTATACAACAGTATGAGTACTTTGAATCCAAGTCTGGTGAGTCACTTACTGATACCTTTGATAGGTTTACAAAACTCATCAATGAGATGGCCATGCATGGTAAATATTATGACTTGGAGGATATGAATACAAAGTTCATGAAAGCTTTGCCTGATTTCTACAATGAGAAGATATCTGCGATTGAGGAAGCTAATGATCTGGATGAGATTTCATTAGAGGCAGTATATGGAAAATTGAAAGCTTATGAACTTGACAAGCAGCAGAAAAAGAGCAGGAGTGAAGGAAAGATGAAGACTATTGCACTTACTGCTCAATCTGAAGTAAAGAAGCTTCCTGAAGAACAACATGAAGAGATTGCTGTAAAGAATTCGAGGAAGAAGAAAAGCAAAGAAAGTTCTGAGTCAGAGACTACTGATATGGACTCTGACAACAATGATTCTGAATCTGAGATGCAAGAACTCTTTGCTATGTTTGCTAAAGCTTTCAAGAAAGGAAGATTCAACAGGAGAAGATTTAGCAAAGGACCTTTTCAAAAGAAGGAGGAGAAGAAGAGTGACAAGAGCAAAAGTACAATTGTCAAGCTTGATAAGGCCAAGATCAAGTGCTTTAACTGCAACGAGCTTGGACACTTTGCTAGTGAGTGTAAGAAGCCTAGGAATTCAGGAAAGGGTAATGCACTTATGGTCACACAGAAAGATTGGGCTGATTCCAGTGACTCTGAAGATGAATTGGATTATGAAAACATTGCATTGATGGCCAATAGTTCAGACAAACCTGGATCTCCAAAGAAAACTTCTCCATCCTCTGTTAAGGTATCACTTCACTCTCTTGATTCATTTGATAGCTTAAATTCTGATGAAATTAGATCTATCCATGCTGAGTTTAAGAATCTTATGACTAATTTTAGAATTCTTACTTGTGAAAGAGATGAACTTAAGGTTAAGAATGATAAATTAGTTGATAGAAATAATTTTCTTGAATCTGAATTAGTTCAAATGGAAGAATACAAGTTGAGTTCTGATAAAGCTAAGCATGATTATAGTGTAATTCTTGAGGCTTATGACTATGTCAGAAAAGAACTAGAAGAAGAGAGAGATGTGATTAAGACCATTAACAATTCCAGTAAGAAGACAATAGAAATCTTTGAGAGTGGAATTCGTGGTAAGGTTAATGGTTTAGGTTTTGATAAGGCTAGACAAGAAGAAAAAGTAGCTATTGTCAATGATGATAGTAAGGTAGAAGCTAACACATCTAAATCTGAAGGTAAGAAAATTGTTTCTGAACCTAATCATGTTAAATTTGTTGATTCAAAAGGTACCCCTGTTGTACACAAAAGGATTAACAATAGTTTTTCAGATGAGAAAGTGTTAGAGAAACCTAAGAATGTAAACATAGGGTTTCTGTCTAAGTCTCAGTTGAAAAAGAGATTAGATGGTCTTTCAGAGTCTAGCAAGATCAAGAGAAATAGGAATGGAAAAGAAGGTATTAACAAAGAGAATAATTACAAGAATGTACCTGATGCACCTAGGAAAAAATGCTATAAGTGTGGAAATCATAATCATTTGGCCCTAGACTGCAATCAAAAACCTTCTTGGAAAACTGAGTCCAGATTCCCCAAGACTCAGAAAATTCAATACCAACCACAAAAAGCTTGTTATCATTGTGGTAGTTTACTTCATTCCATTTACATGTGTAGAGAATATCATGAACTGTATTATGACTATTATTCTTTGAAATCTGAAACTCCTAGTCACAAACAGTTTGTGAGATTAGAGTCTAAAGTTGACTCTGCAACAGGTAAAATAAATGCAAAATCTTCAAAGTCTGTTGTCTCTAAATCTAGTAAGAAAGGATCCAATCAAAGTTGGGTCCTAAAAAATTCTAACTAGTTACTTTTTGTTTGCAGGGCACAGGAAAGAAGCATTCAATTATCTTGGACAGTGGATGCTCTGGACATATGACTGGAAAGAAGTCCCTGCTTACAAAGTTTGAGAGGAAAGCTGGCCCAGTAATCTCTTTTGGAGATGGCAACAAAGGAGAAACTCTGGGATATGGCTCAATTATTTTGGGGAATGTCATCATAGAAAATGTAGCACTGGTTGAAGGCTTGAAACATACTCTTTTAAGCATAAGTCAACTGGGTGATAAAGGTTACAAATCAATCTTTGACAGAGAAGGATGCAAAGTCTTGAATATGCATAATGGAGACATTGTTCTAACTGGTCAAAGACATGGTAACATATATGAAGCCAGCTTAAGTGATACATCTAAAGGAATTGTTAGATGTCTATACAGCAAAGCAACAAATGATGAAAGCTGGAATTGGCACAAGAAGCTCTCACATCTTAACTTCAAGAAGCTTAATCAACTTGTTAAACACAATTTGGTGAGAGGCCTACCTCAGGCAAATTTTGTGCAAGATGGACTTTGTGATGCATGTCAGTTTGGAAAGCAAAGAAGAACCACTTTCAAGAGCAAGACTGAAAATTCAATTACTGAACCATTTCACATGCTACATCTTGATCTGTTTGGTCCAGTAAACATTATGTCTATCAGCAAGAAAAGATATGCTCTAGTTATGGTAGATGATTTCACAAGGTTCACATGGGTGTTCTTTCTACACAAGAAGGATGAAGCTCCTCAGCAAATCATTGAACTCATCAAGAATATTCATAATAACTCTGAGTACAAAGTCAAAGTACTTAGGAGTGACAATGGTACAGAATTCAAGAATTCTACAATGGAGGGGTTTTGTGCAGACAATGGAATCACTCAACAGTTTTCTGCACCTGGTACACCTCAACAAAATGGTGTAGTGGAAAGAAAGAACAGGACTCTCATAGAGGCAGCAAGAACCATGCTTGCAGATGCAAAACTTCCAACCTACTTTCGGGTAGAAGCTATTAACACTGCATGTTTCACTCAGAACTGTACCTTGGTAAATAGTCATGGAAAAACTCCCTATGAGATGATCAAAGGAAAGAAACCAAGTGTGAAATATTTTCACATCTTTGGATGCAAATGCTATGTCCTAAAAGTTCATCCAGAACAACTTGGAAAATTTGAAGCCAAATCGGATGAAGCAATTTTTCTAGGATATTCAGCATCTAAGGCCTTCAAAGTTTATAATCTCAGAACTCACATTGTTATGGAATCAATTCATGTTGCATTTGATGATAAGAAGTTTGGAATTTTGCAAACTGATGAAAGCCATGACAAATTGGAATTTGAAAATCTGAAGAATTCTGAGATACTCTCAAGTGATGATGAAGGTTCTCCAGAAGAAATTTCTATTGCTTCTCAAAGGAATGCTACTGTTGAGGGGGAGCAAATAAATCAGAGAGAACACAGTGATCATCAGGAGCAGACTAGTCTTTCAGAATCTATTCCATCAGGAATTGATGTTTCAGAGTCTACTCCATCAGGAACTGACCTTTCAGAGTCTACTGAGGAAAGATCAGTAACTAGCAGCAATATGGAATCTACTGATTCTATTGATCAAAGGAGAGTTTTTGAAGGTAGAGAGAATTCTTCTACAAGAGATACCACTAACTTAGGGGGAGAGACTAGCAGAGTTGATTTACCACCTGTTAGAAAATGGACAAAGGATCATACTGAAGACTTGATAATTGGTGATCCAAATAGTGGTGTTCGAACTAGAAGATCAATTCAAAATGAATGCTTGTATAGTTGCTTTCTCTCAAAGAATGAACCTAAGAAGGTTGAAGAAGCCTTACAGGATCCTGATTGGGTAATTGCAATGCAGGAGAAGTTAAATGAGTTTGAGAGAAACAAAGTTTGGAAACTGGTACCAAGACCTAAAGATAGATCTATTGTTGGTGCAAGATGGGTTTTCAGAAACAAGCTAGATGAATCTGGTATGATTGTAAGAAACAAAGCAAGACTGGTGGCCAAAGGTTATTCTCAGGAAGAAGGCATTGATTATGATGAGACCTTTGCACCTGTAGCAAGATTGGAAGCAATCAGAATGTTTCTTGCATTTGCAGCTCATTCAAAATTCAAGGTATATCAGATGGATGTAAAGAGTGCTTTTCTAAATGGCAAACTTGATGAAGAAGTTTATGTAGAACAGCCACCTGGATTTGTTGATCCAAAGTTTCCAAATCATGTCTACAAACTTGACAAGGCACTCTATGGACTAAAGCAGGCACCAAGAGCATGGTATGAGACTTTGTCTAAATTTCTTCTTGAAAATGGCTTCACAAGAGGTACAATTGACAAAACTCTATTCTTTAGAAAGATAAAAGGTGAATTGCTTTTAGTTCAAGTTTATGTTGATGATATTATTTTTGGTTCTACTAATGAAAAGTTGTGTGCTAAGTTTAGCAAGCTTATGCAGTCTAAGTATCAGATGAGCATGATGGGTGAACTAAATTATTTCTTAGGCTTGCAGGTCAAACAGACTGAGACTGGTATTTTCATTAATCAGTCAAAGTATATCAAAGATCTTTTAAGAAGGTTTGACTTTCAAGACTGTGCAGTTGCAAAAACACCCATGGCAACAGCCACTAAACTAGACTCTGATCCTAAGGGGAAGAGTGTGGATAATACTAGTTATAGAGGCATGATAGGCTCATTGTTATATCTAACTGCAAGTAGGCCAGATATAATGTTTTCTACCTGTTTATGTGCTAGATTCCAAAGTAATCCTAAGGAATCTCATTTAATTGCTGTGAAGAGAATTTTTAGATATCTCAAAGGAACTCCAAATCTTGGTTTGTGGTATCCTAGAGAATCTGATTTCTTTCTAATTGGCTATTCAGACTCTGATTATGCAGGGTGTAAGATAGACAGGAAAAGCACTACAGGTACATGTCAATTTTTGGGAAATAGATTGATTTCTTGGGCAAGCAAGAAGCAACAATCTGTTTCAACCTCAACTGCAGAAGCTGAGTACATAGCAGCAGGCAGTTGTTGTGCACAGCTCCTTTGGATAAGAAATCAATTGCTGGATTATGGTATGACACTTAGTAATATTCCTATGTTTTGTGATAATACTAGTGCTATTAAAATTGCAGAAAATCCAGTTCAACATTCAAGGACTAAGCACATTGATGTCAGGTATCATTTTATTAGAGAACATATTGAGAATGGTACTGTGGAACTTCATTTTGTTCCTACTTACAAACAGCTTGCAGATATTCTAACTAAACCACTTGATGAGACTACATTCAGTAGACTAGTAAGTGAGTTAGGAATGTTAAATTTTTAGATCTTTAACATCTGCAAAAGTAGCAAGGTATGTTGTTCTTAGCTTATAGACTTGATATTCTTATCAGGATCTATATTTGATTGTTAAATGCTTGAGCTATAACACATTGCCTTGATAAATTTCAGTATGATAGACTTGTTAATAATCATCAGGATTAGATTTATCATCAGGATGCTGACGTCATCAGTATTGTGTCAGTATCAGGATTATGAAAATTGCTTCAGATCCTGACGTTTACTTTGTGTAGTAATCTGATTCTGTGATGTGTTAAGTCTGTGCTAGCAAGTTTTGATATTTGCATACTGATAATTTATACATCATTCAAAAATCAAAAGACAAGCAGATAACAAGAAATTGTATTTTCATTAATAAAAATCATTACATGGAAATGAAATACAACATCTTTTTGTCTAAATTTCTACTCTATACTTGTCTTTGATATGAACTCTGAGGTACAGGACAAGGAGCATCTCAAGAAATCCATCAGGGGATGAAAGCCTCGTTTGCTCTTGGATTCCTTGTCTGGGCGACTTGAATGAGAGCAGCTAACTTAAATGAATAGCATCTCCATCAAGATCAACCTCAAACTCTCGGCCAAATTCTTCATCCTCAAGTTTTGAGGAGGTTAGGGGAAGATTGTATCCAACAGATGGATGTTCTAGGAGAAACCTCTGGATATTATCGAAAACCAATCCATTCATGATTAGTTCGATGAGAAGAGTCGTTTGTTCAAAGAGATGATCAAGAACAGGATATTCATCGACCAAGAAAAATCTTTAAAATGGGTTTGAAGGGATTTTTGGTTTGAGAAGCATTGTTGAGAAGAAAAGAAATTGAAAGGTTATGGAGAATGGCACAAGGCGTTTGGTTCTTTTAAAGGAAGACGTGAGAAGCTGAGCAGTCACTTGGAAGTCTTAATGAAGTCAAATGCTAATTATTGCATAAGACTGTATTTCTTGTTTCAAGAAATATTGAAAATATCTAACCAATTGATTTTCTGTTCAGATTAATTGTTTATTTTCTTTTTCAGATAAAAGAAAGATGCCACGTGGAAAACTCCATATTTAGTCTCTGATGATATTGATCAGGATTTCATGAGTGATCATCAGGATTTGAAAATTGCATTTTGTGATTATTTTGATGAGAGGTCATCAGGAAAAGGAAGCTGATCAGTATTACTTATTTATACCCTGATTTATTTCATGAAAATCAATTTTGGATTTTATTTTCCAAAAATCATGGGTAACCGCATTTTTCAGGGACTGACACCTGTCAATCTACGTGTCAACGTGGGATAGTGGTCTGAAAGATTTGTGAAATATATTTGTTTTGAAACTCTAATCGTGTAATTGCTTTCTCTAATTTTACATTCTCTAAAGCAAAAAATCACTCGTGAGTTTTCAAAATCACTAATCCATTTCAAGAATTTTTCAAGTTTCTTTTCAGATCAAGAATGGCAGCTCAGAGAAGATTACCTAAATCAGTAGCCTTCAAGTTTGGTGACTTTGATTTTATGACAAACAATCATGTTGCAGCTATCACCAACAAGGAAGGAGTGTCATCTGATTTTCATCCAATCATGGATTTTCTGGCGTATGGACCATTAAGTTATGCATTGACAGCATCTCCACAGATTAATCAAGAAGCTGTTTCACAAGCTTGGGAGAATGCTGAGGTAATTGATTCTACTCAGAGTCAATCAGGTAAGATTGTTCTACATTTAGGACAAGATTCATTTGACATTACTGAATCTGTTGTTAGTTCAGTACTTTGCTTACCTGTTACTGATAGTTATGAGAATGTACCATCTGATGATAATATAAGAACTATGTTGTCTGAATTAGGTTATAGTGGACCTTTAGATAACATGAGCCAGTTGAATAGGTCTTTTCTAAGAAAGGAATGGTCTTTTTATTTTGATCAAATTGCTAAATGTTTTACTGGCAAATGTAGTTCTTTTCAACAAATTACTTCTGTTACATCTCATATTGCTTATAGTTTGCTTTATGACAGAGTAATTAACATTGGTCATATTATCTTAAGTCAGATGAGTATTAAACTTGGGTTAAGAGATCAAAACAGGAAAATGGTTTATTATCATAGATTTATGCAATTGTTTGTTAACCATTTTATTCCTGATGTTGAAACTAGATTTGGTAGAGAACATTGTGTTTCTTCTTATGAACAGCAAAAGAGAATTTTCTCTGATATTACAAAGAAGGACAATGAAAAGAATCTAGATGAAATACCTGCAATTCATTATCCACATCATTTTCAGGTAATTCTTAAAACTCATCTTCCTACTCTCTACAATTCTTCTTTCTTTTGTGGTGAAATGGCTCAGGAATCTCAATTGGAGGAGAACCCACCTGTGTCTACCCAAGTAGCCCAAAACATCATAGTCTCTGAAACAATTCAAGAACCAAATTTTGATCCACAGCCTATTGTTTCAAAGAAACCAACCTCTGGTGTTTCTCAAAAGACATCAGTTGTAAGGAAGAGAAGATTTGTTGTGTCAAGTAGTAGTAGTAATTCTAGTGAAGATGATGATGATTTAACTCTTGCAGAGAGAGCAGAATTGAAGGCTGCAATTCAACTTTCTTTGTTAGCACAAAGAGATGAAAAACCTAGTCACAGCCAGGCTGCAGTCTCACAAAAGGCTGTAGTTCTTAAAAAGGGAAAACAGTTACTGGATACTGTCTCTCAAAAGACTGTGTCTATTGAACCAAGATCTCATCCCAAGATCACTTCTGTGTCTACACCTCTTGAGTCTTCTCAGGATAAATCTTTTGCTCACTATATCAGGAGAACAAGGAGAAAGATTCAATTGTCACCTACACACACAGAGTCTAGTCCAACTAATATCATGCAGGTTTCTACAAATCAAGCTACATCTATGTCAGTATTTGACAAGAGAGATCTGGATATTGATTCTTCATGGGAAACTACATTATCATACAGACTGGCTATGGGACTAATTTCTCTCAAAGTGAAGTTGTCAAGGCCTGTTCTAGACTTTCTGATTGAAAGAGTACCAAAATTTTTATTTCCAGATGAATATGGACTTCTACATCAAAGACTTGACTTAATGAAGATGTATTTCTATGTGTCTATCAGAAGACAATTAGTCAAGAAATTTGGACTCTCGAAGCATGTTGCACTTCAATCACTTCATGCATATTTATTTGACAAGAATGTAATTATTGAAGATGCTTCAGCTCAAGGTGAACAACTGGAGGAAGTAGATAGAGGGAAGCAGTCAACAGAAGATACTATTGCACCAGTGGTGAGTAGTAGGAAAGATCAGATCACGGTCACTGCAACACAAGAACCATCTAGTCAGAGGAAGGATGACTCAGGAGCTGTGATAGCTGATGTTGAAAGGTCTTCTGTGATGACTGAGAATGCAAGTGAGATACCCTATGATATGGGAGGAATGACTTTGGTTGATTTTTCTGAAGATCAAACAAATTTTGTTCAGTCAGAGTCTATCCACCTTGAGGGTGTGTCTCAGCAAACAACACTTAAAGACGGTGATGTACTAACTATGGTGTCTAATGAAGTATTACTGAAGACATCAGAGTCTAGTAAAGAACCTGAAAGTGGTATACTGGAGCCTGTAGTTTCTGAAAGGAAAGAAGATGATTGTATGGGTTCAGAGACTATAGCAGCTCACTCCTTGGAGAAAACCTCAAGCCACATGCCATATGAGGAACCCTCTCTCCATGTGAGTTCAGGTATAAAAACTCCTTCTAAACTCTATTTTTCTGTAGGTCATGAGAGCACTTATCCAAATTTGAGTGATACACTTGAAAAGATGGATATTGATCCACAATTTGAGTGGCTGGCTCCTGACCAGGCAAAAGGTGAGGTAGAAAGAGTGTTGACTTTAGTAAGTCAAAGTGAGAATGAGGGTATGGATGATCAACTCCATAGTGAGGGAGAGAAAATTAGGAAACCATCATTTGATTTCTGGGATCAGGTTTTTCCTGAATCTTGGTCTGAAAATTTGGGTATGGATGCTGGTACTTATTCATTCATCAAAATGTATCAGAAGAATGACCTAGCACATCACAATGCAAAGCCAGAAGTTAAAGCTCAGAAGCAAAAGGAGAGGCTTGCAGAAATCATTAACAGGAGAGGTGCCAGGGTAAAGCAATCTCTTGATACATATGTACCAGATGAAGATCCTAATGATCCTAGTGTTCCTTTGTATGTACTTCCAATATCAGCTAGAATTGAGACATCAACAGTCTCTGATCACTCTAAGGAGGAGTCAGGATTTGAAGATGTTAGTACACAGAATACTGGTGAAGGAGATGATGATCATGTTTCAGTTCCAGAACAGAAAGATGAAGACGTTGATACTTCTAATTAGGTTTTATTACTTGAATATCATACAACTCAAGCAACTTCTTCTACAAGACTTGAAGATAAAGTTCTTTCTGATTCTGATACTGAAGATTCTAGAAGCACTTCCAATATTGAAGTTCATTCTGATGTTTTGAAAGATATTCAGACTTCTCAAATTGCTATTCAAACAAGACTTCAATCACTTGAAGATAACCAAGTCACAATTATGGAAAATCAAGCAGTTCTTATGAATCTCATTTGTTCTGTTTCTGAATCTCTTGGAATTAATGTTGCTGATGTCAAAAAGGGGGAGATAAAGACAATTCAAAGACAACAACAACAATACCAGACTGAAGAAGATAAAGATAAAGCTTGGGGAGATAAAGATCAGACAAAGGGTAGTAAAAAGAAGAACCAGGAGTGACAGTGGTGAATCTCAGCTAGGAAGTGGTAAGGAGCAGCATCAATAGTTAAAATTCTTTCTTCTAAGTACTGGATAAATGTCTACATCTGAGAAGGAGGTACTTAACTTCATAATTCTACATTCATAAATTCTATTCTGGTTGTAATGTTATATGTTTTGACATCCACAACTTAGATTTATGCTTCAGATTGTAAAGCATAAATAGGGGGAGATTGTTAGGAATAATTCATAAGTTGTGATGTTAAGAATAGAATTTACACATTATACTTCTTGTAATCCTGATCTTATAAAGGATTTAGCACTGTATATAGGTTTTATGTGTAAAACAGTTATCTGTATAGTTTAGTCAGGAATGAACAGTGTGTCGGAGACTACATGTCAGGAACAGAGAGCAAATCCTGATGATGGTCCAATACTGATGGTTGATCAGATACTGATGCAGTGTACAGATCCTGATATCAGTCGTGTTACTGATGATGTCATTATGGATGCTACAGAAACTGGCAAGTGCTATAAAACAGGATCGTTGTTTGAAGAACAAGCAAGAAGATATTATGAAGGAAAAAGTTTTCTATTGAAGGAAACTATCGACTAGAAGGCAGAACATTGTCATGTATAGATTATATCTTTCTGTTATTAGTTGATAGGTAGCATTATAAATATTCTCTCAATATCATTGTAAAGAGTGTGTGAGACGAAGTTGTGAGTTCGTGTGCGTAGCTCTGTATAAGGTTTGTATTCGAGAGTACGAAACAAACAGAGAGATATTTGTATTGTCAGCAGCTGCTAAAGGTATTGTACACCTTTGGTAGAGTTTGTATTTGATCTTATTAATACAAACAAGAGTTTGATTCATTCGTTTATTCTTGTTCTTATAATCAAGCAAAAATCAGACACGATTATATAACTTGTATTCAACCCCCCCTTCTACAAGTTATTCGAGTTAACAGCTGGCCAGGCTCGCATCGCAAATTCATACTTGAGAAATAACACACACATCTTTAATAGTACTTTACCATAAAACGAATTGAACATGAGCTCACAGCTCATAATGAAGCCTCCCTCTTCATGCGACATCTCAGCTCGCATCCAAGCCCACTTCACTCTGTCATCACCTCGCATATCTCAGATCAACGACCTCCCAAGTTATGCGAAGCGAGCCCACAAAACCGATGCAAGTTGGAACCACATCTTGGCCCATTCAGGCTTGTTACTCTTAAGTCTCTACCAAGCCCAATGTAGATCTTCCATTTCTAGCGAGACGGGTCAGAGGCCCAGCTCCCATTCTATAACAAGAGCCCATGGACTCATCTCGGACCTATTTGGGAGCTATGCCTAAAAGTGAATGTAACACTAGGTTAAACAAGTAAATCTTGTAAGTAACCTTTTTTTTTCTGTCATCTAGTTTACTTTTTAGAAGGTTTACTATGTAAGAAATTTTTTTCAAACTGGTATTTACTTGTTACAATAGTCGTCATCCAGTTTAAAGAGTTAAGAAGAGAACTCTTCTTTTGTCGTCATTTTCAAACTGGATGAAGAAATCTTACACAAAATTACTAAATACCTTGTAAACAGTTGAGGTAATTTGACAATTAAATGTGGACAAACCCAGTTATCATATTCCAATTAATCTCGTACTTTGGAATATTAGTTCTCATTTATCTTTTGACGGTATTGATCATTTAAATATGGAGTTAATTGCAAAAAAGTGGCCAGATTTTATACTCATTTTTAAAAAAATGGTCAGACTTTCAATTTTGCAAAATGGTGGCCAGACTTGCCTTTTTCCTTTCAAAAAAGTGGCTGGAGATGATTTTCAGCTAATTTGGCAGGGGTAAAATGGGAAAAATATGTTATTTTACTAAAAAAAATGCTAAAAACCCCAAAAATTAACCAAAAAATCCCCAAATTAATATGTGCATGTCACCATATGATTGGTTATATTCGTAATAATAATAATAATAATAATAATAATAATAATAATAATAATAATAATAATGTAACCCCATGCATGCACATAAATTGACTAATTAAATTTTGACAACTCATATTTGTGGATTTTTTTGGTGAATTGATGTGCATATATGGGGGTCATTATTATTATTACGAATATAACCACTCATATGTTGACACATATTAATTTGGGAATTTTTGTGGACAATTTTTCGGATTTCTAACATTTTTTTCCCATTTTACCCCTGCCAAAAAGCTGAAAATCGCCTGCAGCCACCTTTTTGAAAGGAAAAAGATAAATCTGGCCACCATTTTGCAAAATGGAAAGTCTGGCCACCTTTTTGAAAATGAGTGTAAAATCTGGCCACCTCTTTGAAGTTTACTCTTTAAATATGCATTGAGATTCATCATTGAGAAAAAAAGTATTCTAATTCCTACATGTAAAGATTCCACATAACATCAGGTCTCAAAAAATGATCAGCCGCTTTATCTGTGTAGAACTACAAGTTTTTCGAACAGATGCTAGACTGCTAGTGAATGAAGGTGATGGCCTCTTTTAGAAATTTTTCTGGGATGATCCTTGCAGAGTTACAGTGCCAAGTTGATATAAATTTACTAGTTGATGATATACTGCTGTTGTGGACTGTGAACAATCAAGTTATCGACAATCGTTAGATTAATTGATACTCCTGTGTCCCAAACTTCCCTAACTAATTTATTCTAATCGTATCATTCCTAAACTTTACAGGTGTAGTGCCTGCGCCTGCGCAACGCCATGCATTCAGGACTGGATTAATTTAGTGTAACGTATATGGCATTTGACAATCAGCAAATTGCATCAAGAATCAGTTCGCACACGGATTTTCCAGAGCATTAAGGCCTTACCTCAACAGTATAACATATATATTCGTGTGGGCGTTTATGGTTAAATTCGAATCTGATACCCGAAGACAATTCACATTGGACCAATATTCACATACCTTTTTTCCCATCACTAGCTACTCCATGATCCAAATTCGGATTTACTTTAAAGTTCCGCCAGAATAAGTACCTGTACACTAAAATCGTTGATTTTTCTTCTTGCATATATACTCCTACATGATCGTCACATCACACATCCATCCCAGTTTGTTGGAATCACAGTGTACAACAAGGAAAAAAAGAGAATTTTATCGAAACAAAATTTTCTCATAGCATAGCATATTACTTATCCTTTCACCTAGCTGCGATTCTACATGTGTATCAAGTTTGTGTAGATGCTATCTAATCCGCTACTAGAAATTACTAAAAAGTGATTCCCACTGACAATACATATGTGACCAGCCAAACTTTAAGGATAGGTTATGCCTATAAACTATCACATGACTGGGTGCATATAGGAATCATGCTCTGTTTTATCATGACTTGCTGATTAATATCTAAACAGAGACCTGAATATAAACTTGAAATAGCAGCAAGCCAAAAAAAAAAAAAAAAAAAAAACCATTTCTCTTAAATATTGCGGTAAAATGCTTATTATTATGATCTTGCTTAATAATTTTGGTAAATACAGAAATCAGAATTATTTTCAAAGCATCTGTGTATTTGTAATAGGAACTCATCTGACCTAGCTGGAGTACCTACCCGAGGCTGCTCTTAGGTACAGCAATCCCCGTATCAGATTCGGTATATAGCATCCACCTGCAACTTGACCATATTTCTTCATATATTGTATATGTTTAAGCGATTAATGAACGTGGTCGAAATAAGTCCTGATCAAGATTCAAGAACGTGGTATGATACTAGTGTTAAAAACATACTAAATTAAATGTAAAGCTTACTCCATATTGTGTAGCAAGTAATTAAATCAAAGAAGTGTGTGAACAAAAAACGATGCACTGATGCAACTGTGTGAAATTCCAGAGCCCACCTAAAATAGTTGTTTTTCTGTGTCTATAAATTAAACGGACACTTTCCAACTCAATCATAAGCGAAATAGCGTCACAAGATCTCTTTGAATATATATATAATCATAATTAAGATGGGAGCGGAAGGAGCCGAAAAGAGATTTGCAGTGCTGCAAGCAGCAAGGGATTCAGAGTATGTGAAGAAAATGTACGGAGGGTACTTCAACTTGTTTATTGAAGCCTTTGGAGAAGAAGGGGAGGCATGGGATTTGTTTATGGTTGTTGAAGGTGAATTCCCACTTTTAACTGATCTTCAAAATTACGACGGGTTTGTAGTTAGTGGTAGCCCCTATGATGCTTATGGCGATGACTGTTGGATTCGTGAGCTCTGCGATCTCTTGCAAGCCATTCATGCTCTCCAAAAGAAAATTCTTGGAATTTGCTTTGGCCACCAGGTGAAAATATTACAATTAATTATGCTACTAGTTTTTGTCAAGATTGTAATAACTAAGAAGTATCATGATAATTCCAACTTGCTCACACACAAGTGATCAGCTATACACGGTTCTCTTAATTTTAAACAAAGAAGCATATGTTTGTAAGAAGTTAATCCCCATGCATGAATCAACAGGTGTTATGTAGAGCATTGGGAGGAAAAGTTGGAAAATCCAAGAGTGGCTGGGACGTTGGGCTTAGAAATGTGAGATTTAACGTAAAGAATATCGTCAACTCCGACTCCTGCAGTTTCCTCAATGGTTTTGATGTTGATGACTTCCCGCAACTTCTTTCTATCATTGAATGCCATCAGGACGAGGTCTTAATCTCTTATAGTGCAATGGAATTGAAGTACACATTTATTTATAAAGCATCACTTTAAGGTTAATCATTAATAATATGCAGGTGTATGAGGTTCCCATGGGGGCAAAAGTGATTGGATATTCGGAGAAAACAGGAGTAGAAATGTTTTGCTTTGGAGATCACATATTAGGCATACAAGGTCATCCGGAATACCCCCTTGACATTATTCTTAATCTCATCGACCGTCTTCTCACTAATGGCTCCATACAGGTAGGTACCATATTACTATAGGGACATATCAGTAAGAATATGTATATAAGCAATAAAGAGATTGCAAAAAATATAGTGTTTCGCCAATGTTTATATGGTTACTTATATCTACTAATCTACTAGTGTATTCCATCAAGTGATCACTGCGATATTTCTTGTGCAGGAAGAATTGGCCGAAAATGCCAGGCTCCAGTTGCAGATAGGGGAACCAGATAGAAAGTGTTGGGAAAGAATATGCAAAGGTTTCCTCAAGGCTAAAATTTTAACAAAGAGTGTTGATAAAAACATAAGTGACTTATACAAAGGATTCCTCGAGGCTGGGAGTTTAACAGAGAATGTTGAGAACCTGAATGATCTATGCAATGGTTTCCTCAAGGATGAGATTCTAAAAGAACATGTTGATAGCAACCTAGACGGTCTTTGCAAAGGTTTTCTCAAGGCTGAGATTTTTACAGAGAATGTTTGATGACAACCTAAATGGTGATCTTAATAATTAGTTAAGCTGGTTTTTGCACTATGCAATGATCCTAGTTCATGTAAATTCCTCAGACGGTGTGCAGTACTTAGTGTGCTGACAACTCTCAAGTATTGACATTCGCTAATACGGAGTAATGATTTTCACTAGATTAGGCAAGTAATTAAAGCGACAAATTAAGCTTCACTCGTGTAAATAGTGTAAGTGTGTTATAATAATATCCTTAGCTTCTACTCTATTTATGTACGTATATCCGCATCTTCTCAGGAACTTGTATTGAAATGTTGTTGAATCAAGAGGACATCAGACTTTGATGCTTGAGAGTCAGTCGGGTCTGGTCTTATATACAGCACGTATACTTTTCTAATTGAAGGTAAAAATTGAGAATCTTATAAAATTACTACACAAAGTATATATATAAATTTTCTTTTGAGCAATTCTTGGTATAGTAAAAGTATGGTCTTATGACCTTCATTGGTACGGTGTTATAATCAAAACAAACGATGAACTTTAATCCGGTTTTCAATATATGTTCAAACTGCAGTTTTACACATAACGAATAATTTTAGTTTCATTCAATTGATTTCATGTCTTGGGGGTTTCTCGTGATGAAGGTGCATGCATGGAGAAGAGGAGGGTAACATATTTGTCGGAAGTAGAGCTGTTAACGAAACTAGCTGTTCGTGAGCAAGCTCGAGCTCGGCTCGATAAGGGCTCGGTTCGGCTTGGTTCGTTAAGAACTCGAGCTCGAGCTCGAACACAAAAAATGTTAGTTAAGCTTAACGAGCTCGAGTCGAGCTTTTAGCATGTGCGGCTCGAGCTCGGCTCGGTTCGGCTCGTTAAAAGTTCGAAAAAATTGTATAAAATAATAATATTTTATTTTTTTATATATATTTTTTATATATAATATATATTAAATAATAATATTTTATTATTATTAAAGAGCTCGGCTCGTTAAGAGCTCGATTCGTTAAGGGCTCGGCTCGTTAAGGACGTTCGATAAAAGCTCGTGTGCGGCTCGATTTCTTAACGAACTCGAGCTCGAACAAACATTTTGTGCGTTAACAAAGCTCGACTCGGCTCGGTTCGTTAAGAAAAAAGTTCAGCTCGGCTCGTTTAGCTCAAAACTCGACTCGGCTCGGTTCATTAACAGCTCTAGTTGGAAGCCGACTCGATCCACTAAGAAAACTAGTAGATAGTGGAACACAAAACAAAGGTTCCGGTCGTTGCAAGACTTGACCAAACATGCATCACTGCACGAGCCACGAGCTTAGACAGTCATGCAGATTTTAGTTAAAAACTGGAGTGTGTGAAATGTGCAAACTGCAAACCAAATGGGAGAACAAAATTATAGCTCGTGTCATCAAACTTATACTCACTCCGTCCCTATTTAGTAGTTCATTTTGAGAAAAAAAACAAAAATTGTCCCTATATAGTTGTCTTTTTTCATATTTCAATGCATGTTTTTCAAAATTTTCCAAAATTATCCCTACATTTCTATTTCCAATGTTTGACTTTATAATTAATTATACATTCAAAAGTTATTATTTAATGCAATAAGTAGGGGCAACTATGGAAACAAAATATGACATTAAATATTTCTTAAAATGTGTGTTTTTTTCAAAATTGACTACTAATTAGGGACGGATGAAGTAAAACTAATACCATATCAAAAGGGTTTTATATACTCCCTCCGTCCCAATTTATATGTCCCTTTTGAAAAAAATATATACATATTACTCCCTCTGTTTTTTTATATGACGTTTGACTTTTTGCACACATTTCCAAGTGCTTTGACCGGGTACTTAAAATTATTATTTTTTAAAAAAAAAATTGTGAATTAAAATATTTATTGTGTATTTTAATTCAAAAAAAGAAAATCTTAAAAATAATAATTATAAGTGCCCGGTCAAAGCACTTGGATTTGTGTGCAAAAAGTCAAGCGTCATATAAAAAAAACAGATGGAGTAAAAAAAAGTTTGTTGGATAAGGTTTTTCAATAAATAACCTTAATAAATGCATTGGTAAAATGAGAATAGAGTTAAGTTTTAAAGAAGTCAAGTATTGAAAATAAAAATATAGGGGTAATTTTGGAAAATTAGACTTAAATTTGTATAGAAAGAAGAAATATTTATATGGAAAGAAGAAATGAACATGTAATTAGGGACAATTTTTTTTTACAAAAAGGACATGTATTTGGGATAGAGGGAGTATCAAATTGATCACTTATTACACAAAAACTAGAATAAAAGCCCGTGCAAGGCACAGGCCGGTAGCTTAAATATATTTATAAATCAAATTATGTTAATGTCGTTAGTTAAGTATGTGCAAGTTTATAATTTGAAATTTGATACGAGTAGTATTGGTAGCAATCATAACATTTTTTTTTAGTTTGTTGTGGATCATAGAATATGATTGGAGTATTCGGTGGGTGCGTTCTACTTAAGATTACTTTTCTGAACACTTACAATTCTAACCATTGGTTCTTCGAAAATGGTGCATCCCTTTAGCAAATTTATAACCATTTTTAAGGTAAAATCTAAATATCCTTCAAACTATTCCATTCCAAAAGTGTAAGTTCTGGTCTTGATTTTAATAACAATCCTTTGAAACTCTGCCCAGGCCTTGTTCTTTAAGTTCTTAAAACTCTTTTTCTAACTTTTCCCTCTCTTTTCTTCTAATCTCTTGATATTTAAGAATTCATTGTCTTTGTTTCTTTTTCGACATCTATTTATCTTTCAAGATATCAGAAAATTCAATTATGAATAATTGACTTAACAGATCTACCTTGCGTAACAAACTTATCATTCTTTTGACCTATGCGCTTGAGAATTGATGAATTACGTCTCGATAGATATTTTTCGTGCTTCCAACATCATGATCTAAAATTGTTCATGTCTCATTTTCCTATACTTTGACATTGAATTCATTATTATACTTTGTCAAATGTTATATACAATTTATTCCAATATATTATTGTAAAATATCCTTATAATTCAACTATTTATTTCATGCAAGTATTTAGCCAATAATTGATAACTCATAATTTCATCTTATAAATAAACCACATATTCTATGTAATTATTTATAAATAATGGTTATGTTATCCAAGCTTATTTGTATATTATATATTTTGGATAATTTTCTTACTATTCATACTTTTATTAATATGTACTATTCATATATATTAGTTGTTTCTAGTTTAACCAACAATAGTTAATATAGTTTAATTCATATAAAAATGTCATACCAAAATTAGTTACAAACAATTATGCGTTCCATTTATGATATTGTTAACAAAAGTTAACAATTTATCACAAAAAAGTAATTATAGGCCTACATCTATACTATACTATTAAACCGAAACATTAAAAGTTACGTAGCCGGTCGGTACTCTGGTCAGTCTTGATTAACATATTCTTAAGTAAAAAAATTAATAAATACTTGAATCGGACTTAATTAACATATTCTTAAACCCAAAATAAATCTATACAATACTTGAGAGAATATAAAAAGTTTGATACTTGGACTTATTAGGCCTGAGTTAGAATCCTATTTTAACTAGACTAATATAATTATACTATTATATAAATTCCGAAACACTGAAAGTTTTGGTACCTGTTTTTTGGTACTAAGTGAATTTACTTATTTACCCTTCATTATAAAGAAACATAAATACACCTAAAATAAATAACAACATAATATAATTAATGGTAATTAGTCGAGATAAAATCTTTTATAAACACCTAAAAATATCAATCGTATCATATCTTTCCGTCATTCATATTTTCTTTCCAATTAAAACATTTTGGCACCTGTTTTTTGGTACTAAGTGAATTTACTTATTTACCCTTCATTATAAAGAAACATAAATACAACTAAAATAAATAACAACATAATATAATTAATGGTAATTAGTCGAGATAATACCTTTTATAAACATCTAAAAATATCAATCGTATCATATCTTTCCGTCATTCATATTTTTTTTCAATTAAAACACGTTATAATTAATGATAATTAGTCGATTAAGATAATAAAATTAATGGTAATTAGTCGATTGCCTTTTTCACATTAATATAATAAAATTAATGGTAATTAGTCGATTGCCTTTTTCACATTTACTTGTAGTTGAACATATTACCTTTTATAAACACCTAAAAACATCAGTCGTATCATATCTTTCGATCATTAATAACGTTATAATTAATGATAATTAGTCGATTAAGATAATAAAATTAATGGTATTTAGTCGATTGCCTTTTTCACATTAATATAATAAAATTAATGGTGATTAGTCGATTACCTTTTTCACATTTACTTTTAGTTGAACATATTACCTTTTATAAATACCTAAAAACATCAATCGTATCATATCTTTCGATCATTAATATTTTCTTTCAAATTAAAACACATTACCTTTTTAATTTAAAAGAAATCTAAATTAATGATAATTAATCGATTACCTTTTTCACATTTACTTTTAGTTGAACATATTACCTTTTTATAAACACATAAAAACATCAAGCGTATCATATATTTCCATCATTAATATTTCCTTTATAATTAAAACACGTTACCTTTTTAATTTACAACAAATCTTACAATCATTAATATATACCCAAAAATATCACATCATATTTCTCAATTATTAATAAAATATATTAAAAATCCTATACATCTATACTAATATATTAAAGCCAAAACATTGAAAGTTTTGGTTTTCTCCTAAGTTTTGGTTTTCACTCTAATTATTTGATTTTAAATTATTTATAATATAAAACAAATCAAATATTATAATAAGCAAAAGGGGATATAATTTGTAGTTGGTTACCCCTTTTTTGGTTATCTCCATTTTTGGTTATCCCTCATTTTATCACTGTTAGATCAGCAACTCAAGTAGATCATGACCGTTAGATATAACAATACTAAAAATTCTTTTAAAAATTCTTATATGTAGAGGTTCAAGGTTCGATTCCCGCCGATAACATATTAATTTATATTTAATACTAAAAATTATTATATATAAAATGTAAGGTTCGAATCGATAACATATTTAATTTATATTTATAATATTATATTATATTATAAATAAATTATAAAAAATTAAAAGTAACCCGTGCTTTGCACCGGCTATAAGCTAGTTGTTTATAATAAGAAAATATTAATATAATTTTTAAACATGAGTATATTAAATTATATTAAATAAAAATTAAAAAATTATTAAAATAATGATTATAAAAACATAATTATAATATTAAATAAAATTTATAATATAATATAATAAACCCGTGCATTGCACGGGTTATAAGCTAGTTATACTAAAAATCCATTCTAACTAAACATCTTGGACATATTATGACTAAAATTAAAATTCTATTTGAACATGACTAATTATTTTAATCACAACATATATAACTATTTTATTTAATTAAAACACAAACACAAATCTAAATCTAATATAATTAAAATAAAATATTACAACACAAGTAATATGATAACCAATATTAAAAATCACTCGTGCAATGCATGCGTTCTAAGCTAGTATGATTACAAAAAGAATCAATGCACACAAGTTATCATGCAAATAATATGTGAAGCTTAATTGAAATACTTGTTTTATCTTAAATAAATTGTAAAATAAAATATTGAATAAAATACAAATAATTAAATATTTATGTATGTAGTTGATGAATTTTAGTATTAACTCAAATGATCACATAACTCAATCGGCTAGAAATTTAGTGAAACAATTTAGCGAAACACTTGATCCATCTTAAATAAATAGTGAAATAGAATATGAAGAAAAAAAAACATTTATGTATGTAGTTAATGAATTTTATTTTTATCTCAAATGTTCATGTAGCTCAAGTGATTGGACGGATGAATGGACCTATTTGAGGTCTTGGGTTCAAATCCTTGTACACATTGTTTTTTCAAAGATTTCATGTTAGGTTTGGAAGTAGGCTTGGAATGAATAAATTTGTTCAGGATAACCGAATATTTTATGTTAGATTTGGAAGTAGGCTTGGAATGAATAAATTTGTTCTGGAATGAATAAATTTGCTCAGGATAACCGAACGTGTTCTGCTATTATGTATAAAAATATATTGGATAACTCATCAATTTTCACGGAAACTCATTTAAATTAGTGGAAGAAATAGCAGAACATAGTACATCTGTACATGTTATCGGTTGAAGTGTATGTCACATGACTTTCAGAAAAGGAAATAATTTGTCAAATATATATGTGCCACCACACACACATATCCACATAATTAATTATCTTTTTTTAAAAAAAAAAGATACATACACATAAATACATATTTATCAGACAGCAGTATATTTTCCTGCTATATAGCATATTCACATGTTTAGAAGTATGTTAGAGGATCTCCAATGACATTAGTTAAAAATGTCGAGCCTGTAAAATATTGTGTTTCGAGGGTATTGGATATAATGATTGGCTATATTTTAAAAATGGTATGTTATTAATATTTCAAGTTGTTACCAATGAAATATATAATTTTAATATGGGTAATGCTAAACATAGCCCTAAGGGCTATGGTTAAACATTAATATAAGTGGATAAATGCATTTGAAATGTTAAATTTGCACTTAATACATCAAGTTTGCACGAATTTCAATATAATTATTTCGCAATTTGGGATTTTTTTTATTAGTGGAAACTATTGTGAATGCAGGGGGGTCTACTATTATTACTTGGAAAATTAAATTGATGTTGTAAAAGAGCATTGAAAAACTAAAAAACAATTAAATAACTAAAATCAAGGTTAAAAAGATGAGAATATTTAATGCTTAACCGTAGTCCTTAGGGCTATTGTTAGCATTTCCCTTTTAATATAGAAATAAGTGATGTGACAATTCACTACAGGTTTCTAGAGGTTCGGTAAATATAGCCAACATCAAAAGATTATTTATAATTATAGACAAGCGTTTTATCCCGTTGGAGTGCAAATTTTTTTACACACTCTTTATAATTCTTATTTATGATAATTAATTTTAATATTTACCTAAGAGGTCTCTCTCATTGGAAATGCTCTCTGAGGTTTTTGAGGATTGTTGTTTTTTGAGGTGTAAACAATGTGAGAAAGTAGTGTGTTCCTTGGGGAGTACAAATTTAGGCGAGGGTTTAGGGTTGGGGTTAAGAGGTAAACCAAGATGTAGCAAAAATAAACTACAAATTACTTGAAAACATATACTTATAAACGAGGCTCTACAGAGGCTAGTTAGGTCAATCCTCACTGGGATTAAAAGTACTTAGCAGGAATTTGACACCAAGTAACATTTTTACAACTCCAGTGGAACATAAAAGAATCACAAAGCTAGTGTTAGTTTATACAGTATGTAACAGGGGCGCAGCGCAGCTAGCATAGAGCCACTCAATTAATAGCTTTGAATAAATTTTTACTAAATTTAACACATCTTAAATTCTTAATCAAAATTTTTTAATTTGGCAAAAAAAAAAAATTTCTTAATCAAAATTTAAACATAAAATTAATATTTAGCATAGTGTAGTGATATACTGTAACTATATATTTTTTTTATTACTTGCATGCACGTATATGGATTGATGAACATGCATGCAGCTGACTGAAGTTCTGTGTGTAAATTAAATATTTTAATGCACGCGCGTGCATGTGAAATCCATTCTTTTACCAACAAAAGACGAAAAGATAAAGAAGAGAAGCAGAAGGAAGAAGATGGAAGAATGAATATGATGGCATGGAAGGAAGGAAGGAAGGAAGAAGAATAAACGCACTCCTACAAAGATTTTGATGCTCCAGGCCCGCAAATCCACTGACTATATATATTACTGTAGCAGCTAGCATCTGATTAATTAAATAATGAATACTATAGTGTTATGAATCTCAGTTTTGCTCAAACTTAAAATTAGTTACTTGTAAATTATATTTTCAAGTGTAATTTATTGTTTTTAGCTAATTTTAATTTTAGATGTAGATGTTTGGGTAAACTAAATTAAAATTAATTTAGTATTTATAAATTTTAGTTTAAATTAAATTTGAATTAAAAAATCTATTTTTATTAAATTTTGATGGTATAACGTTCGGAAAGTTTGTAATGAAGAAGAAATAATATTGCTACCAAATCCTTCATAAGTGTGCATAGAGTTGTGAAAATAATTGTGGTGATTATTGTTTTAGGAAAAATGTTAGATATTTTAAAAAATTTCCTAAAAAATTTTCAAATGTTTATGTGTCATGTTTATGATTAGTAACTTTGTTGACTATAAAATTGGATTCCGCGTGCATATATATGCGCCACAAACTAAAATGTGCCGTGTGTCATGCCACATCATTTGGTAAAAATTTTGGGGAATCTATCATTGCTCTTATTTTAGATATTTAAGGGATTCTCTTTGATTAGAAGCGAGCATCTGTTTTGTCAAAAATTTAAATAAGTCTTAATATATTTGAAGTGATTTATTGACTTATTTCCTTTTTTGTCGGGCTTGTTTTGGTAATTTTGTAGTTTTAATAGCAACAAAGAAGTCTTAAAAACACTCAATTTTGACTTTCAAATGAAGTAATGGAGCAGTCAACCTACAGAGTAAAAGCGAAGACAAGTTTTTGACAAAAGAGAAACAAATCTTTGGCAATATCTGATTATAATGGGGACTCATAAAAGCTACAAGAAGTTCTAGTCATTTTGTAGTCATTTTTTTTTTTTTTGACAAAACTTACCTTCACGTAGATAAATTGTATCAAGATACAATATCCACAGCAGGGGTTTCTTTCATTCAAAAAGTTTTATCATCTAACCGAAGGGCATGCATGATGTCCCCGGAAATTTAGATAATAAAATCTTAATGTCTGATTCGATAACACCCTTCGGAAAAGAAAATTCCCGTGATCATTGTAGCAGACCGCCTCACATGAGATTCTAACTCCTTAAATAGGACCTACAAAACCAAATCTCTCAGTAAGTCAATATGGATATCGTTTGTATTATAAAACTTAAAAATTATTCAAGGCATAACAATGTACACTTCTAACCAAAGGGGAGCCCTTTGGTTAGTTACATTGTTTACCACCATTCAATGATAAAATATTCAATTATTTCTATTCTACCTATAATATGTCTTTTTTAAATAAAGTATAATTGAGTTTAAAAATCCATAAAGAAAACTTAAAATTTGGTTAAATACTATTTGGATTTTAAAATTGCTTTTTTGACTTTCCACTAAATAGAAGCACAATTAATCTATCCACTTTTAAAAGTTAGAAAAACCTTTATATGCTCCTTCAATTAACAAACTTTTATAATGATATGGATTACAATTACCAAAAAAGAAGATAAACACTTTTTAACTTCGTCCAGAAAACTCCTCTTTTCAACGATCAACTCATCTTCTTAATAACAAATGCTTGGATTGCTACCAGCATATCATCTATTCCTCTACATAAGATTGTAATGAGGTAACAATACTGCTAAACCTTAGAAATCAACACCACAATCACTAATATAATATTTCTTAGCAACTGATATTGATCATTCTAATTAACTGATGATCAGGTTTTAGTATCATATGATTGTATACTTAGTACTAATAAAACATCGATAATGCTTCTTCAAAGAATAACAGTAAACACCATTCAGTGAAATGCTCACAACCACCGGTACAGAGTCCGAAGTGGGTACTTAAACTTAAAATTCTTACAAAATTCAAAAACTCCCCTCGAACCTACATACAGAACATGGACTTTGTCAAATTGATACATCCTTTATAATTTGTCTGAGCTGATCCATCCGAGCCTTAAGATACTTGTCCTCCTTAGTAAACTCCTTCAATTAAAAGAACAAATAATCAGATAGTAACTAACACATAAATATTACTATGAAAAACCACTTATTCTTCTTGGAGAGTTTATAAGATTCATAATCATCTCCCTATGATACAACTTAACAACTACATTGAAGTGATACCTTACATAAAATAGTAGTACGCTCTTTCAACTTCTCAACCTCATCTTCATCCATTTATGAGACAGAACTTTTGTTGTTAAGCTCATCTCATATAGTATAACCTGTTAATTAATGTGAAAGTTAAAGGAATAATTAGTACTTAAAAGAAAGATAACACATCCTCTAATAAAAGTGAAGATTAATTTGAAAGCATTAATAATAATTAAATAACAACTCTACAATCTCTTCCAAAGAAAACGTAATATATTTTAGCTACCATACACACAATTCCTTTACCATCTCTGTTTACAAGTTTAAGGGAAGATTTGTATAGAATCATGATTGGCACTAAAGATTGGCTCGACTTTTTTGTAGTGACAGGAAGCTTTTAACATATGCAAATTGGTTCCGAAGATACAGCTTAGACAATTCAGTACTCTTGATTGATAAAATTATGGTTTAGGCCCTGCAATATTTCAAACCTCTAACTATTAATATTATTACACCAAATTCTCATTACTTCACAGATCCTGGTGTATTACCGATTTATCTACAAAACCGTACTCCCTTTCTTATAGTCACTTTTCTACTTTTAAAAAAATAAATATTTATGGAAACATTTTATAAATATAACGTGATTGCACTACTTCTTACATATTAACATGAATTCTAAATGGCAAAATCAAATTTACCATTTCTTATAACTCAACTATTCTATCTCCTGATCACTAGAATTCTCCACCCTTATATAATTAATGGAAAATGCTAGGTACCCCAAATTGGTACCCCAAATTCCTTTCCCAAATGACATGGCAAGTAATTATTGGTTATAATTGTAATGGGCCCGCCAGGGCCATCCAATTAAAATATTCTAAAATGCCATTTAATTAATGCCACATCATTTGGTGTCAAAATTTGGTACCCAATTTGGGGTCTGTAGCATTACTCTTAATTAATTTCCTGAACTCTGCCTCTAAAACTAATCACATCCTCTATTTTAGCAGATAGTATCACTTTATTTAATTCTTTTAACATACATAATTTTAAACTCTACAACACAACTACAGAATTCTGAACTCGCACAAGGAAGAAAACAACCTACTAAACGATACCTAGAATTACTCTGACATTTATTCATATATAGCTACCTGGATAACCTGACCATCATTATTAGACTAAAGTAATATAACTCTTTTGGTTACCTGGATTACTCTTCTGTTGGTTTTTATTATTACGTCCATTCTATTTTAACCTAATAACCACACGACTTCATAATTAACTTTCAAAACCTACTGTAAATTAGTTACTTGTAAATTATATTTTCAAGTGTAATTTATTGTTTTTAGCTAATTTTAATTTTAGATGTAGATGTTTGGGTAAACTAAATTAAAATTAATTTAGTATTTATAAATTTTAGTTTAAATTAAATTTGAATTAAAAAAACTATTTTTATTAAATTTTGATGGTATAACGTTCGGAAAGTTTGTAATGAAGAAGAAATAATATTGCTACCAAATCCTTCATAAGTGTGCATAGAGTTGTGAAAATAATTGTGGTGATTATTGTTTTAGGAAAAATGTTAGATATTTTAAAAAATTTCCTAAAAAATTTTCAAATGTTTATGTGTCATGTTTATGATTAGTAACTTTGTTGACTATAAAATTGGATTCCGCGTGCATATATATGCGCCACAAACTAAAATGTGCCGTGTGTCATGCCACATCATTTGGTAAAAATTTTGGGGAATCTATCATTGCTCTTATTTTAGATATTTAAGGGATTCTCTTTGATTAGAAGCGAGCATCTGTTTTGTCAAAAATTTAAATAAGTCTTAATATATTTGAAGTGATTTATTGACTTATTTCCTTTTTTGTCGGGCTTGTTTTGGTAATTTTGTAGTTTTAATAGCAACAAAGAAGTCTTAAAAAGACTCAATTTTGACTTTCAAATGAAGTAATGGAGCAGTCAACCTACAGAGTAAAAGCGAAGACAAGTTTTTGACAAAAGAGAAACAAATCTTTGGCAATATCTGATTATAATGGGGACTCATAAAAGCTACAAGAAGTTCTAGTCATTTTGTAGTCATTTTGATTAACAATGTATTCATGTATTTTGAGGGTACTTTTTTTCTTCCTTAAGTTTTTTTTCCGTAGGCTTTTGCTCTTGTGGGATTTTAACGAGTTTTAACGAGGGCTTCTTTTATGAGGTTCATCCTTTTAGACTTGAAGGTTTTATTGTCTAAATATCTAGGGGCAACATGTATGTTCTTCCGTTAGAAGATAAACTTTCTTGATCGAAAAAAAACTCCTTTATTAAGATATTGTATTCCATTACAATTCATTTATGAAATATATTCATTCATGATCAACAAAAAGAAATTGTGTGTCAAATTAATTTGAGGAAAAAAGTACCTTCAATATACTTATTTTTTTAAAATTCACTCTAAGTTAAAAATTTTAATCGGACCCAAACACCCATTAATTATACTTTAAATGGGCTTTGAAAAAAAAAATAAGTAAGCCCAAACAAGCTCTAAATGAGTAGTTAAAGCATCTACAATCATATCAAGCCCTTAACTAAAAATTTAAGTAACTTTCTAAAAATAAAATTTATACATAATATGTAAAAAATTAGTCATTCTTAATGGGACAACTTGTATATAATTATAGATAATCTATTGATGTTGGCTATATTTGTCGAACCTGTAGAGACCTGTAATGAATTGCCACATCACTAATTCTATATTAAAATAATATAATCCATTAATAACATTTTGAAATATTAATAAAATACTATTTTTAAAATATAGCCGACTTTTTTAACTATGAGAGCTCTTTATATAATTGCCTAAGAGAATAAAAAGAATCTTACGCGTAATAAGTCCCATGTCTTTCTTGGTCGGACCAACCTAATCGGCGATTTCCAATAAGTCTTTATGCATTTTTAGAGCAAGAAGCGGAACTACAAGAAAGCTTTCTTTATGGATAACCAATTCATTTTCAAATATAGTTGGGAGACTTTTCATCGCTTTTAAACTACTAGCTGAAGCTATCAGACTTTCGACCGCATGCACAGCAAATCGAGGGGATGAATTCATATTCCCTTGCTCAATTTGGGTCAGACCTTGATGATGCGACTCAGGCATTACTCAATAGAGGTGCAAGGCTTACAGAAGTACAGAAACAACATCACTTCCAATTGAAAAACAAATTCTAGTCATTTATGCAGGTGTCAATGGATTCTGTGATCGAATGCCACTAAAAAAAATTGAACAATTTGCATTATAGTCAATACCATCGAAACAGAATGTCTTACAAATTCGATAAATTTTACCTAACTAATATTTACGTAATTTGATCAACCATTTTTAACAACGTTTTTTGAGATGCTCTTATGCACGTATATTTATCTGCACATATTTCCAATAGAAAAGCTAATTTGAATGGGAGAATGCGAGGAAAAGCTTCGCTCTTGTCTCCACTTTTGCCTTTATTTTTCGGCTTTTTCTTTCTTTCCTCTTTTTTTTTTTTTTTTACACTTTTGCTTTTTGTTTTATTTTTCATATTACATTACGGTGTTGACGGGCAGATATCGGCCACCGAATTAGCAATTTTATTTATACCAGTTGGTAAGATGGGTGGGGTGATTATCTATTTGTTTCGGTTTTAGATCAAAATTGTGTTGTCAAGTTGAGCGTTTTCATTTTAAGAAGCTGCTGTAACTGGTGAGAACCAGAAATAAAGTTGCCCAAAAACAGTAAACAGGAATATACCTAAAGTCCTAAAAATATTTATAGTGTAGTTTTGGAGCTATATAAAATTTAAGCTTACCAACACAAGTTGTTTCCATTGAAATGACAACAGTCTTCACATTAATGTTCCGTTTATTTGCCAAAAAATAATTTAATTTGAAAAAATATTTTTTTTGTAAGATATTTTTCACGAAAATATTTTTTTCAAAATGTTTTTTTTAATTTATTTTCCTTAAAAGATATTTCCTGAAAAACATTTTTTCCAGAAAAATAATTTCTACAAAAAATAATTGTCCAATTTTCTTTTCAAAAAGCATCTTACTAAAAGTTTTCTTGAGTAAAAAAATGTCTGGGAAAAAGATTTTTCGCGGTAATTTTTTGTAAAAAAAATCGGGAAAATTTTTTCGAGAAAAAATATCTCGGAAAAACTTTTTCGAAAAATATTTCTCGGAAAAATTTATCGGGAAAAAATTTATAGCGAAAAATTTTCTTGAGAATAAAATTCTCGGGAAATAAGTTCTCGAAAAAATGTTTCTCGGGAAAATATTACTCCAAAAAAATTCCTCAGAAGAAAAATTTTGTTATTTTGCTATTACGAAAAAATTATAAAAAATTGTTTATTTTGAAAAATGTTTTCTCGTGTTGACAAGGTGAAGTCATTTTCTAAAAAGACATCACTTTTGTTAAAGAAGAATATTTTATTTTCCTGAAAATCAAACAAATAAAGGAAAATATGAAAAATATTTTCGAGAAACTCAAACAAATACACACAAAAAAATTCAGGAGAATATTTTTCATAGTCCAAACAAAGACCGGAAAATTTAGTAATCATTTTTCTTGAAAACCGGAAAGTTTAGAAAATATTTTTTTTTAAAAAAAAAATTCCAGAAAATAAACCGTGCTTAAAATTTAAAAGGGGCCCTATATCATGCAGGTTGAAAATATACTTGTAATAGTAAATGAAATGGAATTATTTTTAATATCAAGGGAAAACTTTGATCAGGTTGATCTTGTTAAGTCACTTTTTCTTAAAATTTCAAGGTACTATAACAGATCTAAGTAGTTTTCTCCCACCCAAACTCTACTCTACGACAAGTGACCATTCTACTACAAATCCGCCAAACACATTCTCAGTGTATAATCTGAAACGAATACAAAATTAGGCAGAACGTTCACAGACAAGGGGTCCGGTCTGTTTACGAAGCATACGGTTCCAGAGATATTGGATCGTTGATCCAACGACAACGATCCAACGGCTTTGATTTTAAAAAAAAAAAATTGCACCATATCGCAGAAACTTTTCGCGGTACGGAGAAATTACCAAAATACCCCTACTGTTCACATACCGCATAAAGTTTCTGCGGTACGGTGAACAGTAGATTTTTTATGTGAAAACAAGGGGCATTTTGGTAATTTTTCTGTATCGCAGAAACTTTCCGCGGTACGGTACAATTTTTTTTTTAAATCAGAGCCGTTTGATCGTTGATCCAACGGCTCTGGAACCGTATGTTCCGTAAATAGTACTTACCATACGTATGGTAATGACCGGGAGCCCACAGACAATAGCCCATTTCTACATAACTTAGCCAAAAAAAAAAAAAAACTCATTTCTGCATTACTAAATTTGTAATTAACGAGTAATTATCTTGTTAAGAAGAAAGGACTAATTATCTAGGGTCCGGATCCTGCGTCCCCTTCCTCCATGTCTCCTTATTTTCGTAAAAAGAACAGGGGACACAAAGGGGATAGAGGATCCCAGCCCAATTATCTAACATGTCTCCTTTATGTCTCATGCTCTTTTTAATACAATACGAGTGTCTCTGGCGGGATCCATTTTAATAAATAATTATTATTTATTAAAATGGGCCCCGCTAAGGGCACTCTTTTTGTATTAAAAAGAGCAGGGGACATGAAGGAAGGGGACAGAGAATCCGAACCCCTCTGTAATTGTATACTTAAGTCATAATCGAACTAAGATAAATTGAAATGGGAGAGAGAACAAGGAGAATTCAAAAAAAATTCAAATTTCAAATTCTCAACGTTCTCAACATCAAGCAAAGAAGATGAAGATAGTAAGTGGAAAGCTATTCAGGAAGCGATGAAATACTGGTTTCTATTGGATAAGGAACTTTCAGATGCCTTAGCAAAAGATAGAGATGAACTTTTGGATCTAGCTTGGGGGAGAATCAATTTTTTTTAAAAAAGAGGTTGATCCTAAACTTTTGGAGGCTGGGATCTCTGGTGATGAAGAGGCTCTGTGTAAAATTCGTTGGTTCTTTATGAACCATGGTTGGTGGGAGAAAACAAGGAATCTAAATCTCAAGGCGGTAGGTTATTACTATGGGGAAGAGCATGAGCAACGTGCAATGAAGGAAGAGGATGATCTGATCCATTTCATCCTAAGTAAGGAGCATATGGTTCACTCTAATGTTATCAAAATGTGTTGGGATTTATGGGTGATAGATCAGACAACTTAACTAGATTAATTGGTATACTTAGTTTTACTAAGTAGAACATACTGTCATAGCCATAAGTGTATTCTTGTAATTAAATAAATACTGTCATGTAATAATTGTAATTTTTGGAAGAAGTTCGATTATGTTCAAACCTCAAGGAATACAGAAGTTCGACAGCAGGAATAAAAGTTACTGTCAAGCATTGACAGTAAGGTTACAAGTAAACAGCATGTTGCCTAGGTCGACAGTAAGTTTCATTGAGTCGACAGCAAGTTTTAACTTGACAGCAACATTGGCGGAGATTCTAATGACAGCAACTTTCATATATAGTTTGCGACAACAAGTTTGGAATTCTTGACAGCAACCTCTGCGGGGAACTTATACTGTCAATCAAAGAATAATCCTTTGACAGCAAACTTTGCGACAAACATACTGTCATGAAGAATCAAATTGATTTAGGAATTTTCTAAGTCAATTTAAGCGACATAATACATGTTCAAAAGAAGCAGGCGTGTTGTAATATTCAACCTTTACAGCAAGCATTGGAAAGTCTATAACTGAAGCTCGAGAGATCACATGGAGCAACCTGTAAAGTCTAGAGCAAATAAAATTGAATACGGCTAGATCTAGGTGGCTCAAATGTGGAAAGTATCTTAAAGTTACTTTGTGATGATCACATGGGAATGAATCATGGAATGAGCTACAAAAGGAATATAACAGCAACTCAACAACCCATGCTGATAGTGGTAGTACAGTAGACTATCACACTATAAGTAGAACACTCTATTAACACAATAGAAAATATCTCTACAACTGTAATCTCTTGAGAATTCGAAGCTTGAGAATTATTTTGTTCTCAAGGTTGTAGCAAAACCTCGCAAAATAAATAAAATAATTATTTTGTGAAACATCGTGTTAGATATTACTTGTGATTGCATTTCTTCTACTAGTAAATTACAAACTCTATTTAAGTTGTTGAAATAGTTTTTGAAATTTATTAGTATTGCATTCAACCCCCCTTCTGCAATACTTTCCGGGACCAACAACTGGTATCAGAGCTATTCAGATTAATACACATATCTGAGATTCAAATGGCAAGTATTCAAAGGTCAAGTAATATCAAGATTCCAGCTTTTGATAAAGAAAACTACAACATATGGAAAAAGAAGATCATGTTATTTATCAAAGCTCAGAATCCACTATTCCTAGGTATTCTGGAAAATGGCCCATTCGTTCCTCAAAAGGAAATTCCATCTGCTACAGTTAATGATGTAGTAATCCCAGCTCATTGGGTTGCTAAGAAGCCTACTGAGTATAATGACTCAGAAAAAGAAAAGGTAGCCTTGGATGATCATCTGCAACTCATTCTGCTAGATGCACTTACCCTGGACAAAGCTATGAGTGGAAATATAATCGTATGCAACTCTGCCAGGGATATGTGGAAAAAGATAGAGCTATTGTGTGAATGAAGTGAAGAGGTTAGAGAAAATCAAAAACAAATATTGGTGTCACAATATGAAGCGTTTATGGCCAAACATGGAGAAGAACTAACTCACATGTTTGAAAGATTTAGCAAATTGATAGCTGAGCTCCAGATCCACGGAAAGTTTTATGAAAGAAAGGAGGTCAATATCAAGTTTCTGCTAACTCTTCCAGAACATCTTGAGCATAGAGTTACAGCTATTAGAGAAGGAAGAGATTTAAACTCTGTCTCCCTTGAAACATTGTATGGAGTTCTTAAATCATATGAACTTGAATATTATCAAAAGAGAGCCATACAAAGTGGATCCAAGGGAATGATGGCAAACATGGCTGGTGCTCTAGTTGCTCAAGGACCATCATACTTCCAATCAAGTGAGCAAATTCAAAGTGCTCAACAGCCTCAATTTTCATCTGTGAAAATTGAAGAAGTGGTTGAGGATGAAGAAAAGGTTGTCCTTCAACTAAAAGATGTTGAAGATGAAGAATTTTACACTCTAGAAGAAATGGAGAAAATGGATAATCCAACCATGGCTTTTATGGCAAGAAAATTCAAAAATATAAGGTTCAGAAGGAACAAACCATACAAGCCTCAAGGTCAATTTCAAAGATATAAACAAGGAAGTTCATCAAAACCTGCTTCTAGCACCAAGGGTGGATACAAAACAGGAATGGTGGAAAGGTCAAAATTTAGATGCTACAACTGCAATGAACTTGGTCACTTTGCTACTGAATGCAAGAAACCAAAACAAATTCAAAGAATGGAGAGAGGAACTGGAAGTCAAATCAAGAAAGGACAAGGAAAAGCCTATGTGGCTGAAGGAAAATGCTGGGATGAATCTGATGATGAAGAAGAAGAGGAATTCGTGAATCTAGCCTTGATGGCTAGAGAGAATGAAGAAGCATCAACCTCTTCAAGTCAGGTACCATCTCTAGTTTTGCTAGATATGTCTTTAAATGACTATAAGCAAACCATTGAGGAAATGTGTACTGAAATGTTTAATATTCACACTAGTTTATCTGCGGCAAATGAAGAAATTGCTAGATTAACTAAGGAAAATGAAACACTCAAATCCAACAATGATGTACTGTTGCTTAAGACCAGTTCTATTGATTCTTTAGCTCAGGAAAACGAGAGATTAAAGAATGATTTAATCTGTACTAAAGAGATAGAGGAATATCTTAGAAAAGAAATCTCTGAAAATGAATTTAAGCTTAAGGCATTTAGGAATTCCTCTAAAATAGTTCAAGAGTATCATGAGAAACATACTGAAAGTAAGAAGATAGGTATAGGCTATGATTACAGTAGGAGACCTGGTAAAGAGGCTGTTATACAGAACAATAATGAAAACAATACTGTCAGACCTCACATCCTTAAAAATGTGAGCAAACCAATTTTCAAAAGTACAGAGTTTGAGGTTGATGAAAATTCCCTAATTATTAATCAAGAACTCTGTGATGAAGATGAGAGGACTGACAGTGTATCTAAGAAAGAAAAAGATTCTGTCAAAATTACTATGACAGAAACCTTATCAAACAGCCCGACCAAGTGTTCAAAAGATACTGTCACAAAGGATGAGACAGTAACTTTCAAAGATACTGTCAAGAAGACACCCAAGACAGTAAATTTCAAATCTACTGTCAAGACAGCAAGTTCAAAAGGTGCTGTCAAAAATAGCTCGACAGTACCTTCTGAACATATTGTCAAGACAGTTGTCTCCAAGTCTAAGAACAGAAATGGGAAGCTAGGCATTGATAAAAAGAATAATTATGAGTATGTTAAGCAGGCACCCAGGAAACTTTGCAATAATTGTGGCTCCTCACATCATCTAACTCATGTTTGTAAGAAATTAACTAGTAGCATATCTAATGCAACAGAGTTGAAAGGGAACTTACATAGAACCCCCATTATGCAAAGAAAAATGGTTGTCTGTAGCAACATTGACTGTATGCCATGCAAAATTACTGCCATGAGTACATGTTTTAATTTGCAAATTTCATCTACTGAAATATGTTCTTATATGCAATCTGCAAAGACTTCTGAATCCACTAAAGATAGTGGGAAGGCTGTTCTAACTAAGAAAAAGTCTAAGTCAATGTCTAAAACTAAGTGGGTAATAAAAGAAGTCAAGGAACCATCTTCTGATAACATTGTGTCAAATATTGATAAAGTTTCTGATGATACTGAGTCTGCAGGACCCAACAAGACTTGGGTACCAAATGCAAATTAAACTCTATCTGTCTTGCAGGGAAAGAAAGGTAAACAGGTCATGTGGATAATAGACAGTGGATGTTCCAAACACATGACTGGTGATATATCCCTGCTATCACAATATGTTGAGAAGGCTGGCCCAACAATAACCTTTGGAGACAACAGCAAAGGTTACACTGTGGGATATGGCAGCTTAAAAGCTGGAAATGTTGTCATTGAAGAAATATCTCTTGTGGAAGGTTTGAAGCATAATCTGCTTAGTGTCAGTCAATTCACTGACAAGGGATTCAAAGTCAATTTTGGCATGATGGAATGCACAATCTACCACAAAAAGGATAGAAGCCTATCTCTGAAAGGAGTCAGGAAAGGAAGCCTATTTGTTGCAGACTTGAACTCAACAAATGAGGAAAGAATATTTTGCTTCTACAGCAAAGCAAGTGTTGGAGATAGCATGCTTTGGCACAAGAAACTTTCCCATCTCAACTTCAAAACAATGAACATGCTAATGAAGAAGGAATTGGTGAGAGGACTGCCTCAACAGGAATTCTGTCAAGAAGGATTGTGTGAAGATTGTCAAATGGGAAAACTAAGGAAAGCAATGCATAAATCAAAACAAGTCAACACTAACTCTGAAGCACTCAAGTTGATTCACATGGATCTTTTTGGACTAGTGAATGTTCAATCACTATCCAGAAAAAGATATGCACTGGTCATGATAGATGACTATTCTAGGTACACTTGGGTGAAATTTTTAGAATCAAAAGATGAAGCTGCTCAAGAAATCATTGATCACATAAGGGTACTTGACAGAACCCCTGGAGCAAAAGTTCAATTTCTAAGAAGTGACAATGGAACTGAATTCAGAAATGCTACACTTGGAAACTTCTGCAAAGATCAAGGGATTGTTCAACAATTCTCTGCTGCAAGGACTCCATAACAAAATGGAGTTGTGGAAAGGAAAAATAGGACACTCATTGAAGCTGCAAGGACTATGTTGAGCAATGCTAAATTACCAACATATTTCTGGGCAGAAGCCATCAACACTGCTTGTTACACACAGAACATAACACTAATCAACAAGGCTCATGGTAATACTCCTTACTATCTTTTGACAGGAAAGAAACCAACTGTTAAGTACTTTCATGTCTTTGGAAGCAAGTGCTTTTTAATGAAAGACAACCATGAAAGAAGAGGAAAATTTGATACTAAAGCATATGAAGGAATTTTCATGGGATATGGGCTAGAAAGGACTGCCTACAGAGTCTATATCATGGAGCACAAGACAATTGAAGAAAGTGTAAATGTCACATTTGATGAAACCAAGTTTCCAGGATTACATGAGGATGGTCAAATGCAATTCTTCAGATTTGAGAATCAAGGATACTTGGAAATAGAAGAATGTGTTGATGAAGAACCTAGTCTCACTCAATCAATGGGATATGAGAGAGAAACTGTCAATGCTCATGATCTAAATCAAACCTCAGCTCAATCTCAGACAACATCAGGCTTCAATCAACAAGATTGTGAAACTAGTGAAATTGAGCTAAATGAGCAGAACAATGAAAACGGTGGAGAGACAAATCCTCATACTGATGAAAGTCAATCTAATCAAATAAGAAGCTTGCCTCAATCAACCAAGTGGAATAGAGATCATACTAGTAATCTAATTATTGGAGATCCCACAACTGGTGTAAAGACAAGGAGGAATATCTCTGCTGACAGCATGTTTTCATGTTTCTTATCTCAAATGGAACCAAAAATAGTTGAAGAAGCATTGTTGGATTCTGATTGGGTGATGGCCATGCAGGAAGAGCTCAATCAGTTTGAAAGAAACAATGTTTGGAAGCTGGTTCCAAGGCCAAAAGGAAAATCAGTCATTGAGACAAAATGGGTCTTCAGAAACAAAATAGATGAAAGTGGAAATGTGACAAGAAATAAAGTAAGGCTAGTGGCCAAAGGATACTGTCAACAGGAAGGGATAGATTATGATGAAACATTTGCTCCTGTTGCTAGACTTGAAGCTATAAGAATTTTCTTAGCCTTTGCTGCACACTGCAAATTCAAGGTATTTCAAATGGATGTCAAAAGTGCATTTCTAAATGGAGAATTAGAAGAAGAAGTGTATGTTGAACAGCCTCCTGGATTTGAGAATGACAAACTGTATAACTTTGTCTACAAACTATTCAAGGCTCTATATGGTTTAAAGCAAGCACCAAGAGCCTGGTATGACACACTATCCACTTTTCTCCTGAAAAATCAATTTGTAAGAGGTATGGTGGATAAAACTTTATTCTATAAATACCATGGCAAAGACATCATCCTTGTGCAGATATATGTTGATGACATAATTTTTTGTTCAACAAATGAAAAATTATGTGAAAAGTTCTCATCTCTAATGAGAAACAAGTATGAAATGAGCATGATGGGAGAATTAGCATTCTTTCTTGGTCTCCAAATATATCAGAAGAAGGATGGAATCTTTATATGTCAATCTAAGTATGTCAAAGAACTTCTCAAGAAGTTTAACTTAGAAGATTCATCAACTGCCAAGACACCTATCTCAACAGCCACCAAATTAGAGTTAGATCCTAAAGGTAAGAAAGTGGATTCTAGTACATACAGAGGCATGGTAGGATCACTACTTTACTTAACAGCTAGCAGACCAGACATAATGTTTGCTACATGTCTCTGTGCAAGATTTCAGGCTGATCCAAAAGAATCACACTTAGTTGCAGTCAAAAGAATTTTTAGGTATCTCAAAGGCACTCCAAATTTAGGCCTTTGGTATCCTAAGGAAACTGGATTTGATTTGATTGGATACTCTGATTCAGACTATGCAGGCTGCAAGATTGACAGAAAAAGTACTACAGGAAGCTGTCAATTTCTTGGGGGGAGATTGGTGTCATGGTTTAGTAAAAAACAACATTCAGTTTCTACATCAACTGCAGAAGCTGAATATATTGCAGCTGGAAGTTGCTATGCACAAATTCTTTGGATGAAGAATCAGTTAATGGATTATGGACTAGAGATGTCAAACATTCCTATCTATTATGACAACACTAGTGCCATAGCCATATCAGACAATCCAGTTCAACACTCCAGAACTAAGCACATTGATATAAGGCATCATTTTATCAGGGAGCATGTTGAAAAGGGAGATGTAAAATTGGTTTATGTTCCAACAGACAAGCAACTTGCAGACATATTCACTAAGCCACTGGATGAAGCAACATTTACCAGGTTGGTGAGTGAATTAGGAATGCTAAATCAGGTATGATTATCTAACTGGTTTATCAATTCTCAATCGCAGCTCATGACAGAAACTTTCAAGGTACTGTCATTAGAAGGTACTGTCATGAGAAGTTACTGCTCTAGGTGCTACTTGTTCAGACAGCATGTTTGATATGATTATGCTAAAAGGATTTTTAGATATCATGTTTGCTATGACTATGCTAAAAGGATTTTTAGATATCATGTTTGCTATGACTATGCTAAAAGGATTTTTAGATATCATGTTTGCTATGACTATGCTAAAAGGATTTTTAGATATCATGTTTGCTATGACTATGCTAAAAGGATTTTTAGATATCATGTTTGCTATGACTATGCTAAAAGGATTTTTAGATATCATGTTTGCTATGACTATGCTAAAAGGATTTTTAGATATCATGTTTGCTATGACTATGCTAAAATAGTTTTACATGTCTGTCTTAATACGGTAATAAGTAATCAAGTGTCCTTAACTTGAATTGTGTGAATAGTGACAGCACGATTTTGCACTTAGTTTACTGTCAGATAAACTTACTGTCACTCATTAAACTGATTGACAGAAATGTTGTTAGCACACAGGTTGCTGTCAATGAAAGTTGCTGGCACGAGAAAATTGCTGTCAAAAATAGTGGAGAGAAAGAAAAGCGCACAGGTTACTGTCAATTGAAAAGTTGCTGTCACGGGAAGTTGCTGTCAAAGATAGTGGAGATATATATATATATATATATATATATATATATATATATATATATATATATATATATATATATTAATATATATATATATATATATATATATATACATAATTTTATCCCTCCAATCCACGATCTAATAGCAACTGCCACGTAATATAGCAAGTGGGATCAATGGGTAAAATCATTACTACACGTTCAATTAAGACAAGTAAAAACGATTCATCTTATAAACTGAATCTACCGTTTAATCTACTATCACTTTCATTTGCAAAATCTTTCAACCTTCTACATCCAAAAACCATATTTTCTCTCTTACCTTTCAGAACATTCATCAATGGCACCCAAACAATCTATTGCCCAAACTAACTTTGCCGGTATTCATTCTCCTAGTGATGCCAGTGAAAACTTCAAAGGACTAGTTTCATTCATGAATAAATCCTACTTAGGTCATGCAATAACCTCAACCCCTAAGCTTGATATTGAAAGAATTGAAAAATTCTGGAAATCTGCAAGTATTCAAGGAACTGAAGAGAATGAGGCAATTAACTTCAAAATAGATGGTGTAAATCATTCCCTTTCAGTAAATGATATTAATAACGCCTTGGGTATTGTTTTGGCTAGTGAAGAAAGTTTTCAGGGCTTAGCAAACGATGACACTCTGAAGAGGTTCTTTCTGAAGATTGGGTATTCTGGTTCTAAACTTGAAGAAACCTCTGATAAATGGTATCAAACGGGAGAAATGGACAGGAAGTTTCTAAGAAAGGAGTGGAGCATGATCTTTGACGTCATGGTGAAGGTGTTCTCTACCAAGTCAACAGGCTGGAATGGAATACCCTCATATATCAAGAAACTCACTCATTCCTTACTCCATGGATACAAGGTGAATGTTGGAAAGCTAGTCATGGCACAATTGAAAAACGCCATAGGCAAAAAGGTATATATATACCCTCGCTTTTTAACAATGTGTATTAATCATATTTGTGGTAATGTTGTAGATGCTCCTCATTCTGAGGAATGCCCTGTTTTGAAGAAAAACACACACACATCTCTCAACACACAAAATTTAAATGCACATATTCTACTATGTTTCACACAACACATGGTTGATCAAGAGCCCAACCTTGATTATCCATTACCTACGGGGTATACTGCTTTCACAATTGAGAATGAAACTGAATTAGACCTAAATTCAGTTAACCCACATTCTACACCATACATTCCACCTAGGGACTCTAGACTGCCCAAAGCCCTTAAAATAGCCAAACAAGAATCAAATAAAAGATCCCTAGAGAGTGTAACTGGTGAAAATATTGAGAGTGAAGAGGGAGTTACTGCATCTATTGCAGCAAATAAGGATGGTAGTGAAAAGGAACCCACAGTAGCCCCTTCTGAGCCTAAGAAGAAGAGAGCTAGAAGGGCCAAGGTTACTGTCAGCCACCCTACAGTCTCCCAAAAGATTGTAGAGGATAAAAGGGAAATAATGTTAGTTACAGAGGCATGCCTGTATACATCTAATAACAAGCCTAATTGTTTGTAATGCTTTGCATTACTTACTTGACCTCTTAACTGAGGGAACCTCTAGTTGTAGAGTTTCTGTTTGTATTGTACTTGTAATAGGCATCAAATCCTAGTTGTGTAACTGTACAAATAGAGTCTAGAATAATGCTTGAAAGAAGTTCCATGGTTCATGCCTCAAGCAAGGAGTTAAAGACTGCCAAATAATCAAAGTTGGGATTTGAAGAAATGAAAAATTTGCCTAAGTACCAATTCGAGAAGTATATTTGTCTATTCGAGAAGTCCAGCATTCGAGAAGTCAGAGATTCGATATCTCAAGACACTATTCGATATCTCTGAATACACTGTTCGATATCTCATTCGATATCTCAGGGATTCGATATGTCTATTACTCTATTCGAGAACTCAAGAAGTCAACAAGTCAAGATGGTATTCGAGTTCTCAAAGAGTCAACAAGTCAAAGTTCCATTCGATATCTCAAAGACTCAGAAACCTATTCGACAACTCGAGGATTCGATAAGTCAAATGCTCTATTCGACAACTCAAGGAATCCTGATGGAAAAGAGCTATTCGAGAAGTGGTTCGATATGTCACTATAACAGTATTCGAGAACTCAGAGTTATCGATCAAGTCAATTCTAGTTCTCGAATCACTTACTTAGTCACTTCTCGAATACATTCTTGGAGACAAAATACTGAAGAAATTGTACAAGTCAGAAACCTGCAACAAGCCAATGCACTTTATGGACCACAACCTGTAACGTGCTCTGGAAAGCCTACAAGGAAGCTTGGAGAGATATAGAAGAGACAAGGAGCTAAAGAAGTGGATCTAAACAGGCTTTGCAAAGTCAAATCTGTAACCGTTTGGACACTTACTCAAAAAGGATAGACAGACTAGAAAGTAATGTGTTTTAGCTCCTTATTTGTAGTAAGTAGGCTGTATCCATGTTCTATAAGGACACAGCCTCACTTCATAACTTAGTAACTTTGTGAGTCGAGTTTTTCATACACTGTAAGCTATATCTCTCTGAGAAAAACGAAGCTGAGAATACTACCATTTGTATTCACAGATTGTAGCAACCTTTATCTAATATACATTAGATTAAAGTGATATTGTGTCTTGTGTTGTTTACTTATCCGCACCTTAATTTCTGCACACACAGGCACTTATCTGCTACACAGACTCAATCCAAGAAAAGTTCAAGAATCCATTCACCCCCCCCCCCTCTGTATTCTTTTACCGTGTTCAATACTCAACAAGTGGTATCAGAGCGGGCTGTTTATTCAAAAACAGAGAAACGATCATGAGTTCGAATACACCAAAGACTACAGGAACGGTGAAGGTCCCTAAGTTTGATAAAGAAAACTTCAACCTCTGGAAGATAAAGATGATGTTGTTCATTAAAGCCTCTCATCCCTTGTATCCTGAGATTCTCAAGAATGGTCCTTTTGTTCCACAACAAGAGATACCAGAGAAGACTGTTGGAACCATAACTATCCCAAGAACTTATGAGGCCAAGGATCCATCAAAGTGGACAGAGTCAGAAAGGGAGAAGGTTGCTCTTGACAGTCACCTCATGTTGCTCATCATTGATTCCATGGACATGTCAATGTTTGCAAACATTGCATCATGCACGTCTGCTAAAGAGATGTGGGATCACATTGAGGTGTTGTGTGAAGGGACTGATGAGGTTAAGGAAAACAGGAAACAGATACTGGTCACACAGTATGAAGCTTTTATGGCACAGCCCAAGGAAAGCATCACTGAAATGTTTGAAAGGTTTCACAAGCTAGTTACTGAGTTGCAGATGAATGGAAAGGTTTACAGCACCAAGGAGTTAAATATGAAATTTCTGTTGTCTTCACCAAATCATCTGGAGCAAAGAGTCATTTCTCTAAGAGAGAGAGATTTGAACAAAGTCACCTATGATGTGCTCTATGGAGTACTAAAGACTCATGAACTTGAGTTGCTTCAGAAAAGGGCTATCCAAGCCAACCAAGGTAGGATGATAAACACATCATGTGCCTTGATTGTCAACAAATCCATTCTGGACCTAGAAGCATCTACAAGCCAACTAAGGATAGAGGAGGTGGCAGATGATGAAGAAACTGAAGCTGGGGTGAGTGAACCTGTTGAGGAAAAGGAGGAAGAAGAAGAGGAGTTTTACACTCTGGAAGAACTTGATGGGATGGAAAATACTTCATATGCTTTCATGGCCAGAAAATTTCCAAACATCAGATTTAAAAGAAATCAACCCTTCAAACCCAAAACTCAAAACCATTCAGCCAACAAGAACAAGGCACCTGTGAAACCAAACAGAAATAAGTTCAAAACCGGTTATGTGGATAGGTCATCTGTAAGGTGTTATAGATGCAATGACCTAGGGCATTTTGCCAGTGAATGCAAGAAGCCTAAAAAGAAGGATAGAGATTATCTTGAGCTAGAAGCTAAGTATGAGGCCCTTCTGAAAAAGCAGACACATGGTAAGGCCTACATAGCTGAAGGGAAGTGTTGGGATGATTCTGAGAGTGATGAAGAGGAACAAGAATTCTGCAACTATGCCTTGATGGCCAACTCCAAGGATGACTCATCTTCATCTGATTCTCAGGTACCATCTCTCACTACTATAGACATGTCTGTTTCTGAATACAAATGTATGATTGAACAATTATCTGTTGAAATGTTTAATATTCATACTAGTATGACTGCTGCTAATGAGGAGATTGCTAAACTGTCTACTAGAAATGAAATATTAACCAAAAAGAATGAGGAACTTGAGCTAACTACTATGCAAGTAGAAAACCTTAAGAAAGAAGTTGAATATTTGAAGAACAAGGTTTTATGTGCTAGTCAAGTAGAGAAGGCTCTTAGGGATGAATTAGCTGAGAATGAATTCAAACTTAAAACTTTCAAGAAATCATCTGGTTTAGTGCAATCCTACTGTGAGAAAATTGAAGCTAAACCCAAAGCAGCTATTGGACTTGACTATGACTCTCTCAAACAAAGGAAAGGCTATGCTGTCATTGAAGAGGACACAGCTGTTCATGAGAAAGTGCCTCACATTTTGAGAAAAACTGAAAATCCAATTTTTAAGGAATCAACATTTGAAATTGATGAGGATGCCTTACTCATCAAGCAAATGTTGAATGATGAGGATGAGGCACAATCTAGTGAACAGCAAGCATCCTCTAAGGGTGAGAGTGTCAAGTCAAAGACCAAGAAGCCAGTAGTTGATAGGCCAAGACCTAAGAAGTTTGTTAAGTTTGTCTCAGCTGGGAAGAGTGAATCAGAAAAGGAAGTGACTAAAAGGAAACAGAACAGAAATGGCAAGTTAGGGATTAACAAGGATAACAACTATGCTTATATGCCTAATGCCCCTAGGAAAACTTGTCAGAACTGTTTCAGTACCAATCATCTAACTCATGCATGCAAGAAACCTGTTGGTAGTGTGTCTAAACCTTTCTATGATTGTTCTGTGCCTCTAAGACATAGAGATGCACCCTTCTGTGATAAATTTGACTGTATGCCATGCAATATGAATGTTATGACTAGTTGTTTTAATTTAAGAAGACAGTTCATTGATGGTTGTATCAGTCACAATTCTCACACACACTACACAAGGTCAAAGTCTTCAAGTCCTCCTAAAGCTAGGAAGGTACCTTTGTCACCTAAGTCTGAAACCTCAGGTTCTAAGACTTCCAAGAGTGACAAGAAGACTAACACTAAGAAAGTTGACAAGCATGTTGTTTATGATAAAACTGTCTCTAAGTCACATGGATCCAAACTTGTTTGGGTACCAAAGGAAAAGTAATACCTTTGTGGTTGCAGGGCAAAGAAAGTGAAAAGAAGGTCATGTGGATTTTGGACAGTGGATGCTCAAATCATATGACTGGTGATATGGCCCTGCTATCACAGTATGAGGAAAAGGCTGGCCCAATGGTTGCTTTTGGAGATGACAGCATGGGTAACACATTGGGATATGGCAAGCTGAAAGTTGGAAATGTCATCATTGAAGATGTAGCACTAGTCAAGGGGCTCAAGCATAATCTGTTAAGTGTTGGTCAGTTTACTGATAGAGGATTCAAAGTGAATTTTGACAAAGATGAATGTTTGATCACCCACAAGAAGACTGGTGATTTTGCTCTATCTGGAGTAAGGAAGGGAAGCCTGTTTGTAGCCAATATGGACTCTGCAAACAAGGACAAAATTTGTTGCTTTTACTCAAAAGCATCAAATGAAGATTGTTGGCTGTGGCACAAGAAACTATCACACCTGAACTTTAAGGCCATTAATTCTCTAGTCAAAAGAGAGTTAGTGAGAGGCATGCCCACACTTGAATTCTGCCAAGAAGGAGCGTGTGAGGCTTGTCAAAAAGGAAAAATGAAGAGATCAAGCCACAAGTCAAAGACAGTGACATCTGTAACCAAGCCACTACAACTTATCCATATGGATTTGTTTGGGCCTGTTAACATAATGTCACTTGGAAGAAAGAAGTATGCCCTGGTAATGGTTGATGATTTTTCAAGGTATACATGGGTAGAATTTCTGGCATCAAAAGATGAGGCTCCACAAGTAATCATTGAGCATATAAAGAAAGTTGACAAGGAAGCAAAGGCAAACGATGCAAGTGTGATTGCATTGAGGAGTGATAATGGAACAGAGTTCAGAAATGCCACACTTGAAGCATTCTGCAAAGAGAATGGCATTTCTCAGCAATTCTCAGCTCCAAGGACTCCACAACAAAATGGAGTTGTTGAGAGAAAGAATAGAACTCTAATTGAGGCTGCTAGAACAATGTTACTTGATGCAAAAATGCCCACATGTTTTTGGGCTGAGGCTGTGAGCACTGCATGCTATATTCAGAACAGAACCCTCATCAACAAAAACACTGGAAAGACTCCTTACAACTTGATGACTGGAAAGAAGCCTACACTGAAGTATATTCATACTTTTGGAAGCAAATGCTTTGTACTTAAGGACAATTCTGAATATGTTGGAAAGTTTGATGCAAAAGCATTTGAAGGAATTTTTCTTGGCTATTCTATGGAAAGAATTGCATACAAGGTTTATGTCATCAGTCAAAAGAAAGTTATGGAAAGCACAGATGTAACATTTGATGACAGCAAACTACCTGGACTAGAAGAAGCCAATGATGAAGACAAAGATCCATTGAAGTTTGATAATCTAGATGATTCTGATGAAGAGACTGAAACTGGAGTTGAAACTCAAGTTCAACATTCTCAAGTGAATAATGATACAAGAGAAGAATTTGTGCCAACCAATAGTGGAGAAACAAGCATCCAAGACACACCTGTGAGTAATGGCAACTTCACAGGGGGAGGAAATGAGGATGACCATGATGTGGATGATGAAGCAACATCAAGAATGAGAAATCAGGCTGAATACTCGAGGAAATGGGATAGATCACACACTGCAGAGCAAATCATTGGAGATCCTAATGCAGGAGTAAGGACTAGGAGAGCAACTCAAAATGAGTGCCTCTATGGATGTTTTCTATCACAAGTTGAGCCTAAGAAACTTGATGATGCATTGTTGGATCCAGATTGGATTATTGCCATGCAAGAGGAGCTGAATCAATTTGAAAGGAACAAAGTATGGGAACTTGTGCCCGCACCAAAGAATAGAACCATTGTTGGAACAAAATGGGTTCTGAAGAATAAGATGGATGAAGATGGTGTAATAATAAGAAACAAAGCAAGACTGGTTGCAAAAGGATACTCTCAACAGGAAGGCATTGATTATGATGAGACATTTGCCCCTGTTGCTAGATTGGAAGCCATTAGAATATTCTTGGCATTTGCTGCTCATTCAAACTTTAAAGTTTATCAAATGGATGTCAAGAGTGCATTTCTAAATGGAGAGTTGGAAGAAGAGGTTTATGTGCAACAACCACCTGGCTTTGAGGATCCACATTTCCCAGAATTTGTCTACAGATTGCTTAAGGCACTGTATGGACTTAAGCAAGCTCCAAGAGCATGGTATGATACTCTATCACAATTTCTTCTTGAAAATCAATTCACTCGAGGCACATTGGACAAGACACTGTTTTACAAGAAGCATGGTGATGATATGATCCTAGTTCAAATCTATGTGGATGATATCATTTTTGGTTCTACAAATGAGAAACTGTGTGAGAAATTCTCTAAACTCATGCAGAGCAGATATGAGATGAGTATGATGGGAGAGTTGACATTCTTTCTAGGGTTGCAAGTCAGTCAAAGGAAGGATGGTATCTTTATCAGTCAAACCAAGTACATCAAGGATTTGTTGAAGAAGTTTGACTTGGAAGATTGTTCACCTGCCAAGACACCCATGGCCACTGCCACTAAATTGGATGAAGATGCTAAAGGCAAGAGAGTAGATATCTCAGTCTACAGAGGCATGGTTGGTTCTCTACTCTACCTCACTGCAAGTAGGCCAGACATCATGTTTGCTACATGCTTGTGTGCAAGGTTTCAATCAAATCCAAAGGAATCACATTTGATTGCAATAAAAAGGATCTTTAGATATCTGAAGGGCACTCCTAACTTGGGATTATGGTATCCTAAGGACACAGGGTTCAATCTGGTTGGTTATTCTGATGCTGATTATGCTGGATGCAGAGTGGATAGGAAAAGCACCTCAGGAAGCTGCCAGTTTCTTGGACAAAGGTTAGTTTCTTGGTATAGCAAGAAGCAACAATCTGTGTCAACTTCTACAGCTGAGGCTGAATACATAGCTGCTGGAAGTTGCTGTGCTCAAGTGCTTTGGATTAGAAATCAACTTAGAGATTATGGACTTGTGTTGGAAAGAATTCCAATCATGTGTGACAACACAAGTGCAATCTCTATAGTTGCCAATCCTGTCAATCATTCTAGAACAAAGCACATTGACATCAGATATCATTTCATAAGAGAACATGCAACTACTGGAACCATTGAGTTGCATTATGTCTCTACAGATAAACAACTAGCTGATATATTCACTAAGCCATTAGATGAAGCCACCTTCACAAGGTTGGTAAGTGAGATTGGAATGCTGAATTCTTCAGATTCTGGCTAAGTGAATACATCATCTAGATTGTTGCAGCAGTAAACACTTACTTTATCTAAATTCTCAATATTTTTGGAGTAAGTGTTGGCTGAAATATGATTTATAAATATTTCAAATCTGTTGCATATGTTGAAAATCATATTTTTATTAACTTAAAATTTCTCTGAGATTTTGAGAAAATCACTATTTGATTTGCTAGGATATTTTTCAATGAATATGTCTGGTAGATTTTAAAAAGATAGTGAAAATCAAATTTTTATGAGTGATGGGTATAGTTCGATAAGTCAGACTTCTCGAATGATTCACTATTCGACATCTCTAATAAGTCTCATTAGAGTACTCTTGAGTTCTCGAATAGAGTCTTTCTGAGATATCGAATAGAGGAATTATTGACTTCTCGAATATAGTAACTGAGTTCTCGAATGACTGAGTTCTCGAACACTATATTTGAGTTCTCGAATCATTTGAAAAGGCTGAATTCTCGCTGAATTTTAATCGATTTTGGACTTTTTGTCTAAAAGTTTAATTCACTCATAAAAACACATATTATTTAATTTAGAATTATTTCTAAGTTAGATAACTGCCAGCTGTGAGTTTCTATCTGCTTGAGTTATCGATTAAGCCATTCTTGACTTCTCGAATAGTTGTTTTCTACTTCTCGAATGCCTGACTTGTCGATACAAAACCTTCTGCTAATCGACAATTCAAGTACTTCATACTTATACAATTTCACATCTATTCGATTCATTTCATTCGATTTCTCAAGCATCTACACTCTCTAAACCCCTGAAACCCTAGCTACGAAAAGCCAAATTTCTTCTTCAACCTTCAATTTCTTTCCCCTCTTCTACACAAATGGCAACAGTAAAGTTTAACACCAACTTCATCGCACTCACTAGTGATGTTGAAGCACCCAATGCCAATTTCAAGTGCTTTGTGAAATGGATGGCTGAGTCGTATATCAAGGATGCACTCTCTGCCAACCCAACTCTATATCTAGATATTCTGGAACAATTCTGGAGTACTGCTATTGTGGAGGTTGTAGCCCTGGAAAACGCAATCACTTCCTATGTCATCTACTGCAAGGTTCAAGATAAGGAAATCACTATCACTACTGCAGACATGAACCAAGCACTAGGCCTACAACAAGAGTCATTTGACAGACTGGCCACTAATGCAGAGTTGGAGGAATTCTTTGAGTTCATAAACTACTCAGATGGGATTAACCTTGGAAAGCTAAACAGAAAGAATCTGAGAAAGGAGTGGAGTTATGTGTTTGCAACTCTTCTCCAAGTCTTCACTGCCAGGAAATCAAGCTTTGACCAAATCAGTGCACCTGTGCAGCAAATTGGATATGCTTTGGCCTATGGAAAGAAGATAGATGTTGGCCAAATCATACTTCAAGAATTATATGGGAGACTTGGTAAGAACACAACCAAGAGAGGTACTGATATTTTCTTCCCTCGCTTTATTCAATCTGTACTTAATTATAAAAATGCTTCATTGATTGAATTGCCTGGGATTGATAAAAATAAAATAGGCTATCCTAAGTCCATGACCAAACTCATTTTTGGTAACTTGGAAACTAGGAATGATGTGGATGTAAGACTGAACATAACTCCTCATATGGAGAGTTTGTTTAGGACTTACCCCCACAACATGCCAACATTTGATGCAAAATCTAAGTTAGCACAGCCCAAGCAAGTAGAACAAAATGCTAACCCAGGGCCTGCTAACCAACCCTCTCAACCAAACACTCTACCTCTTACTGAACCAACTGCATCATCCTCTCAAAAGGGTGATGTTAGTAAAAAGAAGAGAAAGGAAGTAATGTCTGCACCTTTAAATATCTTGTCTGAAGCAGCATTAGCTGTTGAATTAGGTCTAGGAAGTGAGGAACCTGAGTCACCCTTACACAGAACAAAGAAGAAGAAAACTAAGACCACCTCTTCAGTCACACAAATGGCTGAAGTTGTAAAATCAGGGGCACACAGCTCACTAGGTGTATCCTCTCAACAGGGTGCACCTATAGAATCAAGCATTCTCCCCAATGCACCCTCTTGTATAGAGTCAGCACACGGGAGTGATAAGGCTGGCACAACACTGAGTGGAGAGCACATCACTTTTGAAACTCCCTCTATCTCTCAGGGGGAGTTGCCAAAATCTACTCTAAAACACACTTCTCTTCCAGAATCTATCTCTGAAATTTCTTTGGAACCTGCAACTCAGACAACTGAGATGCAAGGTATTGATCATCAAGAATTCTTTTCTCTTGATGAGCCAATAATTTCAAGTGACTTAGTGCATGACACTTTGTTCACCACTCAGAACCCACATTTAGATGGTGAGGGAATGCATGCTGAGGCATATCCTAATGACACCATCACAAACACAGAGGTTCCCCTAGTTTTTACTAGAGACTCTGTGCCTGTGTCAACTGCTGGTGTAATTCATCCCACTTTTGTGGTGACACCAGTAGTAGAGTCAATCCATCCGGTTACAGAAGTTGCATCTGTAACTGAGGAGACTAGCTTGCCTAGCTCTAGCTCTGACTTCATGTCAACATGGCTGAAGCCTGTGCAACATGACAGTGCTTCAGGATCAGGGTCTGTTCCACAACAATTGACGGTTGAAGCACTTCAAAGCTTAATTGTGGATCAGATTCCTGAGTTCACAAAGATTGCTCAGCACCTTCTCACTGCAGACATGCCCAATCCAGACTATGAGGCTATTCTGTTATGCCATAGGGATGATGTGGAAGTGCAGAAGTCAAAGATCATTGATGATGCTGAGAGAGATGGCAACATAGATGCCTGGTTGTAAGGAAAATATGATATTACTCTCGATGAAGCACTTCAGTATCTCAGGGAGGAATACATCACTTCACTGGGCTCCAATGCAAAATCCCTGTCACCTGGTGAAGTGTATGAAGCTGTAAATGACTCCTACAAGGGTTTCCTCAAGGCTGCACACTATCTTGGCAAGGGAGTCAAAACTGAAGTCAACAGGGTGTGTGATAAGACAGCCACTTCAGTAGCAGAAGTCAAGAGGGCCTTTGATGCTAAATTTCCTCAATTGGACAGTGTGTTCAAGGACATCAAACACTGCAACTCTACCTGCACTCAGGTGGACAATGGGCTGGCTGTGCTAAAAGATGCTGTCACAGGTCTGGGGCATAAATTTCAGAATCTATCTGACCAGACTACAGATGCCAATGCCATGCTGAGGATAATGTTCAAAAATCTTTATGGAGATAGACTAGTGACTGATGTCCCTGTGCATGAATTGTCTAAATATGAAGTGAAGAGGCTTCAGGACCAATCTTTATCTGGCTTCAAGGCCAATGAGTTATTCACTAAGGTCAACACTCTTGCACAGGAGGTAGCTACTCTCACCAAGACCAATGCTCATCTCACAGAAAAGGTTGCATTGCTAAATGATCAGTTGGACACTCAAGCATCCACCACAGCTGATGTCCTTCTGCATCAACAATCCATGTTAGCTGCAATGATGAAGCATATGGGTCTCCCTCTACCTGATGAATCTTCACTCCCAAAGGACATTTCTACAGCCTCTGTGCCTGACAACAAGCCTAAGGGGGAGAAGAAGGCTAGGAACTCAAATTCAAAGGGGGAGACAAAGGGAGAGAAAGGCATAATAATCAAAGAGGGTGGTCAACAAAGGGCTTCTAAGTCTCTAGCAAATGTGCCTGGCAAGGGAAAAGCCAAAGTAGATGAGCCTCCATCTATCTTACCAGTTGTCACCTTACCAACTGTGCACATCACTACTCCTGGAGGACAAAAGCAATCCATAACTACTACAGTGGTTGCAGGGAGTATGCCATCTGACAAACCTCCAATCTCTATATCTGAGAGTGCCAAGCCTGTAGAAGTCAAAGTTGTTACTGAGGCCAAGCTACAAGAAGTTGCTAACTCCAATGACTATCATGATAAAGCCTTCTTGGAGTTTCTGAAAGCCATAAGGGAACAGGTTGGTGACACTCAGTTTTATCTGAGGGAGGTGAAGAAGCAGATAGACTACATCACTGTCATCCCCAAGAAAGTCAACAATATATGGGTCAAGGAGATAGTGATGGTTTCCAAACTAAAGATATGGCATCTAACATACCAGACTCTACAAGACCTAAAGCACTCAGAGATAGATGCCATACTTGAGATCATTGAGAAGAAAAATGAGAACAGCAAGAGTCTGTTTGATGATTTGAGGAATGGTCAACCTACAAGGCTACCAGAAGTGATCAAGAAGCCATGGACAATTATTTATCAGTCTGGTACCAGAATTGAAGATATCAAGCAATTGGTCATTCCTCATGATCTCACCTCCAGAAATCACAGACTGATCATTGCTATCATTGATCAATTACAGAAGAAGGTTGGAGCCAGAAATGCTGAAGAAATTGAGGCACTGCATATCCTCAGAACCTATATTGCAACTGGTGAAATTCCAGAGATGGCTCAACCTAGGAGAAATAAGGATGATGATTCTGAAGACAAAGGTGATGGGAGGAGAAGACATCACAGGAGAGATAAGGGTGATGAAGATAAGAAGAAAAAGGGGGACAAGGATGAAAAGGATGATGATGACCAGGGTAAAACATATGTGAGAAAGAGTGGAAGACAGCAAGCCTTAGGCAATGCTAGCAGTAATCTCACCACAACACAAGACTCTAAGTCTAGGGTGAATACTGTTAGTAGTGACCTAGCAAAATCTACATCTATGGCTTCTGCAACTGTCTTACCATCTCAAGAAAAGAAGAAGATTCAAGTCAAGAAACCATGTGTATGTTTCAGAAAGCAATCTGCTAATGGAACACTACTATGGTCTACCAACCAAGGTCAGAGATTTCTGCCAAGCAACCATGTCAAGAGGATAAAATTTAAACATGCTGCAAGGAGAGTGAAGCTATCCAAATCTAGAGCCCTAACAATCATTCCAGGATTAAAGCTCCAGCCACTTGATGAAGACTTTGATGAAGAGCAACTGCTATTTCTAAGAGCTCAAAAGATATGCTATGCTGCAATTGTGGATGACCACCTTGTAATCAAGTACACTGATGGGAAAGAAATGAAATTCAAACAAGGGGGTTGTCAACATTGGGGTAAATTGTATGAGATAGAAAGAATCATTGCATTGCTGGATTCTAAGGACAAGGTGGAGAAAGTATGGAAGCTGGAATTGATTGACTTTGTGAAAATGAAGAAAGAATATGCTGAGAAGATAAGGAAGGGCTGCTATGAGAAATGGTTAGAAAGGGAGAAAGAAATTGATAGACTGGAGATTGAAGCAGAAAAGCTAAGGGCAAAGGGATTGTGTAGAGTTCAGTTTGATCCCTATGTGGTGAAGTATAGGAGGAGAAATGGAGACAATGTCAATATAAGAATGAACCTACTCAGTCACTATCCTGCCAACATTCTGAAGCCAGTGCTTGAAGATTTCAAAAACTCTATTATGATTGAAGAATTGGATGCTATGACAGAAATCATGAGAGCAGTAGATGAGATTGCAAGAAAGGAGAAAGAAAGGAAACAGAAAGCATATGATGATCTACAAGCCAAGGCAATGGAGATGCAATCAAAAGAAAACGGCTAGTACCTCATCATACTGTAAGAAGTATTTATCTTGTAATTTCATTTATGTGTTCAATCAAATCACATACCTGTACTTTTAAAAGTTTTATCTTTAATGTATGTTAGGCTTGTTATCAGACATGAAATTGTGACTAAGGGTCTCACTCACAATTTGGGGGAGATTGTTAGTTACAGAGGCATGCCTGTATACATCTAATAACAAGCCTAATTGTTTGTAATGCTTTGCATTACTTACTTGACCTCTTAACTGAGGGAACCTCTAGTTGTAGAGTTTCTGTTTGTATTGTACTTGTAATAGGCATCAAATCCTAGTTGTGTAACTGTACAAATAGAGTCTAGAATAATGCTTGAAAGAAGTTCCATGGTTCATGCCTCAAGCAAGGAGTTAAAGACTGCCAAATAATCACAGTTGGGATTTGAAGAAATGAAAAATTTGCCTAAGTACCAATTCGAGAAGTATATTTGTCTATTCGAGAAGTCCAGCATTCGAGAAGTCAGAGATTCGATATCTCAAGACACTATTCGATATCTCTGAATACACTGTTCGATATCTCATTCGATATCTCAGGGATTCGATATGTCTATTACTCTATTCGAGAACTCAAGAAGTCAACAAGTCAAGATGGTATTCGAGTTCTCAAAGAGTCAACAAGTCAAAGTTCCATTCGATATCTCAAAGACTCAGAAACCTATTCGACAACTCGAGGATTCGATAAGTCAAATGCTCTATTCGACAACTCAAGGAATCCTGATGGAAAAGAGCTATTCGAGAAGTGGTTCGATATGTCACTATAACAGTATTCGAGAACTCAGAGTTATCGATCAAGTCAATTCTAGTTCTCGAATCACTTACTTAGTCACTTCTCGAATACATTCTTGGAGACAAAATACTGAAGAAATTGTACAAGTCAGAAACCTGCAACAAGCCAATGCACTTTATGGACCACAACCTGTAACGTGCTCTGGAAAGCCTACAAGGAAGCTTGGAGAGATATAGAAGAGACAAGGAGCTAAAGAAGTGGATCTAAACAGGCTTTGCAAAGTCAAATCTGTAACCATTTGGACACTTACTCAAAAAGGATAGACAGACTAGAAAGTAATGTGTTTTAGCTCCTTATTTGTAGTAAGTAGGCTGTATCCATGTTCTATAAGGACACAGCCTCACTTCATAACTTAGTAACTTTGTGAGTCGAGTTTTTCATACACTGTAAGCTATATCTCTCTGAGAAAAACGAAGCTGAGAATACTACCATTTGTATTCACAGATTGTAGCAACCTTTATCTAATATACATTAGATTAAAGTGATATTGTGTCTTGTGTTGTTTACTTATCCGCACCTTAATTTCTGCACACACAGGCACTTATCTGCTACACAGACTCAATCCAAGAAAAGTTCAAGAATCCATTCACCCCCCCCCTCTGTATTCTTTTACCGTGTTCAATACTCAACAAATAAACTCACCTCTAGGTGTCTCTTCTCAACAAGAGGCATCTATTGAAATTGGCCTGTCTCCCAAGGCATCTTGTGAAGAGTCTGCACAACCTCAAGAACACACTCTTGAGTCTGCACATCCCTTCTGACAGTAATTTATTGGTGAAAGATGTTGTCAACCCTGCTCAACCTCAATTTCAGGAAGGATTAATTGAGGACATCTCTGATGATGACATGCCACTCTCCAAGGCTTTTAAGGTAAAATCTAAATCATCTTTCTCTTCATTGCATGCTAGTACTGCTCATACTCATGCATCTAGGATGAGTGAGGGAGAGCAAAAGAAAAGAGAGATAAAAGAAAAGAGAAGTGAGCCTAAAAATGAGAGGCAGCCAAATGTGCTCGCAAAAGGTGAGGGACTTGAGCATGTCCAGAGTGGAAATGAGGGAGCCATTTATCAACAGGCATTAGACCTTGAGGGATTAAATGTGAGAGGTGATGAGATCACCAGAAAAGACACTGAGAGAGTGAGAACCCCAACAGCTTCCTTGCCCCAGACTTATCCCTTACCTCCAAAGAGGCTTAGGTTTGGTGGTCCTTCTACATCCACAAATGACAGGCTCCTAGCTATTGAGAATCGATGTGCTACAATGGAGAGCCAGCTAGACACCCTGTCATCTACAGTGAAGACTGGTTTTGCTGAAATTCAAGCCACCCTGCTGTCACTTTCTTCCTTGATTCAAGCTGCCAACTTAACTAAGGGGGAGAAAGTAATAGATCAGAAAAAGGCTGAGCAACCAGAAAGGAAAATGGAGTTACAAGGGGAAGCTGAAAGACAGGGGGAGCAAAGGAGTAAGGGGGAGCAAAAAGATACTGTTATAGCCTCTGGAACTGATGAACTGATTGAAACTGAAGTAGATGGGGAGTCAATGCTAGTATCTGAGGAAGTATTGAAACTGATACAAAGAAATAAAGCATCTTCCATCAAAATTAGTGAACCAGTTCCTGAAAAGAAAGAATCTACTTTGGAGAGGCTTTGGAGAGAAAAGGAGGAGTCTAACAGGATGGGTAAAGGCAAGGGCAAGCTGCCTGAATATGTGAATCCTTCAGAGTTGGTTACTTGGACTGATGGAAGCACATATTCTCAAGAAGAAGCTGATTCTATAATGATAAGTCATATGGAGAGCACCTTGAATAATAAGGATGAGGAATTCAACAATCTGGTGAATGAAGTAATCACAGAATCTGGAGGAAAACCTGCTAAGTTGGCAGAAGCTTTGAAAGAAAAGATTGTCAATCTTTCTGTGAAAATTAGATCAGAGAAGAGGTGGGCAGTTGAAGTGTTCCTGAAGAGTGGACATTCAATATTCATAACAATGCAACTGCTAGAAACTTTCTCTACAAGAGTGCAATACATCCTTGGGATTCTTGTCAAGAAAAAGTCTACCATTTTTTATGAAAGTCTCTATATGCAACTGAGTACAATGGTTAACAGCAAACTTCCAGAAATATGTCTCCAGCCATATGGTGTAAGCTTTAAACAGACAACAGCCAAAGGAACTAAAGGACTTGGGTTCTTAACTCTTGAAGGCAAAACATCTCTACAAAGTAAAGTCATCATGGATGTACTTAAGTTGTTGCTGAAAGCACCCATCACCAAGGAAAGGGTTCAAGCAGTTAAAGATATCCACAAGATAATGGCAAAGAGAGATGTGGAATACAGTGCCAAAATTAAGAAGCTCATTGCCAAAGCAAACGAAAGCAGAAATGCTCAAGGTGGAAAATGTTCCTTTGATGACACCTTGGAGAAAGATGGTGATGATAATGAAGGTGGAGGTAAAGCTGGAGGAGCTAAAGAGTCAGAAAAGGGAAACTCTTCAAAAGAGCAATCCCAAGCTAAAGAAGCTGAGCCAAAGGAAACTTCAAAAACTCCTGGAACAAGCAAGAAATATGAAGAAAAGGAGGAAGAAAATGAATTACTTGAAGCATTGAAGAAAAATGAAGTTACTGTCAAAGATGCTGTCAGGGAAGATGAAGACACTGTCATGAAAGATGCTGTCAAAGAAGACACAATCAGAAGCCCTATCAAAGATGCTGTCAATGATTCTACTGTCAAAACATCCAAGACAGTAAGAATCAAAAGAAAAGCAAACAAGAAGATAAAGGGAAAGACTGTCTATTCTGGACAAAGAAAAGCTACAGGTCTAGGGTTTAAGAAACCAATCATGAGCAGAAGGATGAACAACCTTGAACAACTACAAGAGAAAGCCAAAGAAACAATCACTTCTGTATCCATAGAGTTGGATGAGTCAAAAGAAAAAGTCACAAGATACATTCTATGGGAAAACAAAGAAAGATTGATTATGGTAGGACCTGATTTCACTCAGATATCAAAATCAAAAGTAATATCCAACAGTCTAGTTCAAACCCAAGCACTTGTAAGAAGAAGAATTGATTATTTCAATTTGGAAAGAATGGTTGAACTCTTGGAAAGCTATGGTGATATCTCTGAAAAGATCATGGATAATGTGCATAAGTACTATGCAACCAGACATGCTGAATTCATTGAAAAGCATGGTGATTGGACACTTCAAAATGATGAAGATGTTTATGAAGCTCTAGGTCTGGAACATGAAGAAGATAATCCTATTCCTGAGTATGACTGGAAAGAAATGGAGAAACCTTATACAAGGTCAGAAATGAATAGATATGAAGCTGAACAGAAATTCAAAGAAGAATTAGTCTCAAAACAAAAATCTCGTCAACAGATAGAAGAGGAGATTGAAGCTAAATTGAAGGAAAGCCGCAGTAAACTCAACAAGCTAAACAGTGATGGATCAAACTATCAGCCAATCGTACTGGATAATCCTTTGAGAATCATATATGGCAAAGAAGAAATCTATGTAGACAGTTTTTCAAAGTTGAAAACCAGGGTGCTAAAAGAACTGTACTGGCAAGTGGTAGGATCATCAAACAAGCTTGAAGCACTGTGTTCTTGGGAGCTAGACATGATTTTTGATCAAAGGAAAGAAGTGGATCCCACCTTGGATAAATTAAGAAAGGAAACTTTAAATCAGCTTCCTGGCAGAAAATTCAAGATGGAGGGAGATGTGTTAAAATTCAGATCAATTGTCAAGCAAAATGTTCATTGGATGGAACTTAGAGATGGATTAATTTCTGCTCCCTCAATGATCAGGAAATATATTATGGAAAATGAAGATGATGCTCAGTCTCCTGAAGAAAAAGAGTTAATTGAAAAACTCAGAAGGGCTCTGAGGGAAAAGGAGCAAGATGAAAGTTCAAATCAAGATAAGTAAAAATTTTGTTTGAATACTTGATTTTTAATTATGAACTTTTATAATCATTGTTTGAAAACAATCTAGATTAATCACATTTTTCAGAAATGAAGGGTTTATTCATTCTGATCTATGTTAGTTAAGTTGTTAGCATGAAAATTTGTTATTATTGTCCATAAAAACAAATTGGGGGAGATTGTTGGGATTTATGGGTGATAGATCAGACAACTTAACTAGATTAATTGGTATACATAGTTTTACTAAGTAGAACATACTGTCATAGCCATAAGTGTATTCTTGTAATTAAATAAATACTGTCATGTAATAATTGTAATTCTTGGAAGAAGTTCGATTATGTTCAAACCTCAAGGAATACAGAAGTTCGACAGCAGGAATAAAAGTTACTGTCAAGCATTGACAGTAAGGTTACAAGTAAACAGCATGTTGCCTAGGTCGACAGTAAGTTTCATTGAGTCGACAGCAAGTTTTAACTTGACAACAACATTGGCGGAGATTCTGATGACAGCAACTTTCATATATAGTTTGCGACAGCAAGTTTGGAATTCTTGACAGCAACCTCTGCGGGGAACTTATACTGTCAATCAAAGAATAATCCTTTGACAGCAAACTTTGCGACAAACATACTGTCATGAAGAATCAAATTGATTTAGGAATTTTCTAAGTCAATTTAAGCGACATAATACATGTTCAAAAGAAGCAGGCGTGTTGTAATATTCAACCTTTACAGCAAGCATTGGAAAGTCTATAACTGAAGCTCGAGAGATCACTAGAGCAACCTGTAAAGTCTAGAGCAGATAAAATTGAATACGGCTAGATCTGGGTGGCTCAAATGTGGAAAGTATCTTAAAGTTACTTTGTGATGATCACATGGGACTGAATCATGGAATGAGCTACAAAAGGAATATAACAGCAACTCAACAACCCATGCTGATAGTGGTAGTATAGTAGACTATCACACTATAAGTAGAACACTCTATTAACACAATAGAAAATATCTCTACAACTGTAATCTCTTGAGAATTCGAAGCTTGAGAATTATTTTGTTCTCAAGGTTGTAGAAAAACCTCGCAAAATAAATAAAACAATTATTTTGTGAAACATCGTGTTAGATATTACTTGTGATTGCATTTCTTCTACTAGTAAATTACAAACTCTATTTAACTTGTTGAAATAGTTTTTGAAATTTATTAGTATTGCATTCAACCCCCCTTCTTCAATACTTGCCGGGACCAACAAAATGGTTCAACGACATGATAATGAAGGTATTCGCATGGCATTAAATAAAATTCATTATGGGTCGATCAAAATGTCTAGAGATTTGAAATCTTCAAATCCGGATCTAGGAGTTAGGGGTCCTCAGATTGCCAAGGAGTCAGACTAGATAGAAGTGAAGCGAAAGAAATTCAAGAAAGGCCCATTTAAACATGTTCATTGAAAACTTTTGTGAAAGAGAAAGTGTATTAACAGTATTTGGGAAAAGTTACAATATGTTTTCTGTTTACAAATATATATATACAATATAAAGTTGGCGGAAAATAACTAACTACTAACTCTACCTAACTGCTGACGTGGCAACTAAATGAACTAACTACACTACTCTGTAGACTAACTACAGTACTCTGTATTTGTATTGGTAGTATGTTCAATAGCCCCCCCCCCCCCCCCCGCAAGATGGGCATTGAGTGAGGCAAAGTATCAATCAATCCCATCTTGGACAATAAAAACTGAAACTATGTAGAAGGTAGAATTTTGGTAAACACATCAGCCAATTGTTGTTGAGTAGGAAGATAAGAAAGTTGAATAAGACCCTCCAAAACCTTATCCCTTCTAAAATGACAATCTATTTCTATATGCTTTGTCCGTTCGTGGAAAACTGGATTCTTGGCAATGTGTATTGCAGACATATTGTCACAGTGTAATTGTACAGGAGCCAAAAAAGCCAGTCCCATTTCTTGAAGTAGATTGACTAACCAAGTAACCTCAGCTGAAGCAGCAGCCATAGCCCTGTATTCTGACTCTAAAGAAGATCTAGAAATAGTGCTTTGTTTCTTTGATTTCCAAGTTATAGGTGACTGTCCCAGTAATAATAAATAACCAGTAATAGACCTCCTGGCATCTGGGCAAGCAGCCCAATTAGAATCTGTAAATGCCTTCAAAGTTAACTGTTTTGTAGCCTTAAGCAAGATACCCTGAGTTGTAGTGTGGGAAACATAGCATAAGGTATGTTCTAAAGCAGCTAAATGAGAACTCCTAGGTGATTGGATGAACTGACTTAAAACTTGAACAGTGTATGAAAGGTCTGGTCTGGTATTTGTCAAGAAATTAAGTTTACCAACCATAGACCTATAAAACTCTGGATTAGAAATAAAATCCCCATCTCCTGCAGTCAACTTAAGATTCGGAGGTAAAGGAGTAGTTGCTTTCTTAGATAAATCAAAACCACATTCACCAAGCAATTCCTTTGTGAATTTCCTTTGACTGAGAACTGTACCTTCTGAAAAATATGATACCTCAAATCCCAGGAAGTAATTAAGAATCCCCAAGTCCTTAATGCTAAAAACATTATCCAAATGTAGTTTCAAAGCATCAATGGCACTTAAATCAGTTCCTGTTACTATAATATCATCTACATAGACAACAACCAAGATAATATGGTTATCATATTTCTTAAGAAACAAACTGTAGTCATGTTTAGACTGTGTAAATCCTTGAGTTATCAATTCACTGACTAGTTTAGAAGACCACTGTCTAGAAGCCTGTCTCAAACCATATAATAACTTTCTCAATCTACAAACTTGTCTACCAGAATGAGGAATACCTTCAGGAATTTGCATATAAACTTCTTCATCAAGATCTCCATGCAAAAATGCATTATTGATATCAAGTTGATGAATTGGCCATTTTCTGCTAGCAGCTATAGGAATCAAACACCTAACAGTTGCCATTTTCACTACTAGAGAAAAAGTTTCCAAAAAATCCACACCATATTTTTGAGTATAACCTTTGGCTACTAATCTAGCCTTACACCTGTCCAGTGTCCCATCAGCCTTTAATTTGACTTTAAAAGCCCATCGATAACCAATTGCTTTCTTTCCAACTAGTAGATCAACAATATCCCAGGTTTTATTATCCTGTAAAGCTTTAAGTTCTTTTTGCATTGCTTCAATCCACAAAGGATGTTTTGAAGCTTCCAGGTAATTAAGAGGTTTAGAAATAACCTGAGAATCAGATATTTGAGTTGAAACTAAGTTACACCAGTTATGAGATTGAGAAGGTAAAGGTGTAAGTCTATTCAAATGACATTGATAGTCTTGTAAGTAAGCTGGTATAGATTTTATTCTACTAGATTGTCTGATAGGTAAAGTAGAGGACTGTGAAGATGAAGAAACAATAGATTGAGGATTAAGATAATCTGAATCATCACAAATCTTAGTAACAGAAGGCAAGAATGTAGAATGAAGATAATCCTTTTTAGAAAAATCCTTAGAAATCATATGGAAAGGAAAATGTAATTCATAAAAAACTACATCTCTGGAAATTATAGTGCAACCAGTTGCTAAATCTAGAACTTTATATACCCTTTTGTGTGAGGAGGATAGCCAAGAAAGATACAAGGAGATGCTCTAGAATCAAACTTTGTTCTATGAACTTTAGAAGTAGTAATGAAACATAAGCATCCAAAAATTCTGAGATTTGTCAAAGAAGCTTGTTCAGTAAACAATTTGTGATAAGGGGTATCAAGATTTAAGCTGGTTAAAGGCATTCTATTAATGAGATAAGCAGCACAAAGAATAGAATCCCCCCAAAATTGATCAGGAAGTTTAGACTGAATCATCAAAGCTCTAGCAGTTTCTAAGAGGTGTCTATGCTTCCATTCTACTACCCCATTTTGTTGGGGAGTATAAGGACAGCTAGTTTGATGACAAATACTTTACTAAGAAGTAGGGCCTTAAGATTACCCTCAATGAATTCCAGGGCATTATATGATCTAATAGTCAACAGCTTGGTATTGAATTGATTTTCAACATATTGAATAAAATTTTGCATCACATGACACACATCAGATTTAAACTTGAGTAAATGAATCCATGTATATCTGGTAAAATCATCCACAAGAGTAACAAACTGAGTACAACCAGATGGAGTCTTTGTTTTGTAAGGACCCCAGAGATCTAAATGTACAAGTTCAAAAGGTTTACTAGTTTTGATACGACTATGAGTAAAAGGTTTTCTGGTTTGTCTAGCAACTGGATAAACTTGACAAACATAATTGTCAAGACAATTGTTTACATCACAATCTGGTTTAACCAGTTTTATTTGAGAAAATGGCAAGTGACCTAGTCTCATGTGCCATAACTGAGCATCTTGAATAGCAGCAAAATAACTCCCCTGAGAAACTTCAACATCCTGATCCATTTCTTTAGATTTTAAGTTGCAAAGACCATTTCTCAAATCACCAAGAAGAATCAGAGACCCTTTCTGAGAATGGTCCTGAATATAACATTTACTATCAGTGAATATCATGTCACAATCTAAATCCTTGCACAATTTCTGTATAGATATCAACCTAAAGTGAAAATTTGGTACATGTAGCACATTATGTAGAATGATTGTGTCTGTTAAACACACAGAACCAATATGTAAGACTTGAATTGCTCTACCATCAGGTACAGTGATATAGTTATCAGCAACTTTTGTGTATGACTTAAAACTTTCTAATGTAGGACAGATATGATCTGTAGCCCCATTATCTATCAACCAGGTACTATTATAAGTATAAGCAAGACAGATAATACCTGTCAAGAGTGCATGTCCAGTATAAGAACTTGAACTTGTAGCCTGTGTGCCTGAGTCAACTGTAGGAATAGAATTTCCAGAAATGTGCCGAGTTTTGAGAACCTCCAGCAATTGATTATATTGTTCAGAAGACATAGCTGAGCCATCATTTGCATTTTCAGAGTTAGTTGTATCTTCTGAATTGTGTTGAACTAAAGCAGCAAATTTCTTATCTCTACTTCCTTGAAAACCTGAAGGAAAACCATGAATTTGAAAGCACCTATCAATGCTGTGACCAGGAACTTGACAATGTGTACAAAAATAATTTGCACCAGGTTTTGATCCTTTTTTCTTGTCAAAACTTCAAGAGTTACCAAAAGAACCAGAGTTTCCAAAATTTCCAGAATTGTGTCCAAAATTTCCAGAATTACCAAATTTCTGAAAATTTCCAGAATTGTGTCCAAAGTTCCCAGAATTGCCAAGAGATTCTGTGAATTGCCAAAGACTTGTTGTCTGAATTTAGCATTACCACCAGTATTATACCTCCTATTTGCCAAAAAAGCCATGTAATCAGACTGATTGCCTAGTCCAATTTCCTTATGATTTTCCTCCTGAGCAAACAATCTAAAAGCTTGAGAAACATTAGGAAGAGGATACATCATCAAAACATGTCCTCTAACTGCAGCAAATGACTCATTCAATTTCATCATAAATTGTATCAATCTCTGTTCTTGTTGCCTTTGTTGAATCCTCTGAGTAAGGTTACAAGTGCAATTATGACAAGTACAATGTGGTAAAGGATTTGCATCATTTATACCATCCCAAATAGTTTTAATCTGAGTATAAAATTCAGAGACATTTGAAGATCCTTGAGATATATCAGACAATTGCTGTTCTAAAGTAAAGGTTTGAGTCATAGAAGCAAAACCAAATCTCTCTTCAAGATCATTCCAGATTTCTGTAGCAGTTTGCAGAAATAAAACGCTTCTTGCAATAGTAGTATCTAAATTGAACAATAACCAAGAAATAACCAAATTGTTGCAACGTTCCCATGCTTTATAGTTAGGATCAGTTGAAACAGGTTTTGTGATGGAACCGTCAACAAAACCGATCTTGTTCTTAGCAGATAAAGTCAACATCATCGAACGATTCCAATTAGTAAAACCAGATCCACTAAATTTTGTAGAAACTAATTGAGTAGACGAAGCATCAGAAGGATGTATATAATAAGGACTAGAAGGATCATGATTAGTTTGAGTAGTTTGCGTAGCCATGAAATCAAGAAGATTCGCAGAAATTTGATGAAAAAATAGATCAAGCAAAAAACACAAACAGATTGTGTGCAGATTAAGAATTGCTAGATTTGAACAAATCTCCAAAGAACAAACCAGTACAGATCAATCAGATAAACAAACCAGAAGATCAACGATGAACAGATCAATATTCTAAACAATCAATTGGAGCAAATGAACAAGTAATCGGAGCAAACGATGAATCGGAACAAGAAATTACACAAATTCTGTGATTAATCGAAGAATTATAAAGATGTAACCTGAATGACGAAGAAATTTTGAGAAAAGATCAAACGGAGAATCTTTACAGCGATGTGCGGAAGATAACGACGAACGACGAGCTCCGGTGAACTTCGGCTAGCTCTGATACCATGAAAACTTCTGTGAAAGAGAAAGTGTATTAACAGTATTTGGGAAAAATATATGTTCTCTGTTTACAAATATATATACAAGATGAAGTTGGCGGGAAATAACTAACTATTAACTCTACCTAACTGCTGACGTGGCAACTAAATGAACTAACTACACTACTTTGTAGACTAACTGCAGTACTCTGTATTTGTATTGGTAGTATGTTCAATATTCATAGCTCTGATAAGGCTATTATTGAGTTGGATTTTATTAAGAAACATGGGAATTTGGTTGATAAATGGATACTCTCCGAGGCGATGAAGGGGGAAGACTTCTTCATTAATAGAGCTCTTTACCAAATTCAGTACTCCAGGAGTTTGGGCAGTTTGCATAAGGAGTCTCATGCTCCAATTTCAAACAACCCTCAAACTAGTAAGGTTGTTACCAACTCAGTTAAAACATTCAAGGATGCTCTTCTATCAGATAGTTTGGTTTCTCCTCAGGCGCATTCTACTAAATCTTCGTCTCGTACTAAGGGCAAAAGAAGTCGAATTAAGAATTTAGTTTTTGTCTCAAATCTCCGCTTCACGTACAGGTAAGTGTCATTTGGTCATTTTTCAAGAAAGTGTGTAAGGTTAGAGATATCATTTTACCAAGAAAACCAGATAAGTATGGTCAGAGTTTTGATTTTATAAAACTCCATTCAGAAAGGGATGCAACTATGTTGATATGTAGTCTGTCTGGGAAGTCTTTTGAAGGTAACACTTTAAAATTGGACCTTGCCCTAAAATAAAATCAGTTCATTCAGAGTCCAGCAATGGGATTGCTAAGAATAGTGCTAAAACTCCTCCCTTGTCCAGCAAGAAGGTTGTGACTCCTTGTTGAGAATGGGCCCCTTTTATTTCGAGAAAAAGTATGTACAGTTTAACCTCGATAAATGAATACGTTCGGGTCTGAAAAATTTTATTCACTAATTGAGATTATTCATTTATTGAGGTAGAAAATACACCATCTCTATTATGTCGCGACCAGAGAAAATTATTCATTTGATGAGGTTATTCGTTTCTCGAATATTCATTTATCGAGGTTCTACTTATTTATATATTTTTTTGTAAAAAAAATGTTTATGGGAAGTTTAATGTTCATTATCTTGTAAAAATATGTTATTTTTTTTTAAAAATGTACATATTTACATATTTTTTTTCAAAATAACCAACTTATCCCTGAAAAATAAGGTAAGACAACTGGTCTGTTTGGCTACAACTTATTTTAAGTCCTTATGGACTTATTTTTGGATAAAAATTTTGTATTTTGATAATTTTTTTATACAAATATTTAATATATGTTTGAGATTTTATAAGTTGCAAAAGGAAGTTAATTTTTTCAAAAAAAACTTAGAAATCTCTAACTTTATCTTAAAATAAATTAAATTATTCTCTCAAACACCCCAATGTCAAAAAGGGAAGCCATTGAAGACTCGACGTTCACACAGGGGGAAGGAAGTAATCATAATAAGATTTATGTTTGTATTTTGTGTCTAGTCTTTTCTTTTAGTCGGGAGTCTACATACACTATACTGACTACACTCTACTCTCTAGACTATCAAACAGCACTAATTTAAAACCCACACACCCCCCCTTCAAACCTCAAATCAAATCTCATCAGTGTTTTTATAATTTTTATATACTCCTACTACTACAACAGCCTACATTGTACTAGTAGTACTCCACCATTTGCTTCTCACATCAAAAAGGGAGGGTCAGTCAGACAATAAAATAAGATGGATTCTTTGGCTGCCTCTCTCTGCCTTTCGAAAAAGCTAACCATTCTGATTATTGTTCTGCAACAAGCAACCGGGTGAGATTTATTTACATTTCACATACTCAGTCTTATAAAGAAACAAATAAAGAGAAGCAGGCGCATGTTAGTTCAAAAACACCTCCAAAGTTCTCCTCTCTCTCTCTCTCTCTCTCTCTCTCAAATTCTGTGCTTCTTTCTACTTCCATCTACTGTCACTCACCTCATTCCTCTCTGTGTTATTTCATATCTCTCTCTCTCTCTCTCTCCCTTCACCATGCTAAATAAATGGTGACCCAAGAAAACACCAAGAAGAATATTTTCAAGAAATAGCTCAACATAAATACACACACACAAGACAACCGAATTTACCATTTATATACATACATGGCTACCAATCATATGACCTCCTTCCTCATTTTATTAATTTTGCTATTTTCTACCTTATTTACTTCTTTTGCTTTTGAAGCTAGAAATCCTGAAGGTACAGACTACTGTACTCTTGGAAATTTAAGAATAGCCCGTATCATTTATTATTATTATTAAAAATAATGATATTGGTGTTGTATATGTTGCAGTTGAAGCTCTGATAAGTATAAGAAGTGGGCTTATAGACCCACATGGAGCTTTGAACAACTGGGATGAAGACTCTGTTGATCCATGTAGTTGGGCTATGATCACTTGTTCCCCTGATAATCTCGTTACTGCCTTGTCTGTATCCATCTCTTTTTACATTTTTTTAATGAGCTAGTATTATTATTTCAATTTATTAAATATTTTACTTGCTTTCAAATTTTGATAGTTTGAAGTTTTTATCAATGTATTGGTATTGTAGGGGAGCTCCAAGCCAGGGTTTGTCAGGGTCTTTATCTGGGAAAATAGCCAATCTCACCAATCTTAGACAAGTGTATGTGTATATAAAACCAAATCTTTACATAAATAAAACTATGTATGCATGTTTTTTTTATAACGACATCTCGTAAAGGGAGCGGGAGATATTGCTCTAACCAAAAGGTCATTGGTTATGTATTTTTTTTTTTTTTTTTTGTAATTTGTGATGCAGGTTGTTGCAGAACAATAATATTACTGGTGAAATTCCAGTGGGATTAGGCAGTCTTCATAATCTTCAGACATTGGATCTGTCTAACAACAAGTTGTTTGGTCAAGTGCCTGAGTCTTTGCTTCTGCTGAACAGTCTTCAGTATTTGTAAGTGAATAAAAATGTACTAGTACTTTGTTTTTCTGTGCTGTTTCAGTTTCTGATTTCTGTATATTATGTTGACCATGTCAATGTGTAATAAGTAGAAGATTGAACAACAATAGCTTGTCTGGAACCCTTCCACTGAATTTGGTCAGAGTCCCCCAGCTTACTTTCCTGTAAGCTCTTTATTCTTTGATAACCGTTTGTTTATTGATTTTTAGGTTAATCGATGTTTGTAGTTGCTCCTAGTGAGTGAATATTTAATCAGTCAATCAGATTGTGAATAATGAATGGGGTTCTCTTATTATTCAGGGATTTGTCATTCAATAATCTCAGTGGTCCTGTACCAATGTTTCCAGCAAGAACATTCAAGTATGCTTGTTGCTCCCAAATTAGTTTAAATTGTTTGTATAATTTATGTGTACAATGGTGCACTTTTCTATTTATATCGTAGTTTGCTAAAGTGAGTTTATTTCTTTTTGCTTTTGTATTATTTTCCTTTCTATAGTTTTCTGGGTAATGCTTTGATTTGTGGAAGCCATGTCCATGAAGGTTGCTCTGGGTCAGTCACTCCTGTTCCTCTTTCATTCTCCCTGAATTCATCCTCTGGTAAGAGTTCCGAACTCTTCAAAACCAATAGTTTAGTCTGTTTCTTGTGAATATCCTTATTTATTGCTGGTTGTATTGTTCAGGTAAACGTAACTCCAAGAAACTAGCAGTTGCGCTCGGGGTCAGTCTCAGCTTTGTTACTCTTATCCTATCAGCATCTGCTATTCTGTTGTGGAGAAAATATGACCAAAGAAAGAAAGGAATGTTAAACATCAATGGTCGGTACTTTGTCAAATTTCAGCTCAATGTTTTGCCTAGTGTCAGAATTTATGAATAATTTCGTGCACTCTTAATTTTGGAAACTAATATTATACTCTGTTGAAATATTGTAGACATGCAAGAAGAGGATCTGATAAGCGTAGGCAACCTCAGGAATTTTACATTTAAGGAGCTTCACATTGCAACAAACAGTTTCAGTTCGAAGAACATTCTTGGTGCAGGGGGCTTTGGCAACGTCTACAAGGGAAAGCTGGGGGATGGGACAGTGGTGGCTGTAAAACGATTAAAAGATCTGAATGGGACAACTGGGGAATTACAATTCCGAACAGAACTAGAGCTGATAAGCTTGGCTGTTCACCGAAATTTGCTCCGCTTAATAGGTTACTGTGCTACCCCAAATGAGAGACTGCTTGTGTATCCTTACATGTCTAATGGTAGTGTGGCCTCCAGGCTTAGAGGTTGGTATCTTTCTTGCCTGCTAATAAGTTGCAACTATTTTGTTCTACTATTACTTCCATTGTCATTGTCACCATTGATAATTACAGTCATGGGCTAAAACTAAAAGCCTCAAATGTGTTTTTCTAATATGTTCATATGTTGGATTACAACTCAATTTACCTGATTATAGTACATGTTGTTTGATTTGTTTGGGACCACCATACATTTTGAGGTAATAGGAAGGATAAGTTTTGGTTTTTAACTTCCTCCTGTAGGTGGAGACTGGGACCAGGTTTAGCTGTGCTTGTTGCATTTGTACTTGCTTAAACTTTCATGATTGAATTAGTTAGGTTTCCTGTCTATTAATACTTCACTTAAACAGCTTACCGTTTAAATGAGTATGGACTATTTCAAGTCCACCTGTGGTGTCATTGCTGGAGTTTGAGAAACTTGCATAAGATAAAATTTTCGAAAAGAACGTAAGCAATTGTGTTGTCATAAGTCATAACTACAAACAATTTGAAGAAGATTTTAACAATAAATTCCATAGATGTTTATAGAAACTAACTAAAAGTTAGTTATTTTAGAAATTCCTTATATTTTAAATTATTTTGGTGTTCTCTGTTTGTTGAACTGAATTTTGCTGTCATATGTAGTCCTTAAATTTACAACTTTATTTCTAGTCTAATTAAGTAGTATCTGGTTTGCTAGATATAGCCAGATGATAACTTAAAAGGTTATCAGTGCTCTTTTTTGTAATATATGCTTCTTAAAATATGTACTCGTTTTGCTTAAACTTTAAATAATATGACTATAAACAACTTACAGTCTATGATTCAGTGAGGCAATTCTTTTCCAAAAAATAGGACAATTGGTTCTGCATGTATTTGTATCTTTGACCAGGTCCCACTGGCAAGACTTCACATTGCATCCTGAATTCCTGATAGTTTACCTAATTAGCTAAAAGCCTTGGACTAGATTGAACCTCATCTGCCACAATTCCACAAATATAGGAGTTTCATTTAGCATGCAAATGATACAAACAAAAAGTAAACTAGTTTAGATCCTTCGTCGTGACAAGAAGAGAGGAAGTAGCGCTCTTTTTTTATCCGGGCGAATTAAGAATTTACTATGCTTTTAAATTACATGACATGTGATATTTTAATGACTGGAGTGCTGTATGGAACGGCTTTAAATATATTCGGATGGTTCTGTTTTTATTATTTTTATAAACTAGTTGTTCATTATGCACTTCACTCGAACCTTAGTTATTGAACATAGGAAAACCAGCACTAGACTGGAATGCTAGGAAGAAAATAGCAATCGGAGCTGCAAGGGGTTTTCTATATCTACACGAGCAATGTGATCCAAAGATAATCCACAGGGATGTGAAGGCAGCCAATGTTCTCTTAGATGACTTCTGTGAAGCTGTAGTTGGAGATTTTGGCCTTGCAAAGCTCCTTGACCATGGTCAGTCCCACGTTACGACTGCAGTACGTGGCACTGTTGGACACATTGCTCCAGAGTATCTATCCACCGGCCAATCATCTGATAAGACAGATGTGTTTGGTTTTGGCATTCTTTTGTTAGAGCTCATAACAGGGATGAGAGCTCTTGAACTAGGAAAGACGGGGAAGACGGTTAACCAGAAAGAGGCTATGCTTGAATGGGTAAGTTCCTCCAGCAGTATTATTTTACCTAAACATGATTAATTAGTTAATGTTCCATATAAGTCTATGGATGTGAAGATTGAAATAATATAGTTAACAAGTTCATTTAAAGACTGAATTTCAGATGTACAAGGTAACATAGTTTCGGTTGGTGTAGGTAAAGAGAACACACGAAGAGAAAAAAGTAGAGGTGTTGGTAGACAGGGAACTTGGGAACAACTATGACAGGATAGAGGTGGGAGAAATGGTGCAAGTAGCTCTGCTATGCACTCGATACCTTCCGGCCCACCGCCCGAAGATGTCCGAAGTGGTCCGAATGTTGGAGGGAGATGGACTTGCCGAAAAATGGGCAGCGTCCCATAAGCATAACAACATGAATTCGAACCCAGGTTACTCGCAGTCACGCCATATAAACACGTTTGGGGACCATGATCATGACTATTCAAGCAGTATCTTTGACATGATGATGGACCACGACCATGATGCCCATGCTATAGAGCTCTCTGGTCCAAGATAGTAGTAGGGTCAAAAGTGAGATATGGGGCATCCTTCACCTGGAAATAATTTTCTTGGTTTTAGTGGGTTCACGCATGTATATATTTGTATTTTATTTTGGCTATTCTATGTAATGTAGTTGCCTAGTTGGTGGGGTTTATATATGTGGTAAATAACTGCCCCGGTGATTTTTCAATTTATATGATTATAAATATTTAGTTTTTTTAGTTTTGGTGAGAGATAGGAGAGTAAAGAAAGAGGAGGGTGTGCACAAGTTAAAGCAAATATGATATGCTTTGGCAACAAGTGGGAAGAAAGAAAGCAAAAGGAGAGTTGGTCGGTTTTTGACCAAGGTTGAAGTGGGAAAAGGGTAGTTAAAATCGACCCTTATTTTAAAACGGAGTAAAAATTTACTAGAAGTTGGCATTTTTTACCAAGTTTCTAACTTTTGATACTCCCTCTGTTTATTTGAATTCTTTACGTTTGCTTTTTGCACGGAAACCAAGATAGTGGATGTAATATTGTTAAAATAAATGAAGTAGTGGATGTAATAGTAATTTTATTATTAAAATAAGTAAAGTAGTGGGTGTAATAGTGTAAAAGGTTGAAAAGGTGGAGTGAAGTAGTGGATGTAATAATGTATTTTATTGTTAAAAGTTACTATTTTTAGTAATGTAAAGAAATGGAATGGACGGCCCAAAATAGAAAGTGTAAAGAAATGAAATGGACGGATGGAGTATCTTATACTCCGTAATTGGCACCTATAGAATAAACAAATCGTGAGCTGTGACTTGTGATTGATGGATGGAGGAACAATGGCTGGCCTATTGATGGTTTGTACTAGTTTGAATGGCTGAGTGTCAATTTCACATATACTGTATGCTTTTTGCGTAGCCTTAGAGCAGCTGCAGGATGCAGCGATGGATTGCAGCTAAGGAGACCATATTACTCCCTCCGTCCTTTTTGATTGTTAACATTTCACTTTTTCAAAACTTTCTGGCACGCATTTTAAGGTGCATTTTAAGGATAGTTAAATAACTTTTTTTTAAAATTTTCTTTTTCTGTATAAAAATTTAATGTTTAAATTTTTATACAGAAAAAGAAAATTTTAAAAAAAAGTTATTTAACTATCCTTAAAATGCACCTTAAAATGCGTGCCAGAAAGTTTTGAAAAAGTGAAATGTTAACAATCAAAAAGGACGGAGGGAGTACCATATTTCCAATTTTTTTACTCCATGCATCTTCCACCTACGTAAAAGTTGTCCATGAAAGAAAGTTGGACAATTCCCTCCAATCTTTGTGTCCAATTTTTCTATTTTTAATATTACTTTTTCATAATCTTGGATCCTATTAAATTCATTTACATATCTATACTATTATATAAAAACCGAAACATTAAAAATTTGGTCGGTCGGTACGGTACCTATTGATTTTACTTATTTATCCTTTCTTAGTTATAGATAAAATCTGATAAGTGGATTTTATATCCACTTGGAGCGTTCCATATCGGCTTAAATTGATTGTCTTGGACTCAAATTTGTTGTAGTTTTGATGTGTTTTGTGTAGTTGTGCATGATTGCAAGAATGTCGATTATGGTTGATGCTTCTGTTGTTTTTGGAGGTTAAATTTATTAAAATTCGGATTTCCGGGAAGGTTGCGCAGTCTACACTGTTTTGGCCATATCTGGAGTTCTAGAAGTCCATTTTCAGCGGTTTTACTGTCCACGCGAAGCTTGGGAGATTTTCTACAACCTTCGACAGGTCTTACACGCACAGGCTGTACGTGGTGGGCGCAGGCAGCATGACAAACAGACCGATGGGAGCAGGGAAATTACTGTTTTGCCCTTTTCAAGTTCTAATTGTATTTTGGGCAGTTTTTAGTAACTTAGTCGAATTCTAATTGTAATAGAAGGTAATTTCTTACTGGGCAAGAAATCTAGAGCCTATTTAAACTCATCTTAGCATTGTAATTCAGATCGTTTTTATTATAACATAGAATTGTAAGGGAGAATAGTGGAGAAGGATTCAACACTCGGTGACAAGCACAGATCTAGATCTACTTCATCTTTTGCATATCTTGGATTATAGATTTGTTTTCTCAGTTCTTGTTTTAATAATATTATTGCTTCTTTCTTTCATATCTTGTTTATTATCATGTTTTCATCGAATCCCATGACGATGAACGGTTCAATTATGAGCTAATCGTTGTCATGGGATTCTGACGGAGTTATCTATGTAGCTTAGTAGTTTGATTGCTTTAAAGATTACGTGTGGTGAATTCTTGATATCCTTGTATGGTTGCGTTTCATGTGTTTAGATGCGTAGCTAACATCTAATTTGTTAATCTCTTGCGAAACGAGAGTGGATCTTGAGATTTAGAACTGGCCATGCTAGCATAATATAGGTTGATGTTTTAACATCATGATTTGTAGCGTAAATAGAGATATTATGCTGTCCTATGTGATCTTAATAGACAACTTGTTCTTCAACCGTTATGTTTTCAAATCTTATAGAGATATAGGGTCTAAGCATGATTGGTGTCTATTCATCTTCTATCTCTTTTGTGGATGTATGTTTAGTTTGGTATTCGTATACTGAGAAGTAGCGTTTACTTGTTTCGTGTTGTCTGATCAGATATCAAAACCATCACGTGCATTAATTAAAGGTATCAACTCTAAGTGAAGTATTTAATGAAGTTAGGATCCCATGTTTATTCTCATATAAGTAATTCGATTTAATTTTCTTTAGCTAATTAATTCTTAGTTTCATAATTTGCATCTTAGTTTAATTTAAATAATCAAATCTCAAATTGTTATTTGTCTTAGCAGTGAATTAAAGCCATACATTGTTGCATAGGTACATCTACTGAATTGAAACCTAAACCAGATCTCTGTGGAACGAACTTGAATTATATCTATATTACTTGTGACCGCGTACACTTGCGTGATTTTGTGTTAACAAGTTTTTGGCGCCGCTGTCGGGGATTATCGGTGTTTTATTTTAGTTTATGTGCTTGTCAATAGTGGTCTTAGTGTTCACTGACTCGGATTTCTTATTTAGTTTATTTGTTTCGTGGTGTTTCAGGTACTTGAGTTTGTATGCGAACACGTTTGCAAGCTCGTATAAAAAAACTGGTAGAAGACGATCTTGTAGAGAACAAAGAGAATAAGAAAGAGGAATCTGCTACTACAGTCGAGATGGGTGATGCAGCAGCAGCTAAGGCTTTGAAGGACTATTCTCAGCCGAAGATCAATGACATCCAGTCTATTATTATCAGGTCGGCCATTACAGCTAATAACTTTGAAATTAAGCCGGGCATTATATAGATGGTACAGAATTCGGTTCAGTTTGGGGGTGCTCCTACGGAGGATCCTAACATGCATATTCAGGACTTTATCGAGATCTGTGACACTTTCAAGTTCAATGGTGTGTCGGATGATGCTATCAAGTTGAGACTTTTCCCATTCTCTTTGAGGGATAAGGCTAAGGGCTGGTTACACTTTTTACCAGCTGGTTCCATTACTACATGGGAAGATCTTGCTCAAAAGTTTTTAACGAAATTCTTCCCTATGGCGAAAACTGCAGCAATAAGGAACGCTCTAACTCAATTTGCTCAGCAATCTGGAGAATCTTTGTGTGAGGCTTGGGAACGTTACAAGGAGATGCTTCGGAAGTGTCCTCATCATGGTATGCCAGATTGGATGGTGATTAATAGTTTCTACAATGGGTTGGGAGCACAATCTAGACCTATGCTAGATGCAGCATCAGGTGGAGCTCTCTGGGCTAAGAGCTATGATGAAGCTTATGATCTTATTGAGATGATGGCTGCTAATGGATATCAGAATCCAACCCAGAGGCTTTCTCAAGGCAAGGTAGCAGGTATTTTTGAAGTGGATGCAGCTTCAGCTATTACAGCTCAGTTGAAGGCTTTGACTATGAAGGTGGATTCTCTTGCAAATTATAGAGTTCAGTAGGTTGCTAGTGTTTGTGAGCTATGTGCGGGCGCACATGAGACGAATCAATGTGCTATCTCTTCTGAATCAGCACAATTCGTGAGTAATTTCCAGAGACCTGCTGTTTACACTAAATCACGCAAGCGCACGTGGTCACAAGTAATATAGATATAAGTCGAGTTCGTTCCCACAGAGATCTGGTTATGGTTTTAATTCAGTAAACGCACCTATGCAACAATGTATGGTTATTATGCACTGCTAAGACAAATAACAAATATGGGTTTTAACTATCTAAATTAATTAAAAAGCAAATTAACAAAACTACAAATTAACTAACTAACAAGAATTGAAATCTAATTACTTCTGCAAGAAAAACCATGGAATCCTAACTTCATTAAATACTTCGCTTAGATCTGACGCCTTTAATCACTATATGCAATGGTTATGATATCTGATCGGACAACACGAAACAAGTACACGCTACCTGTCAACATACGTATACCAAACTACCCATACATCCACAAAAGAGATAGAAGATGAATAGACACCAATTATGCTTAGACCCTATATGTCTATAGAATTTGAAAACATAACGGTTGAAGAGCAAGTTATCCATAAAGATCACACAGGGCAGTATAAGTATTTTCATCTCACACCACGAATCATATTGATAAACAATTATGAACCTATGCTAGCATGGCAAGTTCTAAATCTCAAGATCCACTTTCACTTCACAAGAGATTAACAGATTAGATGTTCATGACGCATCTATCAAGTAAGCATAACCATACGAGAATATCATATATACATCACACACAGATCTGTAAAGCATCAAGATACTAAAGCTCCATAAATAAATCCGTTAGAATCCCATGACAACAATTAGCTCATAATTGAACCTCTCGTCATCATGGGATCTGATGAAACCATGATAAAAATAAAGTATGAAAATATACAAATAATCCTAAGTAATTGATATGTAATGGTTCTTCTTCTAATGATACAAATTACAAGGTTTGGATGTGTTTATATAGGCTCTAGAAGTCTTGCCCAGCAAGAAAATACCAAAACAGAATTATAATAGAATTTCTGCAAAATACGTTTCCTAAACTGATTCTGTTTTTAAGGAAAATTCGTAGCTGACTTTTCTTCAGATATTCTGGAACGTTCCAATCGTAATTGGACCTCTGGACCACTTTAGAATGATAGAGAATCTCGTTATCTTCGCGTGGACTGCTTACGGGCCCCAAACGGAGTTGTAGAACTCAAGATATGGCCAAAACAGTGAATCAGAAATCTGGCAGAATTTTTCAGGGGCAACCTGCGCCCAACAGTCTGTTCTTCGCGCAGATTGCTCCTACCCGGCGCAATTTGCTCGTGGGAATCCTATCCCAAGTTGTAGAAAATCTCCCAGGCTTCGCGTGGGCAGTAAGATCGCTGAAAACGGACTTCTAGAACTCCAGATATGTCCAAAACAGTGTAGACTGCGCAACCGTCTCAGAAATCTGAATTTTAATCAATTAATCCTCCAAAAACGATAGAAGCATTAACCTTAATCAACATTCTTGTAAATCTGCACAACTAAGCAAAACACATCAAAACTACAAGAAACTTGAGTCCAAGACAATCAATTTAAGCCGATTTAGAATGCTCCAAGTGGATATAAATCCACTTATCACCTGCTGCACCAGTTCCAGCCACTTATCATCCTAATAATCGGAATCATCCCAATTTCAGCTGGAGTAATACTCAAGGTGCTCAACAACATACTTATCAGCAGTTTCAGGGACAGCAAGCGAAGCCATTCAATCAAGGCTATCAACAGCAGTATGCTCCAAGGCAACCATATCAGCCTCCGGGATTTCAGCAGCAACAGCCCTAGGCTAATGCGGGGCAATCTTCTAATAATAAATCAGAGATGGATGAGTTGAGGATGATGGTTAAAAGCCAGGCAGTCGCTCTCAAGACCTTGGAGAACCAGATGGGAAAGCTTGCAAGTGCTTTACTTAGTAGGCAACAAGGAACTCTTCCAAGTGACACAGAGGTTAATCCAGGCAAGAGGGGAGGTCCATGAGCAGGTGAAGGCAGTTACTTTGAGATCGGGAAGGGTTACAACAGATCCAAAATTAGCAACTAAGGAAGATGAAGAAGGGCAGAATCAGCAACTTGGAAAATCAGCAGTGCCCAGAATTGAAAAATCTGACTTGGTAATTGAGCAGCTAGATGGTGAAGTAGAAAAGAGCAAGGAATCTGTTGAAAAATCTACTCCAAAGCAGTCTACAAAGAACAATCAGATCTATCCACCCCCTCCATTCCCAAAAAGACTTCAAAAGCAAAATTCTTTTGAACACTCTCCTCCGAAGCAGAAGTGGGTGAATCAGATCTATCCTCCTCCTCCATATCCTCAACGTTTGCAGAAACAAGATCATGAAAAACTGTTTCAAAAGTTTATGGATGTTAGGAATAATTCATAAGTTGTGATGTTAAGAATAGAATTTACACATTATACTTCTTGTAATCCTGATCTTATAAAGGATTTAGCACTTTGTATAAGATTTATGTGTAAGACAGTTATCTGTACAGTTTAGTCAGGAGTGAACAGTGTATCGGAGACTACATGTCAGGAACAAAGAGCAAATCCTGATGACAGTCTAATACTGATGATGATCAGATACTGATGCAAGATGAAATCCTGATATCAGTCGTGTTACTGATGATGTCATTATGGATGCTACAGAAACTGACAAGTGCTATAAAACAGGATCTTTGTTTGAAGAACAAGCAAGAAGATATTATGAAGGAAAGAGTTTTCTATTGATGGAAACTATCGACTAGAAGGTAGAACATTGTCATGTATAGATTATATCTTTCTGTTATTAGTTGATAGGTAGCATTATAAATACTCTCTCAATATCATTGTAAAGAGTGTGAAAAATTGAGTTCGTGTGCGTAGCTCTGTATAAGGTTTGTATTCGAGAATTCGAAACAAACAGAGAGAGAAATTTGTATTGTCAGCAGCTGCTAAAGGTATTGTACACCTTTGGTAGAGTTTGTATTTGATCTTATTAATACAAGCAGAGTTTGATTCATTCGTTTATTCTTGTTCATATAATCAAGCAAAAATCAGACACGATTATATAACTTGTATTCAACCCCCCCTTCTACAAGTTATTCGAGTTAACAATTGGTATCAGAGCAGGTTGATTTCGAATAATCATAAAGATCTGCAATCATGTCTGGTTACAAGGATGGGAATACTAAGATTCCTATGCTCAAGAGAAACGAATATACTCTATGGGAAGTAAAGATGTTGCATCATCTGGAAGCAACAGATCCTGATTATCTTGACAGAATCAGAGATGGACCTTTTGTTCCAACAAAGGTTGTTGGACGAGCAACTGTTGATGGTGTGGTTGTTCCAGAACATACAGCAGAGAAGCCAAAATCTGAATGGTTAGATAAAGACAAGGAGAATGTTCTTAAAGATGCTAAAGTGAGAAACATATTATTCAACAGTCTTGATTCTGTTCTCACTAACTATGTTCTCTCTTGTAAAACTGCTAAGGATATATGGGACAATCTTAAGGTTCACTGTGAAGGAACTAAGCCTGTCAGGAAGAATATGAGGACATTACTTATACAACAGTATGAGTACTTTGAATCCAAGTCTGGTGAGTCACTTACTGATACCTTTGATAGGTTTACAAAACTCATCAATGAGATGGCCATGCATGGTAAATATTATGACTTGGAGGATATGAATACAAAGTTCATGAAAGCTTTACCTGATTTCTACAATGAGAAGATATCTGCGATTGAGGAAGCTAATGATCTGGATGAGATTTCATTAGAAGCAGTATATGGAAAATTGAGAGCTTATGAACTTGACAAGCAACAGAAGAAGAGCAGGAGTGAAGGAAAGATTAAGACTATTGCACTTACTGCTCAATCTGAAGTAAAGAAGCTTCCTGAAGAACAGCATGAAGAGATTGTTGTAAAGAATTCAAGGAAGAAGAAAAGCAAAGAAAGTTCTGAGTCAGAGACTACTGATATGGACTCTGACAACAATGATTCTGAATCTGAGATGCAGGAACTCTTTGCTATGTTTGCTAAAGCTTTCAAGAAAGGTAGATTTAATAGGAGAAGATTTAGCAAAGGACCTTTTCAAAAGAAGGAGGAGAAGAAGAGTGACAAAGGCAAAAGTACAATTGTCAAGCTTGATAAGGCCAAGATCAAGTGCTTTAACTGCAACGAGCTTGGACACTTTGCTAGTGAGTGTAAGATGCCTAGGAATTCAGGAAAGGGTAATGCACTTATGGTCACACAGAAGGATTGGGCTGATTCCAATGATTCTGAAGATGAATTGGATTATGACAACATTGCATTGATGGCAAATGGTTCAGACAAACCTGGATCTCCAAAGAAAACTTCTTCATCCTCTGTTAAGGTATCACTTTACTCTCTTGATTCATTTGATAGCTTAAATTCTGATGAAATTAGATCTATCCATGCTGAGTTTAAGAATCTTATGACTAATTTTAGAATTCTTACTTGTGAAAGAGATGAACTTAAGGTTAAGAATGATAAATTAGTTGATAGAAATAATTTTCTTGAATCTGAATTAATTCAAATGGAAGAATACAAGTTAAGTTCTGATAAAGCTAAGCATGATTATAGTGTTATTCTTGAGGCTTATGACTATGTCAGAAAAGAACTAGAGGAAGAGAGAGATGTGATTAAAACCATTAACAATTCCAGTAAAAAGACTATAGAAATCTTTGAAAGTGGAATTCGTGGTAAGGTTAATGGTTTAGGTTTTGATAAGGCTAGACAAGAAGAAACAGTAGCTATTGTCAATGATGATAGTAAAATAGAAGCTAACACATCTAAATCTGAAGGTAAGAAAATTGTTTCTGAACCTAATCATGTTAAATTTGTTGATTCAAAAGGTACCCCTGTTGTACACAAAATGATTAACAATAGTAATTCAGATGAGAAAGTGTTAGAGAAACCTAAGAATGTAAACATAGGGTTTCTGTCTAAGTCTCAATTAAAACAGAAATTAGATGGTCTTTCAGAGTCTAGCAAGATCAAAAGAAATAGGAATGGAAAAGAAGGTATTAACAAAGAGAATAATTACAAGAATGTACCTAGATGCACCTAGGAAAAAATGCTATAAGTGTGGAAATCATAATCATTTGGCCCTAGACTTCAATCAAAAACCTTCTTGGAAAACTGAGTCCAAATTCCCCAAGACTCAGAAAATTCAATACCAACCACAAAAAGCTTGTTATCATTGTGGTAGTTTACTTCATTCCATTTACATGTGTAGAGAATATCATGAACTGTATTATGACTATTATTCCTTGAAATCTGAAACTCCTAGTCACAAACAGTTTGTGAAATTAGAGTCTAAAGTTGACTCTACAACAGGTAAATGATGTGTTAAATTATACCTAACCGCAAGCGCACGGTATCTATTGTAGTAGATATTAGCAAATACAGGTTGAATCCTCAAGGAGACAGTTTCAATTCAATTGCTATCAATTGTTTCTAGTCACAAACGATTGTTGGAGAATTGTATTAACTACTAAAACAAATTTAACAAAGGTTTTATATCAATTAATTAAGGGATCTAGGGCAATTCAGGTTCACCATGTTTACACCAAACAAATCACAAAAGTATAGCTTTTTAATGGGATTAAGTAATTAAAGTAATGGTTAATCTTTTTCAAGCATTAACACTCTCAGAATATCTAATGATGTTTCCACACTCACCTTCAATTCCGCTAATTGTATGTAAGCCTCTAGTAGTAATATCTTTCGATCTATTACTCCTATTGCAATCAATTAATCCGTGATATTGCGCAATTACACAAATTAAGAATTAAAACATATCAATCAGAATTACTCTCTACCCATCAATTTACTAATCAAATTAAGCCCAAATCATGGTGCAAACATGGCTCCCCTTAATACCCTAGAATTAAATTACTCACTCATGGTGAAATATAAACTAACAATAATAATCAAGAAAGCCATAATAAACATGTAATTAATAAAGAGAAGATAAGAAATACCTTAAACCTTTGAATAACGAAGAACAATTAAATCCAAGAATTAAATTGAGCTTGCAAAGATGGAGAGAAGAAAATAAAACCTAGCTTGAATATTAAAAATAACGTGTGTAAAAATTGTGTGTAAAAAGATATCCCCCTAAAATAAACCCCTCAAAGTATTTATATAGTGTTACAAGACTAAAAGAAATTGACACAATTCGAGATCCAATTCTTTTACAATTGGAATTAAAAACGGAAACAGGCTTGCAGGTGGGACCACTTGGCACAGCAGGTTCGGGAGAAATAACATAAGTTCGAGGTTTTGACTTCCAGGTGTGGGACAGCCACATGTTTTAGAGAAAGTCTCGAACAACAAATTCGGGCAGGAGGCTCAGCGCATGCATGAGTTGTAACCTGTGGTAAGCCCGCGCGCGTGAATGAGACGACAACTGTAGTATACTTCTTGCTACAGGAACTTTTGCACTGTAGGTTCGAAAATAATCCCCGCGGTATTGGTGGCTCTGTTTAAACAATGTTTTTCCAGGAGATTCCGCACCCCGGGTTGAAAGAATTGCACTGCGGGCAATTTTTTTCTGCTTCCTTATTCAAAATCCCCGTAATAAAGATTAAACACAAAGCCCATTGATCTAACCATTTATTTTTTTTCCTTTCAATCCTGAAACACTTCACATAAAAATCATCAAGAACTAATTAAATCTACACGATTATTCACAAAAGCACCGTAAATGTGGGAACAAAATCCTATAAAATATATATAAAAATATACTCTATCAAATATCCCCACACTTTGCACTTTGCGCGTCCTCGTGCAAACTAACATAATAACACTATACTAACTAATTAGTACCACTTCCGTAGGTGATCACGGTTGCATTTGGCTTATGCAACAAGCCCTTTAAACCCCTAGGTAGCCCTAGTGGACGAGTAAGGTCTCGTGAGGGTTTATAGTGAATATACCCACAAAATTCATCCAACCATGCAAAAGATTAATGCCAACATAACACCACACACACAAGTCCTCTCATGCCACATCAACTTAAGAATCAAAATGAAAATGCAATGCCTTGGTGTCTAAAGTGCAAGTATCCACATAGCCTACTCAAAGAAGATGCATAAGGTCATAGAAATTCATGTCAAATGTAAGAATAGGTTGGTAAACATGCTAAGCACACAAGAGCACATCTTTGAGACACAACCTGGGATATCCTATGCAAAAGCAATAACTCACCGTTCACTCACAAAAATATTCACTCAAAACAAAGGGTAAGTGTTTCACTCAACTCCAACAATATCATAAACATGCTTCGTCCTTGTTATCAATCTAACCTTTAACGCAACATACATCATCAATGACAATCAAAAGGTCTTTGTTAAGGTTGTAACGGGGCTAGGGACAAGGTATGTCAAGAAAGCCAAAGAAGGTTAAGTCAAAAGCTAGTACCTGACAATGAAATTCAAACAACTCCCATACTTTCATCCCCACACTTGAACTTTTATTTATAAACAACTTGACTTAGTCGAATCAAAGTAGGATCACAAAAGATAAAAATGCTTTCATATTTATTTTTTTCTATTTTTTTCTTTTCTTCTTTTTTTTTCTCTTTTTTTTTCTTTTTTTTTCAAGAGAGCAAAATAATAGCAAGAACAACGATCCCATAAATATGATTTCAAACTTCGACTAACAAACTATGAACCAACCCCCAAATATTCCCCCAAAGTTATGATCATCAATAAAACCCCCCCTTTATGCACACCTTATCACTCCCTTACGAACAATACTAGCCTTTAACAATTGGGTTCAAATTTAATGTAAGGCCAATAGAATAAAAAGGATAATGGCAAGTAATGTGGTGTGTCACCGAAAGAATAAGATTAGGCTCAAAGGGTTAACTAATGGATCATGTATAAATGGTTTGGATATATAGGAAATATGAGGTTATACCTAATTGCCTTTATCATGTTATCATCAATTAATGTCATGCATCTTAAGAAAGACCTCAAGCAAGTGCTAGCAATGCAAACGACAAGTGGACACTCAAGCAAACGAAAAATCATGCAAAATATATGCATATAGGCTCAAAACTCGCTTGGTGTGACAAAACATAATCAATCCCAAATATCAGTCTCTCTAACGCACCTACTTGTACTCAAAGCATATAGACCAAATTACCTTGCACATATTCATGTCATTCTAATCACTTAGCACATTCAATAAGTCTACTAGTTTCTACTTGCTAGTGTAAGTGTGTGCACAAGAACATCACATAACACTTCTCAAACAAAAGCGTCAATAAACACAAGATTCCTACGCATGCATGGGTGTATCAGGCAAAATACAACAACTAATCAAATTGCATGGCTAGAATTATTTTTGGTATTTTTCAAATTTTTAATTTTTTTTTTTAATTTTTTATAAACACTACGTTGAGAACATCGATAACACCTCCCCACACTTAAGCGAGTCAATGTCCTCAATGACTCATTAACTAAAAAAAGAAATCTACAATATATAAAACAGAAGGAAAGAAAAACTCCCCTTTGAAAAAGCATGATCCATGGGTTGCCTCCCAAGAAGCGCTTTTGTTTATCGTCGTTGGCTCGACTCAGCTGGTTCAGATCTCCGTGGAGGGGTTGTCAAGATAAATCACTTCCATCTTCCCTACGAATGCACCATCCACATATAATTTAAGGCGTTGACCATTGACCTTAAACTTTGTTCCATCTCATCCCATAACTTCAATAGCACCATAAAATTTGACATCGGTGACAGTAAAAGGTCCGGACCATCTTGATTTGAGCTTCCCCGGAAAAAGTCGAAGTCTGGAATTGAACAACAACACCTTATCACCAACCTGAAAATCTCTTCTCTGAATCATCTTGTCATGCATCTTCTTCGTTCTCTCCTTGTAAAGCCGAGAGTTGTCATAAGCATCAAAACGAAGCTCATCTAACTCATTAAGTTGAAGAAGTCTCGCTTGCCCCGCAGCCTTCAAATCCATATTGAGTTCTTTGATAGCCCAAAAAGCGCGATGTTCCAATTCCACTGGCAAGTGACATGCTTTACCATAGATCAACCGATAAGGAGTGGTTCCTATAGGTGTCTTGTATGCCGTCCGATAAGCCCACAAAGCATCATCTAGCTTCAAATACCAATCTTTCCTTGACTTTGCAACCATTTTCTCCAAAATGCTTTTGATTTGGCGATTAGAAACCTCCACTTGGCCGCTTGTTTGAGGGTGATATGCAAGAGCAACCTTGTGAGTAACGCCATATTTCTTCAACAAAGTTTCAAACTGTCGATGGCGAAAATGAGAACCACCATCACTTATCACCGTTCTAGGAACGCCAAAACGTGGGAAGATAATATGCTTGAAAAGCTTCATAACAACCTTGGAATCATTTGTTACCGTTCCAACTGCTTCAACCCACTTGGACACATAATCGACAGCAACTAGGATGTATCTCATCCCACAAGAACTTGGGAAGGGTCCCATAAAATCAACACCCCATACGTCAAATATCTCGACTTCAAGAATACCAGTTTGAGGCATCTCATGGCGTTTAGAAATATTACCCGTCCTTTGACATGCATCACACACCAAACAGAAAGCACGAGCATCCTTAAATAGAGACGGCCAAAAGAAACCGGATTGCAGTACCTTAGCAGCAGTTTTTGAAGGACCATGATGGCCTCCACATGCGAGAGAATGACAATGCTTGAGAATGTCATGTACTTCGAACTCAGGAACACATCTACGAAAGATTCCATCAGCACACTTGCGATACAAGAAAGGGTCATCCCAAAAATATTGTTTAGCATCATGATAAAACCTCTTCCTTTGCTGATAAGTCAATTTTGGAGGGTGAGAGCCACTAACACAAAAATTTGCAAAATCTGCATACCATGGAGTTTGAGTAGCAACCGAAAACAAGTGATCATCTGGAAAAGAATCGTCAATAAGAGTGTTTGACGCAATGTCAGATTTGAAACGCAACCGTGAAAGATGATCCGCAACTACATTCTCAGCACCCTTCTTGTCTTTGATTTCCAAGTCAAATTCTTGGAGTAACAGAATCCAACGAATAAGCCTTGGCTTTGCTTCTTTCTTCGCCAACAGATACTTAAGTGCCGAATGATCAGTGTGAACAATGACTTTGGAGCCAATGAGATAGGCTCGGAATTTGTCAAGAGCGTAGACCACAGCTAGAAGTTCCTTCTCAGTCGTAGCATAATTGACTTGAGCTTCATCCAAGGTTTTACTTGCATAGTAGATGGCGTGCAATACCTTGTCTTTCCTTTGACCGAGAACAGCTCCAACTGCATAATCACTTGCATCACACATGATTTCAAATGGAAGATTCCAATCTGGAGATTGAATGATTGGTGCACTTATCAAGGCTTCCTTAATCCTGTTAAAAGACTCCAAACAAGCATCAGTAAACACAAAGGTGGCATCCTTAAGCAACAATTGAGTGAGGGGTTTTGCAATTTTTGAAAAATCTTTTATAAAACGACGATAAAAACCAGCATGTCCAAGGAAACTCCTCACTCCCTTGACATTAACAGGAGGAGGAAGTTTCTCAATCACCTCAATTTTTGCTTTGTCAACCTGGATGCCACGTTCAGAAATCAAATGACCAAGTACCACTCCTTCATTGACCATGAAGTGGCACTTTTCCCAATTCAAAACCAAATTCACCTCTTCACAACGTTTAAAGACTTTAGAAAGATTATGCAGACATACATCAAAATCAGACCCATATACACTGAAATCATCCATAAATACTTCCATGATAGACTCTATGAAATCAGAAAATATAGCAGTCATGCAACGCTGAAAAGTAGCAGGGGCATTGCACAAACCAAAAGGCACTCTACGATATGTAAATGTACCATATGGGCAAGTAAATGTAGTCTTTTCTTGGTCATCAGGATGTATAGGGATCTGAAAGAACCCTGAATATCCGTCTAAATAGCAAAAGTACTTATGCTTAGCAAGTCTTTCTAACATCTGATCAATGAAAGGGAGAGGGTAATGGTCTTTTCTAGTAGCAGTGTTTAACTTACGGTAATCAATGCACATTCGCCAACCGGTGACAATTCGAGTGGAAATTAATTCATCTTTATCATTCTTAATTACCGTTGTTCCTCCTTTCTTAGGGACTACCTGAACTGGGCTTACCCATTTAGAATCAGAAATCGGGTAAATGATGCCCGCATCTAACAATTTCAAAACTTCTTTTTTAACAACCTCTTGCATGTTAGGGTTCAAGCGACGTTGTCCCTGTATGCAAGGCTTATGGTCATCATCTAAGTGAATTCTATGCATGCAAAAGTCTGGGCTAATCCCTGTAAGATCATCAATACTATACCCAATAGCTTTTCTATGTGCACGCAAAACAGTAAGAAGCTTAAAAACCTGGTTATCATCAAGACTAGAGCTAACAATCACAGGACAAGTCTTTTCATCATCAAGAAACACATATTTAAGATTAGATGGCAAAGACTTTAACTCTAACTTGTTTACCTGAGGTTCACCACAAGAAGTGACAATGTTGGTTACCTCATAATTCGGATCAGCTACACCATCCAACTCAAGAATCAATGAATCGACTTCAGCATGTCCTTCTCCTTCTGAAGCTTCAAGCATGAGCACTGCTTCCAATGCATCATTCAATAGAATCTAAGGCATCTCATCTTGGACAATTTCATCTATAACATCAATCCTGCAGCAAGTATTCTCAAGCAAAGGGGATTTAAGAGCAGAGGTTAGAGTAAAAGTAATTTTATCATCACCAACGCTCAATGTGAGAGTCCAACTTTTAACATCTATAACAGCACCTGCAGTACAAAAAAATGGTCTACCCAAAATAATAGGTATCTGGCTATCCTCTTTTATATCTAGAACTACAAAGTCTACAGGAATATAGAATTTTCCAACCCTAACAGGCACATCCTCTAAAATTCCAAGGGGATATTTTATCGAACGGTCTGCCATTTGCAAAGTCATCTGTGTACATTTTAATTCTCCCATATTTAGTTTTTGAAAAACCGAGAGAGGCATGACTGAGACACTAGCGCCTAAATCACATAAAGCTTTATCAATGAACAATGCACCTAAATGACATGGGATCGAAAAACTACCAGGATCTTTAAGCTTAGGTGGAGACTTATTCTGTAAAACAGCACTACACTCTTCAGTAAAAGCTACTGTCTCTACCTCACCAAAAGACTTTTTCTTAGTGAGAATATCCTTAAGAAACTTTGCATATGATGGAACTTGAGAAATTAAATCAGTGAAAGGAACTGTTACCTCAAGATTCTTGACAATTGTCATGAACTTACCAAACTGCTGGTCCACCTTAGTTCTATTCATCCTGCTAGGGAATGGGAGCTTTGGCACAAATGGTGGAGGAGTAACTGCAGTCTTCTCTTTGTCCTTTTTCTTGCTTCCTTCAGTTTCACTTTCGCTTGCATCCTCAACAACTTTCTCTACCTTGTCTTCTTCAGAATTCTCCTTTTTTTCTTTCTTAGCAGGAACATCATCAGTAGGCATTGGAGGAGCATCATATGTACGACCACTCCTAAGAGTAATGGCATTCACATTTTCCTTTGGCTGAGTTGATTGTGCTGGTAGAGAGCCTTGTTGCCTTGTAGATGAAGAACTAGCCATTTGAGCAATCTGAGTTTCCAGCATCTTATTATGTATCTCCATCTGGTTCATCTTTCTGTTGGTATCCTCCATACTCTTTTGCATTTGTAACAGTATCTTCATCATATCACCTTGATTATCAGCCTGTGCAGCTTGATTGGCTTGAGGAGCATAATTCTGAGGAGGCCTTTGGAATCCAGGGGGATTCATAGGTCCTTGAGGAGGCCTATACTGTTGCTGTGGAGGAGGCTGGTACGACTGCTGATATTGCTGTTGATTAGGAACATTTGAATTCTGAGCATTATTGTTCCTATATGAGAAGTTAGGATGATCTTTCCAACCAGGATTGTAAGTGTTGGAGTATGGATTGTACTGCTGCCTCTGTTGGAAAACATTTGCTTGCTCCATCTGAAAATTTTGTGAATTTTGAGCATTGTATTGGCAATCATTACCATAGTGGCCTTGGATGCCACAGACTTCACAAACAAGATTATTCATAGGAGCCATGGATGACAATGCATTGATACTCATAGGTTGAGTAGAGGGCTGAGATGTCTTCAATGAGTGGATCTCCTGAGTTAATGCAGCTAGTTGAGATGATAATAAAGAATAAGCATCCACTTCAAGTTTACCTCCTTTCTTGGTTGCTCTCGGATTACTGAAGTGATTGGCAGCCAAATTTGAAAGAAAAGCATATGCATCATCAACTCCTTTATCCAGAAATACACCACCTACAGCGTTATCAACCATACCTTTTGTCTCAGGATCAAGACCATTGTAGAAGCGTTTAAGCAGAAACCACTTCTCAAGACCATGGTGAGGGCATGCACGTTGATAATCCTTGAATCTGTCCCAAGCATCCCGAAGAGATTCACCATAATCTTGCTTAAAACCCATCATCTTGTCGATCAAATCGTCGGTTCTGTTAGGAGGGAAAAACTCAGTTAAGAAGGCTTGAGCAATCTCATCCCACTTGGTCAAATCAATATCATTCAACCATTTTTTAGCTTTGTCACGAAGAGAGAAACCGAACAACATGACTTTTAACTGATCTGGAGTGACACCCTGATGTTTAATTGTAGAACAGAGCTGTTGAAACCTTTGCAAATGAAGTGTAGGGTCTTCAGAGGCAAGCCCAGCAAATTGATTCTGTTGGATCATAGAGAGCAAAGCAGGCTTGATCTCAAAATTTGCTGCTTGAATCGCTGGCATAGCAAGGCCAGTAGGTACCCCACTCGGAGAGGGCTGTGAGTAGTTCTTCAAAGATTTGGGAAGGTCTGCCATCTCAATCTTTGGTTCAGATATCTTTTGCTGCTTCTCTTTCCTTTGTAGATCTATGTATTGTTGACAAGTAATTCCAGAATCTGGACTAAGAGGAGTTGTATCCTCTTTCGCTTGATCTTCTTTCGTTTGAGACCTGGTCTTGGGCATCAACAACTAAACAAGGAAAAGCAGTAAGATCGGTCTCAGTTGGAACACGAGTTCCAAAGAGACAAGAGAAACAATCTAAAACAATCAAACTAAAATTATAGAAACTAGGCGTCTCCCCGGCAGCGGCGCCAAAAACTTGATGTGTTAAATTATACCTAACCGCAAGCGCACGGTATCTATTGTAGTAGATATTAGCAAATACAGGTCGAATCCTCAAGGAGACAGTTTCAGTTTCAATTCAATTGCTATCAATTGTTTCTAGTCACAAACGATTGTTGGAGAATTGTATTAACTACTAAAACAAATTTAACAAAGGTTTTATATCAATTAATTAAGGGATCTAGGGCAATTCAGGTTCACCATGTTTACACCAAACAAATCACAAAAGTATAGCTTTTTAATGGGATTAAGTAATTAAAGTAATGGTTAATCTTTTTCAAGCATTAACACTCTCAGAATATCTAATGATGTTTCCACACTCACCTTCAATTCCGCTAATTGTATGTAAGCCTCTAGTAGTAATATCTTTCGATCTATTACTCCTATTGCAATCAATTAATCCGTGATATTGCGCAATTACACAAATTAAGAATTAAAACATATCAATCAGAATTACTCTCTACCCATCAATTTACTAATCAAATTAAGCCCAAATCATGGTGCAAACATGGCTCCCCTTAATACCATAGAATTAAATTACTCACTCATGGTGAAATATAAACTAACAATAATAATCAAGAAAGCCATAATAAATATGTAATTAATAAAGAGAAGATAAGAAATACCTTAAACCTTTGAATAACGAAGAACAATTAAATCCAAGAATTAAATTGAGCTTGCAAAGATGGAGAGAAGAAAATAAAACCTAGCTTGAATATTAAAAATAACATGTGTAAAAATTGTGTGTAAAAAGATATCCCCCTAAAATAAACCCCTCAAAGTATTTATATAGTGTTACAAGACTAAAAGAAATTGACACAATTCGAGATCCAATTCTTTTACAATTGGAATTAAAAACGGAAACAGGCTTGCAGGTGGGACCACTTGGCACAGCAGGTTCGGGAGAAATAACATAAGTACGAGGTTTTGACTTCCAGGTGTGGGACAGCCACATGTTTTAGAGAAAGTCTCGAACAACAAATTCGGGCAGGAGGCTCAGCGCATGCATGAGTTGTAACCTGTGGTAAGCCCGCGCGCGTGAATGGGACGACAACTGTAGTATACTTCTTGTTACAGGAACTTTTGCACTATAGGTTCGAAAATAATCCCCGCGGTATTGGTGGCTCTGTTTAAACAATGTTTTTCCAGGAGATTCCGCACCCCGGGTTGAAAGAATTGTACTGCGGGCAATTTTTTTCTGCTTCCTTATTCAAAATCCCCGTAATAAAGATTAAACACAAAGCCCATTGATCTAACCATTTTTTTTCCTTTCAATCCTGAAACACTTCACACAAAAATCATCAAGAACTAATTAAATCTACACGATTATTCACAAAAGCACCGTAAATGTGGGAACAAAATCCTATAAAATATATATAAAAATATACTCTATCAGTAAAGTAAAAACAAAATTCTCAAAGCCTGTTGTTCCTAAATCTAGTAAGAAAGGATCCAATCAAAGTTGGGTCCTAAAAAATTCTAACTAGTTACTTTTTGTTTGCAGGGCACAGGAAAGAAGCATTCAATTATCTTGGACAGTGGATGCTCTGGACATATGACTGGAAAGAAGTCCCTGCTTACAAAGTTTGAGAGGAAAGCTGGCCCAGTAATATCTTTTGGAGATGGCAACAAAGGAGAAACTCTGGGATATGGCTCAATTGTTTTGGGGAATGTCATCATAGAAAATGTAGCATTGGTTGAAGGCTTGAAACATACTCTTTTAAGCATAAGTCAACTGGGTGATAAAGGTTACAAATCAATCTTTGACAAAGAAGGATGCAAAATCTTGAATATGCAGAATGGAGACATTGTTCTAACTGGTCAAAGACATGGTAACATATATGAAGCCAGCTTAAGTGATACATCTAAAGGAATTATTAGATGTCTCTACAGCAAAGCAACAAGTGATGAAAGCTGGAATTGGCACAAGAAGCTCTCACATCTTAATTTCAAGAAGCTTAATCAACTTGTTAAGCACAATTTGGTGAGAGGCCTACCTAAGGCAAATTTTGTGCAAGACGGACTTTGTGATGCATGTCAGCTTGGAAAGCAAAGAAGAACCACTTTCAAGAGCAAGACTGAAAATTCAATTACTGAACCATTTCACATGCTACATCTTGATCTGTTTGGTCCAGTAAACATTATGTCTATCTGCAAGAAAAGATATGCTCTAGTTATAGTGGATGATTTCACAAGGTTTACATGGGTGTTCTTTCTACACAAGAAGGATAAAGCTCCTCAGCAAATCATTGAACTTATCAAGAATATTCATAATAACTCTGAGTACAAAGTCAAAGTACTTAGAAGTGACAATGGTACAGAATTCAAGAATTCTACAATGGAGGAGTTTTGTGCAGACAAAGGAATCACTCAACAGTTTTCTGCACCTGGTACACCTCAACAGAATGGTGTAGTGGAAAAAAAGAACAGGACTCTCATAGAGGCAGCAAGAACCATGCTTGCAGATGCAAAACTTCCAACCTATTTTTGGGCAGAAGCTATTAACACTGCATGTTTCACTCAAAATTGTACCTTGGTAAATAGTCATGGAAAAACTCCCTATGAGATTATCAAAGGAAAGAAACCAAGTGTGAAATACTTTCACATCTTTGGATGCAAATGCTATGTCCTAAAAGTTCATCCAGAACAACTTGGAAAATTTGAAGCCAAATCGGATGAAGCAATTTTTCTAGGATATTCAGCATCTAAGGCCTTCAAAGTTTATAATCTCAGAACTCACATTGTTATGGAATCAATTCATGTTGCATTTGATGATAAGAAATTTGGAATTCTGTAAACTGATGAAAGCCATGACAAATTGGAATTTGAAAATCTGAAGAATTCTGAGATACTCTCCAGTGATGATGAAGGTTCTCCAGAAGGAATTTCTTTTGCTTCTCAAAGGAATGCTACTGTTGAGGGGGAGCAAATAAATCAAAGAGAACACAGTGATCATCAGGAGGAGACTAGCCTTTCAGAGTCTACTCCATCAGGAATTGATGTTTCAGAGTCTACTCCATCAGGAACTGATCTTTCAGAGTCTACTGAAGGAAGATCAGTAACTAGCAGCAATATGGAATCTACTGATTCTATTGATCAAAGGAGAGTTTTTGAAGGTAGAGAGAATTCTTCTACAAGAGATACCACTAACTTAGGGGGAGAGACTAGCAGAGTTAATCTACCACCTGTTAGAAAATGGACAAAAGATCATACTGAAGATTTGATAATTGGTGATCTAAATAGTGGTGTTCGAACTAGAAGATCAATTCAAAATGAATGCTTGTATAGTTGCTTTCTCTCAAAGAATGAACCTAAGAAGGTTGAAGAAGCCTTACAGGATCCTGATTGGGTAATTGCAATGCAGGAGGAGTTAAATGAGTTTGAGAGAAACAAAGTCTGGAAACTGGTACCAAGACCTAAAGATAGATCTATTGTTGGTGCAAGATGGGTTTTCAGAAACAAGCTAGATGAATCTGGTATGATTGTAAGAAACAAAGCTAGACTGGTGGCCAAGGGTTATTCTCAGGAAGAAGGCATTGATTATGATGAGACCTTTGCACCTGTAGCAAGATTAGAAGCAATCAGAATGTTTCTTGCATTTGCAGCTCATTCAAAATTCAAGGTATACCAGATGGATGTAAAGAGTGCTTTTCTAAATGGCAAACTTGATGAGGAATTGTATGTGGAACAGCCACCTGGATTTGTTGATCCAAAGTTTCCAAATCATGTCTACAAACTTGACAAGGCACTCTATGGACTAAAGCAGGCACCAAGAGCATGGTATGAGACTTTGTCTAAATTTCTTCTTGAAAATGGCTTCACAAGAGGTACAATTGACAAAACTCTATTCTTTAGAAAGATAAACGGTGAATTGCTTTTAGTTCAAGTTTATGTTGATGATATTATTTTTGGTTCTACTAATGAAAAGTTGTGTGCTAAGTTTAGCAAGCTTATGCAGTCTAAGTATCAGATGAGCATGATGGGTGAATTAAATTATTTCTTAGGCTTGCAGGTCAAACAGACTGAGACTGGTATTTTCATTAATCAGTCAAAGTATATCAAAGATCTTTTAAGAATGTTTGACTTTCAAGACTGTGCAATTGCAAAAACACCCATGGCAACAGCCACTAAACTAGACTCTGATTCTAAGGGGAAGAGTGTGGATAATACTAGTTATAGAGGCATGATAGGCTCATTGTTATATTTAACTGCAAGTAGGCCAGATATAATGTTTTCTACCTGTTTATGTGCTAGATTCCAAAGTGATCCTAAGGAATCTCATTTAATTGTTGTGAAGAGAATTTTTAGATATCTCAAAGGAACTCCAAATCTTGGTTTGTGGTATCCTAGAGACTCTGATTTCTTTCTAATTGGCTATTCAGACTCTGATTATGCAGGGTGTAAAATAGACAGGAAAAGCACTACAGGTACATGTCAATTCTTGGGAAATAGATTGATTTCTTGGGCAAGCAAGAAGCAACAATCTGTTTCAACCTCAACTGCAGAAGCTGAGTACATAGCAGCAGGCAGTTGTTGTGCACAGCTCCTTTGGATAAGAAATCAGTTGATGGATTATGGTATGACACTTAGTAATATTCCTATGTTTTGTGATAATACTAGTGCTATTAAAATTGCAGAAAATCCAATTCAACATTCAAGAACTAAGCACATTGATGTCAGGTATCATTTTATTAGAGAACATATTGAGAATGGTATTGTGGAATTTCATTTTGTTCCTACTGACAAACAGCTTGCAGATATTCTAACTAAACCACTTGATGAGACTACATTCAGTAGATTAGTAAGTGAGTTAGGAATGTTAAATTTTTAGATCTTTAACATCTGCAAAAGTAGCAAGGTATGTTGTTCTTAGCTTATAGACTTGATATTCTTGTCAGGATCTATATTTGATTTTTAAATGCTTTAGCTATAACACTTTGCCTTGATAAATTTCAGTATGATAGACTTGTTAATAATCATAAGGATTAGATTTGTTATCATGATGCTGACGTCATCAGTATTGTGTCAGTATCAGGATTATGAAAATTGTTTCAGATCCTGATGTTTACTTTGTGTAGTAATCTAATTCTGTGATGTGTTAAGTCTATACCAGCAAGTTTTAATATTTGCATACTGATAATTTATACATCATTCAATAATCAAAAGACAAGTAGATAACAAGAAATTGTATTTTCATTAACTTAAAGCATTACATATATGGAAATGAAATACAACATCTTTTTGTCTAATTTCTACTGATAATTCTATACTTGTCTATTGATATGAATTCTGAGGTACAGGACAAGGAGCATCTCAAGAAATCCATCAGGAGATTGAATAGCCTCGTCTACTCTTGGATTCCTTGTCTGGGCGACTTGAATGAGAGCAGCTAACTTAAATGAATAGCATCTCCATCAAGATCAACCTCAGACTCTCGGCCAAATTCTTCATCCTCAAGTTTTGAGGAGGTTAGGGGAAGATTGTATCCAACAGATGGATGTTCTAGGAGAAACCTCTGGATATTATCAAAAACCAATTCATCCATGATTAGTTCGATGAGAAGAGTTGTCTTTTCAAAGAGATGATCAAGAACAGGATGTTCATCGATCGAGAAAGATCTAAAGAATGGGTTTGAATGGAATTTTGGTTTGAGAAGCATTGTTGAGAAGAAAAGAAATTGAAAGGTTTATGGAGAATGGCATAAGGCGTCTGTTTCTTTTAAAGAAAGACGTGAGAAGCTGAACAGTCACTTGGAAGTTTTAATGAAGTCAGATGCTAATTAATTGCGTGTGACTGTATTTCTTGTTTTCAAGAAATATTGAATATATCTAACCAATTGATTTTTGTTCAGATTAATTGTTCATTTCTTTTTCAGATAAAAGAAAAATGTCACGTGGAAACTCCATATTAAGTCTCTGGAATCAGGATGATATTGATCAGGATTTCAAGTGTGATCATCAGGATTTGAGAATTATTATCACATTGTATTTTGTGATTATTTTGATGAGAGGTCAACAGGAAAAGGAAACTGATCAGTATTGATTATTTTTACCCTGATTTATTTCATGAAAATCGATTTTGGATTTTATTTTCCAAAAATCGTGGGTAACCGCACTTTTCAGGGACTGACACCTGTCAATCTACGTGTCAACGTGGGATAGTGGTCTGAAATATTTGTGAAATATATTTGTTTTGAAACTCTAATCGTGTAATTGCTTTCTCTAATTTTACATTCTCTAAAGCAAAAACCACTCTTGAGTTTTCAAAATCACTAATCCATTTCAAGAATTTTCAAGTTACTTTCAGATAAAAAATGGCAGCTCAAAGAAGATTACCTAAATCAGTAGCCTTCAAGTTTGGTGATTTCGATTTTATGACAAACAATCATGTAGCAGCTATCACCAACAAGGAAGGAGTGTCATCTGATTTCATCCAATCATGGACTTTCTGGCGTATGGACCATTAAGTTACGCATTGACAGCATTTCCACATATTAATCAAGCAGCTGTTTCACAAGCTTGGGAGAATGCTGAGGTAATTGATTCTACTCAGAGTCAATCAGGTAAGATTGTTCTACATTTAGGACAAGATTCATTTGACATTACTGAATCTGTTGTTAATTCAGTACTTTGCTTACCTGTTATTGATAATTTTGCAAGTGAACCATCTGATGATAATGTAAGAACTATGTTGTCTGAATTAGGTTATAGTGGACCTCTAGACAACATGAGCCAGTTGAATAGGTCTTTTCTTAGAAAGGAATGGTCTTTTTACTTTGATCAAATTGCTAAATGTTTTACTGGTAAATGTAGTTCTTTTCAGCAAATTACTTCTGTTACATCACATATTGCTTATAGTTTGCTTTATGACAGAGTAATTAACATTGGTCACATTATCTTAAGTCAGATGAGTATTAAACTTGGGTTAAGAGATCAAAACAGGAAAATGGTTTATTATCATAGATTTATGCAATTGTTTATTAACCATTTTATTCCTGATGTTGAAGCTAGATTTGGTAGGCAATATTGTGTTTCTTCTTATGAACAGCAAAAGAGAATTTTCTCTGACATTACAAAGAAGGACAATGAAAAGAATCTAGATGAAATACCTTTAATTCATTATCCACATCATTTTCAGGTAATTCTTAAAACTCATCTTCCTACTTTCTACAATTCTTCTTTCTTTTGTGGTGAAATGGCTCAGGAATCTCAATTGGAGGAGAACCCACCTGTGTCTACCCAAGTAGCCCAAAACATTATAGTCTCTGAAACAATTCAAGAACCAAATTTTGATCCACAGCCTATTGTTTCAAAGAAACCAACCTCTGGTGTTTCTCAAAAGACATCAGTTGTAAGGAAGAGAAGATTTGTTGTGTCAAGTAGTAGTAATTCTAGTGAAGATGATGATAATTTAACTCTTGATGAGAGAGCAGAATTGAAGGCTGCAATTCAACTTTCTCTGTTAGCACATAGAGATGAAAAACCTAGCCACAGCCAGGCTGCAGTCTCTCAAAAGACTGTAGTTCTTAAAAAGGGAAAACAGTTACTGGATACTGTTTCTCAAAAGACTGTGTCTATTGAACAAAGATCTCGTCCCAAGATCACTTCTGTGTCTACACCTCTTGAGTCTTCTCAGGATAAATCTTTTGCTCACTATACTAGGAGAACAAGGAGAAAGATTCAATTGTCACCTACACACACAGAGTCTAGTCCAACTAACATTATGTAGGTTTCCACACATCAAGCTACATCTATGTCAGTATTTGACAAGAGAGATCTGGATATTTATTCTTCATGGGAAACTACATTGTCTTACAGAATGGCTATGGGACTTATCTCTCTAAAAGTGAAACTTTCCAGGCCAGTTCTAAATTTCTTAAGTGAAAGTGTTCCTAGACTTTCATTTCCTGGAGAATATGGACTTCTACATCAAAGACTTGACTTAATGAAGATGTATTTCTATGTATCTGTCAGAAGACAATTAGTCAAGAAATTTGGATTCTCGAAGCATGTTGCACTTCAATCACTTCATGCATATTTATTTGACAAGGATGTCATTATTGAAGATACTTTAGCTCAAGGTGAACAACTGGAGGAAGTAGATAGAAGGAAGCAGTCAACAGAAGATACTATTGCACCAGTGGTGAATAGTAGGAAAGATCAGATCACAGTCACTGCAACACAAGAACCATCTAGTCAGAGGAAGGATGACTCAGGAGCTGTGATAGCTGATGTTGAAAGGACTTCTGTGATGACTGAGAATGCAAGTGAGATACCCTATGATATGGGAGGAATGACTTTGGTTGATTTTTCTGAAGATCAAACAAATTTTGTTCAGTCAGAGTCTATCCACCTTGAGGGTGTGTCTCAGCAAACAACACTTAAAGACGGTGATGTACTAACTATGGTGTCTAATGAAGTATTACTGAAGACATCAGAGTCTAGTAAAGAACCTGAAAGTGGTATACTGGAGCCTGTAGTCTCTGGAAGGAAAGAAGATGATTGTAAGGTTTCAGAGATTATAGCAGCTCACTCCTTGGAGAAAACCTCAAGCCACATGCCAAATGAGGAACCCTCTCTCCATGTGAGTTCAGGTATAAAAACTCCTTTTAGTCCCTATTTTTCTGTAGGTCATGAGAGCACTTATCCAAATTTGAGTGATACACTTGAAAAGATGGATATTTATCCACAATTAGAGAGGCTGGCTCCTGACCAGGCAAAAGATGAGGTAGAAAGAGTGTTGACTTTAGTAAGTCAAAGTGAGAATGAGGGTATGGATGATCAACTCCATAGTGAGGGAGAGAAAATTAGGAAACCTCCATCATTTGATTTCTGGGATCAGGTTTTTCCTGAATCTTGGTCTGAAAATTTAGGTATGGATGCTGGTACTTATTCATTCATCAAAATGTATCAGAAGAATGACCTAGCACAACACAATGCAAAGCCAGAAGTTAAAGCTCAGAAGCAAAAGGAGAGGCTTGCAGGAATCATTAACAGAAGAGGTGCCAGGATAAAGCAATCTCTTGATACATATGTACCAGATGAAGTTCCTAATGATCCTAGTGTTCCTTTGTATGTACTTCCAATATCAGCTAGAATTGAGACATCTACAGTCTCTGATCACTCTAAGGAGGAGTCAGGATTTGAAGATGTTAGTACACAGAATACTGGTGAAGGAGATGATGATCATGTTTCAGTTCCAGATCAGAAAGATGAAGATGTTGATACTTCTAATCAGGTTTTATTACTTGAATATCATACAACCCAAGCAACTTCTTCTACAAGACTTGAAGATACAGTTCTTTCTGATTCTGATTCTGAAGATACTAGAAGCACTTCCAACATTGAAGTTCATTCTGATGTTTTGAAAGATATTCAGAATTCTCAAATTGCTATTCAAACAAGACTTCAATCACTTGAAGATAACCAAGTCACAATTATGGAAAATCAAGCAGTTTTGATGAATATCATTTGTTCTGTTTCTGAATCTCTTGGAATTAATGTTGCTGATGTCAAAAAGGGGGAGATAAAGACAATTCAAAGACAACAACAACAACACTACCAGACTGGGGGAGATAAAGCTGGGGGAGATAAAGAGCTGACAAAGGGAAGTAAAAAGAAGAACTAGGAGTGATAGTGGTGAATCTCAGCTAGGAAGTGGTAAAGGAATAGCAGCAGCATTAATAGTTAAAATTCTTTCTTCTAAGTACTAGATAAACGTCTACATCTGGGAAGGAGGTACTTAACTTCATAATTCTACATTCATAAATTCTATTCTGGTTATATTGTTATATGTTTTGACATCCACAACTTAGATTTATGCTTCAGATTTTAAAGCATAAATAGGGGGAGATTGTTAGGAATAATTCATAAGTTGTGATGTTAAGAATAGAATTTACACATTATACTTCTTGTAATCCTGATCTTATAAAGGATTTAGCACTTTGTATAGGATTTATGTGTAAGACAGTTATCTGTACAGTTTAGTCAGGAGTGAACAGTGTATCGGAGACTACATGTCAGGAACAAAGAGCAAATCCTGATGACAGTCTAATACTGATGATGATCAGATACTGATGCAAGATGAAATCCTGATATCAGTCGTGTTACTGATGATGTCATTATGGATGCTACAGAAACTGACAAGTGCTATAAAACAGGATCTTTGTTTGAAGAACAAGCAAGAAGATATTATGAAGGAAAGAGTTTTCTATTGATGGAAACTATCGACTAGAAGGCAGAACATTGTCATGTATAGATTATATCTTTCTGTTATTAGTTGATAGGTAGCATTATAAATACTCTCTCAATATCATTGTAAAGAGTGTGAAAAATTGAGTTCGTGTGCGTAGCTCTGTATAAGGTTTGTATTCGAGAATTCGAAACAAACAGAGAGAGAAATTTGTATTGTCAGCAGCTGCTAAAGGTATTGTACACCTTTGGTAGAGTTTGTATTTGATCTTATTAATACAAGCAGAGTTTGATTCATTCGTTTATTCTTGTTCATATAATCAAGCAAAAATCAGACACGATTATATAACTTGTATTCAACCCCCCCTTCTACAAGTTATTCGAGTTAACAATGGATGTCTTCAAGAAACTGTCCATTAACATTCCTTTTGTTGAAGCATTGGAGCAGATGCCGAGATATGCAAAGTTCATGAAGGATATTTTGTCACGGAAGAGAAGGTTGGAAGAATTTGAAACAGTGGCATTGACGGAGGAGTGCAGTGCGGTGTTGCAACAGAAATTGCCTCCTAAACTTAAGGATCCAGGAATCTTTACAATTCCATGCACCATTGGGAAGTTGTCTTTTGACAAATGCTTATGTGATTTGGGAGCTAGTATTAATCTCATGCCCTTGTCTATTTTCAAGCAACTTGGTCTACCGGAGCCGAAGCCAACCAACATCTCTTTGTAGTTGGCTGATAGGTCGATCACTTATCCGAGGGGTATAGTAGAGGATGTCTTGGTGAAGGTTGATAAGCTCATATTTCCTTCCGATTTTGTGATTCTAGATTTCGAAGAAGACAAGAAAATTCCAATAATCTTGGGAAGGCCTTTTCTGGCTACGGGTCGTACTTTGATCGATGTGCAAAAAGGAGAGCTTACAATGAGGGTGCAAGATCAGAATGTCACCTTTAATGTGTTCAAGGCCATGAAATTTCCGACATAGGATGAAGAGTGTTTCGGTGTGGAAATGGTTGATACGGGTCAGAGAGAGAAGTTTGATCAGTTATTGAGCGAAAAATCGGACACGCGCGTGCTAAAGCATCCCATCAGTGATTCCATTGACAATTCTTCGATTCGAGATCTGTCGAGTGTAAAGCTTGAGAAACTTCCACCACATTTGAGGTATGTCCTTTTGAATAATGAGCTAGTGATTTTTGAAGAAATTTTTGTTCAGCCGTTCGAGTCGGAGAAGCACCTTAGAGGTGTGAAGAAGAAAAAGAAGAAGATTAGGCCATTGGGTAGTAAAATCATGTTAAAGTCTGATGGGAGAGTTTTGTGGAAAGCAAGCAAACAAGATGTCAACGTTCGTACGAATGGTCTATTTGTTGAGGACGGTTCAGTTATTCTGTTGAAATCGCCACGAATGGAGGAAGTAACGTCAAGCTATTGACGTTAAAGAAGCGCTTTGTGGGAGGCAACCCACGCATTAGTGTAGGGGAAAAAAATTGAGTGTTTTTTCTCAAAAAAAATGCAACAGGAACTTCACGCGCCGCAGCGCCGAACGAGCGACATATCCTGGCAAACCTTCTGTCCAGGTTGTTTTGTGTGTTACATATGTGTTTTAACACATATTCAAAAAAAATGCAAAAATCGGGAAAAATTTTCAACAGAGACGGCCACGCGCCATGTCGCACAGGCCGCGACATAGCCTGTTTAAACTTCTGTCCATCCAGGTTAGTTGTTGTCCGTGAGTATATATATGTTTTAACATATATTAAATAATCAATTCATCTCCTAAATCAATTCCAACCCCTTTTCTAATTATTTTCTCCACCTAAAATCTTAATTCTAGTCCTATATTAATTCCAAATTATTCCCAATCCATCTCCTATTTCAATTTTTTTATTTTTTCCCAAATCTATATACCCATCTATATATACACCTATATATACATACAAATCCTACCCCATTCCAATTATATTTCCTACAATAAATTTCAAGGCTTCAAGATTCAAGTTTGGGGGATTTTTAATTGCAAGCTTCACCTCTTTGGTTCGTATTTGGGGTATATTTTTTCCTTTTATTTTGATATTACGAATTGTGTTCTTGCATTATTAGGGTTGTGTGTTCTTGATTATTTGGAGGTATTTGTGAGTTCAAATTTTTTGTGGATTTTTGTGAGTTGGGTATTGATTTTTATGGCACCTAAGCGTCAACGAGGTAGTACTAGTACCCGTCCAACCTCGGATGAGGATGCTAGTGGAGGTAATGGGGAGAAATTTATGTCGGTGGAAGCTCAAAACGAGTATGATAAATTGATGGCGAGGTCGATTACTAAAGAATGAGGGTTTTTGCCGGTCATCCATTCGGATTTGGTTCGTAGGACGAGTAGGTATGTTTTCTGCTTTCCCTCGTATTTACTTCCATTCAATGTGGACATTGAATATTTTAAGTTTGGGGGATTAGTAGTTGTTGTATAATGTGTTCATATAGGATATCATGTTTGCATAATAGTAGTAATTCATGCATGTTTATTTATGTTATATACGTTTGTTTCATATAGGACATTCTGTTTTTTTTTTTCATATACCATGTGAGTTCATGTTAGTTGCATTTTCATGGCATGCATATTTCATGATCCCTTAGGACGAGCTGATTCTGATTGGTAGGTAGATGTTTAATTGAGTGTGGTAATGATGAGTAGAGGGTTGATTTATAGTTCCTACGAAATTGGCTTGCATGTTACGGGAACAAAACTTTTACACAGTCTCATTGGGTGCTTTTGGGCTAGGTTAGGGTCATTCTTGTTTGGATGTTTTGAGATTTAATCACTTGATTATATTTAGAATTTTCGTTATTCCCTTGATGGCGTAGGAGCACTAAAGCCTAAGTTTGGGGGAAACCAGGGATTTCATGCTAGTTGTTAATAATTGTTAAATAATGGCTAGGTGTCAAATGGCTAGTAGCCGACTCATATTTATATGAGTAGTCTAGGGTTGGAAATGAGAATTCTCATTCCAGATTGCATGAAAAAAAAATCAGAAAAAAAGAAGAAAAAAAAAAGAAAAGAAAAAAAAGAAAAAGGGGTCAAAAGTCCAATTGTTAAATGCAAAATTAACCACGAGTGAGCTCTTTAATACTCAAGTAATTAAGTCTGAGGGGATTTAGTCCTGATTGCTGACCTAACACTCGCTACATGGGTATTATTGTATAAGCCTTTTGGGGTTTCATTCATTGCACGGTTAAATAAGCATGCGTATTGTATATAGTAGTATGTGTCGTAGCGTAGTAATAAAGCATGAATTCCTGGCTAGCTTGAATGAGGATGGAGGTGTTTCTAAGTTATGAAGTGTCTACGGTCTATTCTATTTATAAACCTGTGATTGTCTTGGCGAAGAATAGGTATGATTTTTGACCTAGTGTTGGGAGTATTTCTGATGAGCATCGCACATACGCACGTTTCTGTCATGTATTGTTAGTATACGGGGACTTAGTCGAGCTCTACTTGGATTTGGTTGCATTCTTTGATATGTTTGCTTGTTAGTTGGTTTTGGTGAGTTTGAAGGGGATCTTTGCATTTTTCATATTAGTTGCATTCATGCATTGCATTGTTTTTGCATTATTAGTTAAATGGATTTTGTGGGTACGTTCGCTATAGGCCCTCCCGAGACCTTACTCGTCCACTAGGGCTGCCTAGGGGTTTAAAAGGCTGATTGCATATGCCAAATGCAACCGTGATCACCTACGGAAGTGGTACTAGTTAGTTAGTTAGTTGTAATTGTTTATGCTTGAGGACAAGCATCGGTTTAAGTTTGGGGGTGTGATAAGTGGATTTTATATCCACTTGGAGCGTTCCATATCGGCTTAAATTGATTGTCTTGGACTCAAGTTTGTTGTAGTTTTGATGAGTTTTGTGTATTTGTGCAGGATTGCAAGAATGTCGATTATGGTTGATGCTTCTGTCATTTTTGGAGGTTAAATTTATTAAAATTCGGATTTCTGGGAAGGTTGCGCAGTCTACACTGTTTTGGCCATATCTGGAGTTCTAGAAGTCCGTTTTCAGCGATCTTACTATCCACGCGAAGCTTGGGAGATTTTCTACAACCTTGGACAGGTATTACACGCACAGGCTATACGTGGTGGGCGCAGGCAGCATGACAAACAGACTGATGGGAGCATGGAAATTACTGTTTTGCCCTTTTCAAGTTCTAATTGTATTTTGGGCAGTTTTTAGTACCCAATCGAATTCTAATTGTAATAGAAGGTAATTTCTTGTTGGGCAAGAAATCTAGAGCCTATTTAAACTCATCTTAGCATTGTAATTCAGATCGTTTTTATTGTAACATAGAATTGCAAGGAAGAATAGTGGAGAAGGATTCAACGCTCGGTGACAAGCACAGATCTAGATCTACTTCATCTTTTGCATATCTTGGATTATAGATTTGTTTTCTCAATTCTTGTTTTAATAATATTATTGCTTCTTTCTTTCATATCTTGTTTTTTATCATGTTTTCATCAAATCTCATGACGATGAACGGTTCAATTATGAGCTAATCATTGTCATGGGATTCTAACAGAGTTATCTATGTAGCTTAGTAGTTTGATTGCTTTAAAGATTACGTGTGGTGAATTATTGATATCCTTGTATGGTTGCGTTTCATGTGTTTAGATGCGTAGCTAACATCTAATTTGTTAATCTCTTGCGAAACGAGAGTGAATCTTGAGATTTAGAACTGGCCATGCTAGCATTGGATATGTTGATGTTTTAACATCATGATTTGTAGCGTAAATAGAGATATTATGCTGCCCTATGTGATCTTAATAGATAACTTGTTCTTCAACCGTTATGTTTTCAAATCTTATAGAGATATAGGGTCTAAGCATGATTGGTGTCTATTCATCTTCCATCTCTTTTGTGGATGTATGTTTAGTTTGGTATTCGTATACTGAGAAGCAGCGTTTACTTGTTTCGTATTGTCTGATCAGATATCAAAACCATCACGTGCATTGATTAAAGGCATCAACTCTAAGTGAAGTATTTAATGAAGTTAGGATCCCATGTTTATTCTCATATAAGTAATTCGATTTAATTCTCTTTAGTTAATTAATTCTTAGTTTCATAATTTGCATCTTAGTTTAATTTAGATAATCAAATCTCAAATTGTTATTTGTCTTAGCAGTGAATTAAAGCCATACATTGTTGCATAGATACATCTACTGAATTGAAACCTAAACCAGATCTCTGTGGAACGAACTTGAATTATATCTATATTACTTGTGACCACGTACACTTGCGTGATTTTGTGTTAACAAAATCCATATTTGAAAAGGTAACTTCTTGAAAAAGAAGTAGAAAAGCAAAGTTTTGGAAATAATAGATTTTAGTTAGAAAAGATAATAGTCGAAAAAAAAGTAAAAAAAGATAAGTTTGAAAATGAGATATTTTAGTTTAAAATTATAGAAAAGATATTACCTTTTAGCTGAAAAAGGTAATCAGTTAGTTACTAATTATTATAATATTATTAGTTTATTTCATTAAATAGAACGACCCATATTATTTTTGGAAAAAAGATATTTTAGTTGGAAAATGTATAGAAGGTAACAAATGAAAAAGGTAATTGGTTACCTATTAAGAAATATAAAATAAATAAAGAATATTTAAGTAAGGGTCGCTGAAAAAGAAGTAAAAAAAGCAAGTTTAAAAATGAGAATTTTTTTTTTTTTGCCACGAAAGGAAAGATTTTATTACTGAATCAAATCCTTACACAAAACGATATTAAAATCCGGGTGGACATCCCCCACCTTCCAACTACGATCAGCTATTGAACAGCTATATCTCGCTAGATAGTGAGCTACTCTGTTCGCAGACCGTCTAACAAACCTTAACTTAACGTTTTGACTCTGTAAACCTGAAAGAAGAGCTCTGCAATCTGTTATCACCTTGCCAAGATATGAGAGGCTGGAATATGAACTTCGGATGAGCTGCACTACCTGCAAGCAGTCAGACTCCAGCACTACATTAACATAAATCTTGTTCTTGAGCCAACTGAGAGCCTCTCGGATGCTAACAGCTTCTGCAAATTCTGGACTAACTCTCCCTAGCTTGCACTTCGAACCTGCTTCCACCAGACTACCACAATGATCCCTAACAACGAAAGCATAACTGTATCTGTTAGGCTCTTCGAACAAAGCTGCATCGGTGTTAATCTTAACAATATTATTCTCTGGTTTGTGCCACTGTTCCACACCGTCTTCTGGATTCACAAAAGCCAAAAAACGATCAAAATTCTTGTCTTGAACAGATCTCCATTGGTTAAGGATTGAGAACGCCGAATTAACAAGTTCCGAAGAATCAATACTCCTCTGCTTCCATATAGCATCATTCCGATTTTTCCATAAAAGCCAACAGACAACAACATGAACGTGAACTGCATTCTGGTCATGCTTTTCGAGAATAAAGCTAAGCCATTCTGCAAAAGAGTTAGTACCTCCTTGAATCAATGAGGGAGAACTCAGTTGATGACAATGGTCAGCAAAAGAACAATTAACAAGGATATGCTCAATAGATTCATTCTCAACTTGACAGATTGGACACACAGCATTGGTGTCGACATTGCGAACTCGAAGAAGGTCTCTAGTAGGCAGAAGTCTAGACACCGCACGCCACAAGAAATTTTTAACTTTGGAAGGTAATTTCAGCTGCCACAATTTCCTCCAAAACCCAGAATTGTCCACTGTACTATGATTTCCTTTATTTTCCTTGAGCCGAATGTAAGCACTCTTAACTGAATAGTGACCCATTTTTTCAAACCGCCAATACTAAGTATCCTTATCGTTACCTCCTAACTCAATCGATAATATTAACTCAGCATCTCTATCTTCAAAAATATCATGTATGACATCTAAATCCCATCTTCTCTCCCCTATATGCATCAAAGAGACCACCTTCTGATTAATCAAAGACTCACTATTCGAATGAATAAAAGGATCAGACACGAGAGGGAGCCAAGGCGTATTGAGAATCTGAATGTCTTCTCCATTACCAACTCGACAGGAAACCCCTTGGATGATCAAGTTTTGAGCTTCAAGCAGACTACGCCAGATGTAACTAGGGTTAGCCCCTAACTTGGCAGATAAAAAAGATTCATTGTGATAATATCTTGCCTTAAATATCCTGCTTACTAACTTATCTGGCTGAGTAACTAGGCGCCAAGCTTGATTCCCTAACAGAGCAACATTGAAATCTCGGAGACATCTGAATCTCATTCCTCCTTTGACCTTGGATAAGCACAATCTATTCCAACACATCCAGTGAATATTTTTATCTTTCTTGCTGTCTGTTCTCCACCAAAATTTTGTCATCAACATTTCCAGCTCTTTACAAGTTTCAACAGGCAGGATAAAAACGCTCATAGCGTAGCTTGGCAAAGTTTGAGCTACCGATTTAATCAAAATTTCTTTGCCACCCTTCGATAACTTCTTTTTATCCCATCCCTGGATTTTCTCTTGCAAACGATCTTTAATAAACCCAAAGACAGATGATTTCTTACCTACGATCATATTTGGAAGGCCCAAATATAAACTGTTTTCACTAGCTTCCTTAATATGGAGAACCTGGTACACTTCCTGCTTCACATTTAAACTGCAATTCCGACTATAAAAAACTGATGATTTATCAGCATTTATTTTCTGACCAGAGGCAAGCTCGAACTCTTTCAGCATGCTCAAAACGTGATTGGCACTTTCAGCATTCACTTTGCAAAAGATATAACAGTCATCAGCAAAGAACATGTGAGAAATTGCAGGGGCATGACGAGCTACTTTGATGCCTTGAATAAGCCCTCGATGCTCATAATTATTGATCAACGCAGTAAAACCCTCTATGCATACCAGAAACAAGTACGATGACAACGGGTCACCTTGTCTTAACCCACGAGTAGGATATATATGCCCAAACATTCTCCCCGCATGACTAATCTGATAATTCACAGAAGAAATGCAAGATTTAAACAATCGAATAACATCTTGCTTGAAACCCATCTTATAAAGCACTGCTTCCAAATATCCCCATTCCACACGATCGTACGCCTTGCTCATATCTATTTTTAAAGCCATCCACCCCTGTTTCCCACTGGTTTTTCTTCTCATAAAATGCATAACCTCATAGACTATCATGATGTTATCAGTGATGAGGCGACCCGGGATAAAAGCGCTCTGGGTATCAGAAATAATCATATCAAGAATAGGCTTTAATCGATTAGCTAGAACTTTAGAGATTATCTTGTACACCACGTTGCATAAAGATATGGGCCTTAGATCTGTCATGAGAGTAGGATTCTTTTTCTTGGGGATGAGAGCAATATTAGTCCCTTGAAGATGATAATCAATATGCCCAGTAGAAAAAAATTGCCTCACGATATTTACAATGTCCACTCCTACTATATGCCAAAATCTTTGATAAAATCCCGGACTCATGCCATCAGGGCCCGGAGATTTATCAGGGTACATATGAAAAAGCACACTCTTTACCTCCCCTTCTGTGACTTCCTCAACTAGCATCAAATTGTGTTCCTCAGTAACTTTCGACTCAATGCAACTAACTACTGTACTCCAATCTGTTCTTGAGGTTGTGAACAAATAACTGAAATAATCAGTCATCACATCTTCCAACCCTGAATTCCAATCTACAAAAATACCATCTTTATTCTGAAGTCTTCTGATTTGGTTCACACTTCTTCTATTCTTTGCAGCAGCGTGAAAAAATTTTGTATTCATATCGCCTTCCTTTAACCACATTTGCTTAGAACGCTGCTTCCAGAAAGTTTCTTGCTGAGCATAGACTTCAGCTAAGTTCTTCTGACTCTCTTTCACTATATTTTAGTTATAAAATATAGAAAAAATATCACTTTTTTGCTGAAAAAAAGTAATCATTTAATAATTAGTAATTATAATATTATTAATTTATTTCATTAAATCAGACGATCCATGATATTTTATCTAACGAAATTTCTTCTTTTTAAAAAATACTACGAATAATTTTGTTTAATATAATTATTATTAATTAATAGATCAATTACATTTTTCAACTAAAATATGTTACCTTTTTCCTTTTTTTCAAAATAAAATCTCTATTTTCATCTAAAACTTATCATTTTTTCTAACTAAAATAATTCTTTTTCTAGAAATATCGCGGGCAACATTAATTTCTCCTTTTCTAAAAAAACTACGAAGAATTTTATTTAGTAAAATAACGTAATTAAATTATAATTACTTAAACTAATCAATTACATTTTTCACCTAAAACATGCACATGATATTTTATCTAACTAAAATTTCTCCTTTTTCAAAAACACTACAAGCAATTTTGTTTAATTGATATTTTAGTTATACTTTTAGCTGAAAAAAAGTAATCATTTAGTTATTAGTAATTATAATATTATTAATTTATTTCATTAAATCAGATGACCCATGATATTTTATCTTACTAAAATTTCTCCTTTTTTAAAAATACTACAAGCAATTTTGTTTATTATAATTACTATTAATTAATCGATCAATTACCTTTTTCAAACAAAATATGTGACCTTTTTTTTCTAACTAAAATCTCTCTTTTTAGCTAAAACGTACTCCCTCCGACCCATCCAATTCTTAACATTTTTTTATCACTTTCTGGTACGCAGTTTAAGGTGAATTTTAAGGATAGTTCCATAACTTATTTTCAAAATTTTCTTTTTTTGTATAAAAATAGGATTTTTTTTATTTTTATACAAAAAAAATTCAAAAATAAGTTATGGAATTATCCTTAAAATTCTCTTTAAAATACGTGCCAAACACCCTATTTTGAAATGTTAACAATTTGGCGGGACAGAGGGAGTATCATCTTTTCTATATTTTCTAACTAAAAAAACTACGAACAAATTTATTTAGTAAAATAATGTAATTAAATTATAATTACTATAAACTAATCAATTAACTTTTTCACCTAAAACATGCACATGATATCTTATCTAACTAAAATTTCACTTTTTTTAAAAACACTACAAGCAATTTTGTTTAATATAATTACTATTAATTAATCGACCAATTACCCTTTTCAACCAAAATATATTATCTTTTTTCTTTTCTCTAACTAAAATCTCTCTTTTCGACTAAAACGTATCATCTTTTCTATATTTTCTAACTAAAATCCCTCTTTTTCTAAAAATATCACAGGTAACATTAATTTCTCCTTTTCTAAAAAAATTATGATCAATTTTCTTTAGTAAAGTAACATAATTAAATTATAATTACTATAAACTAATCAATTACCTTTTTCACCTAAAACATGTCACCTTTTTAGTTTTCACGTTACCTTTTCTATTTTCTGTAACTGAAATCTCTCTTTTTCCAATTATATAACGGACGGTTCTATTTAATAAAATAAAATAATAAAAGTATAATACTAATAATTAATCGATTACTTTTTTTTAGCTAAAACGTATAATCTTTTCTATCTTTTTAAATCCCTCTTTTTCTAGACATATCACGCGCAACATTAATTTCTCCTTTTTTATAAACACTACGAGCAATTTTATTTAGTAAATAACATAATTAAATTATAATTACTATAAATTAATTAATTACCTTTTTCAACTAAAACATGTCACCTTTTAAATTTTCACCTTACATTTTCTATTTTCTCTAACTAAAATCTCTTCTTTTCCAATTATATCACTTGCGGTTCTATTTAATAAAATAAAATAATAGTATTATAATACTACTCCCTCCGTTCCTAAATGTTTTTCCTGTTTACCTTTGACACGTTTGCCAATGCACACTTTTGATCGTTAATATTTTCAATTTCGTGTTAGTATCAAATATAAAAATTTCACTGTATTAAAGTACTCACAAATACGAATCAAACAAGATCACTCATGAATATATTTTATCTTATAAATTATGCGTAAATTAATTAGTAGTCAAGCGCTTACAATGAACAGGAACAAAAGTCAAAACCAGAAAAACTTTTAGAAACAAAGGGAGTAATAATTAACCGATTACCTTTTTCAACTAAAACCTATCATATTTTCTAACTACAATCCCCTTTTTTTAGAAATATCACGGATAACATTTATATAATTATTATGAAATCATCTCATTAAAAAATTTAAGTCATTCATGTTTTAAAAAAATTAATTCAAACTAATGAAAATATTCATATAATATTAAAAAAAATTATGCATCACACTGGTTTTAAGCTAGTTAAACTTAATTTACATAGGGTTAATAATCATGTGAGTCACTCGAGTGAGCTCAATGTATCAAGTTGGTCACTGATTTCAAACCGGTATCAAGTAGGTCACTTTAATCACATAAGAGTACACTCGATATATATATGAATCCTAATTTACATACATACGATGCTATATATACATATTTTTTAAGAGACAGAGCCGTTATGAAATGGCCAAATAGATCCGTTACCTAATAACGTACATGTCACATCAGATATTTCTTAACACGTCAGCATTTTCTGTCTTTAAGTAATTGAAAAACTAACGGAGTGTTCTTATGTGATTAAAGTGACCTGTTTGATACTCTTATGTGATTAAAGTGACCTGCTTAATACCGGTTTGAAATCAGTAACCAACTTGATACATTGAGCTCACTCCAGTGACTCACTTGATTATTAACCCAATTTAAATATAATAAAGTTATGTGTTAAAATATGCATGAAGGCAGGTGGGCAACGACCACCAAAGAGATTAACCGACGGATTTTTTTTCCCAAGATGTATAGTGAGCGTTAAAAAGCTACCCGCTATAGATGCCTCCTGATTTGGATTAGTACACTACTCCCTCCGTCTGTGTTTTCAAAACTGAATCGGGCATCGAACCGGAAGCCCTACTGGTTACTGGTTCGATTGGTTCAACCGGCTCGACCAGTGGTTCAACCGGATGATGTCATAATTATGTAATATATAATTATAAATATATATATAAATATATATATATATATATATATATATATATATATATATATATATATATATATATATATATATATATATAGGGGTTCAATCCACAACCAAGGGTGGATAAAGGTTTTATAGAACCAACAAATCTGAACCATTTATTCTAGAAATGGACGGAGTAGATTAATCACTTCAGCAATGAACCAGTGAGGAAGTATCCTGAAAATAAAATGTCAGATTTACCCTTAGTACATCCCGCAATAAAATGAATTTATGGCTTCCTCAATGAAACATTGTTGCAATGGCCCACCAGGCCACAACTATCGTAATGGTGGACAGCCAAACAACTGTTGGAATTTTATGGCTAAGGGTAGTTTTGTCATAAAAAATTTAATACTGCTGCTGCAATGTTTCATTGGGAAAAATGAGCTGCAGCAATGTTTCATTGAGGAAAAGATCTGAAGCAATGTTTCATTGAGGAAGCTTGGCTCCCATCCAAGCTTGGCTCCTGACCTGTTGCCTATATATATATATATGTAATTATATGAAAATATAATACAATCTAAAAAATTATGAATAATATGCATTTTACTTAGAGATAAAGAATCTGCATTTTACTGGTTTAAAAAAAGAACAAATTTTATTGACATAAATATACAGTAAAATAAATACAACCATTTTAATCTTTTGCTTAAAATATGTTCGTGGTTCAAAACTTAAAACTTCAAATATTGCTGATTTGCTGGTGTATGTCAGAAGTTTTACCACTAATATAAATTCAAATGTTTATGCTTTTTTACTCGTTTGGCGTGCTGTCCTTTTTGCACATGCAAGAGATGGTCAACAATGGATGTCAAGAGTTGGGTTTTAAAAAAAAAACTGTTCGGTTTATTCAGTGAACCGGCCTCCGGTCCGGTTCAGTACCGGTTCTTACCGGTTTTGGCCGGTTTTGAACAGAAAAACCGGAGAACTGGTTTTAGAGATGAACCGAACCGGACCTGTCACCGGTTAGCGGTCCGACCGGTCGAACCGGCCGGTCCGGTCCGGTTTTAAAAACACAGCCCTCCGTCCTCGTTTTTTTTACATTGTCTTTTTGCATGGAGACCAAGAAATATTGTTAAGATAAATGAAGTAGTGCGTGTAATAGTGATTTTATTGTTAAAATAAGTGAAGTAGTGAGTGTAATTATGATTTTATTGTTAAAATAAGTGAAGTAGTGGGTGTAATAGTGTAAAGTGTTGAAAAAGTAAAATGAAATAGTGGATGTAATAATATATTTTATTGTTAAAAGTTACTCCCTCTGTCCCATCCATTTCTTTACACTTTCCTTTTTGGGATGTCTCAACCAATTGTTTACATTTCCTAAAATAGTAACTTTTAACAATAAAATACTTTATTACATCCACTACTTCACTCCACTTTTTCAACACTTTACTCTATTACACCCACTAACTCACTTATTTTAACAATAAAATCACTATTACACCCACTAACTCACTTATTTTAACAATATTACACCACCATCTTGGTTTCCGTGCAAAAAACAAATGTAAATAACTCGTTGGGACGGAGGGAGTACTATTTTTAGTAATTTAAAGAATTGATGGGACGTCCCAAAAAGGAAATTGTAAAAAAATGGATGGGACATAGGGAGTATGTTACCACAGATTTCTGACAAAAAAAAAACTCGCAGATTGTTGCAATCCAAGGAAGGTGCGTGGTAAAATGTCACGGTTGAGGACTAAAAATATAGTAATACATCAAAGATATACTATTAGATTTTGGTGTACTCTAAATGAGCGGAAATGCTTATAAACAATTCGTTTGGTTATGAAAGCATTAAAGAAAAATGTGTAGAATACGATAAAAATTATTTTTACTTCCTGAGTAATATAATAGATGGTCACTTTGATATTTATTATGATTTCAATGATTCAAATGATATCGTTTTTTAATGGATGATCTACATCTACTAGATACATTTGAGTGCAATGGGTGTCCACTTTGATATTAAACCCATAAATTAACTTAATAATAAGATAATCATACTCGACAGGTTAGTGAACAGTTTCGATAAGAAGACTTGTACCGTGCTCCCGAGTTAGATTAACGAGAGAAGAGAAAAATTTTCAAAATTTTCTTTCCAAATCGTGCTCCCAAGTTTTTTTTAGCAGAGAAGAGAAAAGATCCGGAAAGAAATTTTTAACAACTTTCTCTCCATAATCTTCTTTCCAAAAGTGGGATGATTTGGAGAGAAGCTCTAATTTAATCTTTTAAAAAATTCCCTCTACATCTTTTTTTCAAAATTTTCTCTTCTTTCCATAAACTCGGGAACATACGAGAAATTATTATTTTTATTTCTTTTCTTTTACCTTCTCTTCTCTTCTTTTCTCTTATTTGCCAAAAAATCTCTGGAGCGCAGTGTGTACCAAAGTAGTAAACTCATGTACAACTTCTAAAAATAGGCTCGATTTCTAGTTGATGAACAAATTTGACAACTAACTTGTAAGTCGCAACTATATCTATGAAAATGCTCTTATTAGCCTTATAAATCTGCTAGCCTATTATATTGATTAATTGTATTTTTTTAAAATAATCTAAATGATTAAATATATTTTGATTAAACATTTTCAGTTAATTATATTCAATATTACTGACTCATATTAAATTGATATAATATATTGCCAAATTATTATTTTTTAATTCAACATTTTTATATTAATATAATTAATCCTTGCTTTAAAATTCTTTTCAATAGAATCAAATTTACTGGCTTCTCTAAATCATTTTTAATCTCATTAAAAATCTTTGCATTTCTTGGTTACCTTAATCTTGTAATCAAGTGCAACATAACTATATACACTATTATACATAAATATGGCATATTTAAATATATTTTCTCCTCTAAAATGATGTATATAATAAATTTTACCTAAATCCCATAAAAAATAGCGATAATAGCATCCTATATACATAATCATGTTTATATATAATTAGCCAAATTCTTATATGAGAACCTTCACTACTAATATGAGATATGAAATCAAATCTTTTTCACATAAATTTTAAATTACCTTTAATCTTAATTGTTCATTTTAATGAGTACTTTACCCACTTTCCCACCTATCTCTTTCATCTCTCACATGTCTCTTCTTCCTTTTTAGTCCACGTCTTTCTTCCTCCATATTGGACCAAACTTCGACCACAACCGTCAAATTTCGGCTCCATCAATTTCCGGTCACCCATTTCATTTTCCTATAATTACACTCTCTAATCTTCTTTATAAATTTTTAATCTATTTCTTTCGTGGTACATACACATATGGGTTGATGTACATATAACTGTAAATGTCTATTGGAAATCTAATTCGATTGCAACGATGATGCTATTAACTCTAACGAAGAGCTAATTCAGATCAGGCCAACTCTAACATGAATTTAGTTATGATTTTGATTCAATATTTTGATAATTATTATTTAAAGCAAGTGATTTTTGTACGATAACAGATCCGGTCAACTCTAACATGAATTTAGCGGCAATTTTGATTCATTTTTTTAAAAATTATTATTTAAAACAAGTGATTTTGGTATGATATTAGTGATATTAGAAGTGATGGCCGGATGTGGTGACGGAGAGGTCATGATAGAATGTGGTTGTTATGTGATGATTGTGTTGATTTGCGTGATTATTGCTTAATTGTAATGATTTGATTTGATTATAGTGATTACGGTGTTGAATGTAGTGATTGTACGCTGAGGATGTGGATATGTTTTCATTAATGAGTGTTATAAAATAAAAATTTGCTTAATTAAATGGATGGCACATTGAATAAAAAATAAACTGTTAGGATTATATTACATAAGAGCATGATTCTAATTAATTAATCACACCATATATATATTCACAATATACTTAATCCCCAATTCATATTCATATAATTATTTATTAAAGAATATATCAAATACTTTGGTTGATGTGGGCCAAATTTTTAAAAATAATAATGATATTATGTACTCCCTCCGTCTCTAAATACTTTTCTCATTTGAGTTGGACACGTTTGCCAACGCACACTTTTGATCGTTAATATCTTCAATTTCATATTAGTATTAAATATAAAAACTTCACTGTATTAAAGTATTCATAAATACGAATCCAACAAGATCACTCATGACTATATTTGGTCTTATAGATTAGACGTAAATTAGTAATTTGTCTCATGTTATGAACAGTCCCGACATATCAAACGGGAGTAGTATTATGAGACAGAGGGAGTATAATTTAGTCTTTTCGTCAAATTCGTGTAATAAAATTCATGTATTAACACAGAATGTAAGATAATATCGTAATAATATAGGTAAGTTAATCTTTTAGACTTTGATTAAATAGAAAAAATTATGAAATTTAAAAATTATGAAATTTTATATCAAAATCTTAATATAATATTTTTTTACATGTCACATGATCATAATATAATATCATGCATTTGTTGAATAAATTTAAAATTTGGATTTTATAAATTTAAAATTTGGATTTTAATTTCCTGTTGAATGATTTTTTGAAATTATTATTTTAAATCAGTTTTAGTTTTAATTCTATATTTTATTGACCAACTTATATATTTGAATTATATTTCTCTAATATTTATTAAATTTGTTCTTTTATATGATATTAATTATAATCCAATTTAGATTATTTGAGAATAATTAATCACATAAATATTAAGATTTATGAAGATTTTATTATTTAAAAACTATTCCTCTCATGTGAGTATGAAGATTTTTTAATATTATTTTATTTGTATAATATGTCTCAAATATTTGTAAAATTTGCGAATAAATTTATATTTCAATTAGTTCAAGTACATAAACTATTTTACAAAATTTAGATTATTGATATATGTGAAATTATATTTCACTTAGATAAGTTAGGACATGAGTTTTCTCTTATATATCAATTAGAATAGGCTTCTATGTGGCAGAGTCTGTTTAGAATATTATTATATTAGTATTTAAATATTAAAATAAATAGGATATAATCTAGGCCGTTAATTAAAGTTTAGATCTAACTATCAATATTTGTTTCGCGATAGTACTGACAACCAAATATTCACCTTATGCTTATTATTATATCCTAGTATTTAAATATTAAAATAAATAGGATATAATCTAGGCCGTTAATTAAAATTTAGATCTAACTATCGGTACTACTGACAACCAAATATCCACCTTATGCTTATATATAGGATATAATTCCTTCCAAACAGTAGCCTCACACACAAATTAACCACAAAAAAGAAACGCCAGGAAAAGTCGGAGTCTGAACGTAAAATCTGACTGTTACATTGGCCTGCAGATGAACATAGCCCACTAATGATGAAAAAATGGCTGTAGACCCTGGCAAGCAACTGCCAATTTTTTCCAGTTCCTACCAACCAGGCACTGAGGATTTGGGGTCCTCCCCTCTATGCTTGCATCAGAGTACAGATACATTTTCTCGTTTATATAAAATTACAGATCTAAGACAAATCAGAATCACGAGCTCACAATTAATTAAATTCAAAACCAAACCTAGCTAATAAAAGTCGAGCTCGATTAGCTAAAATTATTTAATTAATCTGAAATATCAAAATTCACTTGAAATAAACTTTGAGTACACCAACCAAAGCATAATGTATATAAACCATGATTTTGATATGCACCCTTTATTTATGTAGTACCCCGAGTCTGAAAAAATTCAAATATGACCGATCCCTGAGGTACTGCAAGAAAAATAAGATTTATATCTTGAAAGTAGAAGCAGAAGATGTTAGAGAAAGTTTAGGACTGACCATCTCATACAAGGCCGCTGAAGAGACCTCGCATCGAAATCGATCTGCTAAAGAGACCATGCGTTAAAATCGACAGTAATATCATAATATTAAGCTCTAAAATTTCCCTCTTGGGGCTTTCTTTTCCATTTCTCTCTTGTTTCTGTTCTTTTTATCATCCTAAGCTCCCTGTGAGATTATCTGCAAACTGACGAAGTAAACAGCAAAATCTATGCTATTATCTGAAAGCCGAACCAAAGATAATCCGTTAGTTGGTAGTACTGGCCTCACGGGGTACCTATAAACCTTGTGGCAAAATCCGTTTTCAAGTCTAAAGAGTTGGTATGCTACATATCCTGGTAATTATACATCTGCAACTTTTTGTTTCAATTGCAAGTGTGTAAATACTAATCGACACTGGAAGATAAGGGACATCGCGATGTCAAGTGTCCATAACCATGTCCAACACGGGTACTTAAGTGAAAAAAGCAAGTAACATCACTCATCTAAGTTTCAGTGATTTCCAGAATCTGATAGTGTCAAAAAGAGAGGACACAAAACAACATACTTCATGTTTTAAAGGTTCGTGCACATATGTTTCACTTGCCACAGCATCCGTGGACCCGTTATCCTAGCAAACTGTAGTTATATATCAGTAACTAACCATCTATGAACATATGAACGACTGCATGCATGATAGTTGTGTATCACTGTGCAAGCGATAGATCATACCACTAAATAGGTAAATATATGTACCAACTACCAAGATTATTACTAAATATATCGATCATTACTTACCCGAGGAAGTGTGACTGTCATCTGACAACCAACAAACAGGCCGGGGCCTTTTGGAAATCAGTAACAAATCATAATATTAAGATTAATCCATGAAGAAAAAAAACTGTAAAACAGACCAGATCATTCAGACCTGCTTATTCTGCAAACAATTCTTTGAAAACCTTAACTCCACTTTCCACATAAGTCATAACAAAACTCTTTTCCTATTAATTTAGATCCAAGACTAGTTTTCTCATCCTATTGTGCTAATTAAACATTTTACATCATCTTATCTTATGTGTCCTCATCTTTTTCAAAGCTGGTATACTGGACCTTCTCCAAATATCCACAATAAGGATCTATCGACCTGCATCCACTTTAATATCCTCATTTCAACAATATTATCTCCGGGAAAGGCTTATACGAAAGAATAGATGTGTTTTCAGAATTGCTTTTATGATGTTCAGAACAGAACCCGATTAAGGCTTGCCACTTTCTTGCTCTCAAATGCATCTTTATTTTAGGTTAAAAATTTTATATTTTGATAATTTCTTTTATACAAGTATTTAATGTATGTTTTACATTCTATAAGTTGTAAAAAAAAAAAAGTTAACTTTTTTCAGGAAAAAGTTAGGACACTTTGTCTTAAAATAAGTTGACTTATTTTGAAAAAAAGTTCTCCCAAACACCTCCATTATATAATTTTTTATTTAATAACTTAAAACTCGTGTAATTTACGGATTTTCTTAATATAATGAATTTTTTAAATTTAAATAAGAAATTTTAAGATATGAATTTTGTTGACTTACAATTCTAAATGATATGATCTGATAATAGATATATACTAGCCTATAAACCGTGCGATGCACGGTTACTTATAAACTTTTTTATTATATTTTATTGTTAAAATTTTGAGTTGTATATATATTTTTATTATTAAAATAATTTTTTAATTTTATAAATTTCATGTATATAAATATTATCATAATTATTTATATCTGATAAGGAACTGGAATGATAGTGCGGCCTCCATGATACCCACGTACAAGAAGCTGATCGCAGGTGGTCTCAGAATATGGGTCTGTTCAGGTACATAAACAACAAACCCTGCATTGAAAATTCATTGCTTAAAATTTTTGAAGCGGGGACACAGATTCAGTAGTACCAGTGACAGCAACTAGATTTGCTCTGAGCCATATGAATCTCAGTCCAAACACGTTGGTATCCATGGTATACAAGGGCCAGGTATGTTGGCACATTTAGTAGTTACAAAATTCTAAATATATTCTACTATATGCAACAATTATTATACATATGTTATGATGATTTTGTAGGTAGGAGGATGGACAGAAGTGTATGATGGACTCACATTTGCCACGGTGAGAGGAGCTGGTCATGAAGTTCCTCTGTTTGAGCCCAAAAGAGCTTTAATTATGTTTCAAACATTTCTGGGAGGCAAACATTTACCATCTAAATCCAAATCATAACAAAATTGTGAATTTCAAATGTTTTGGAGAGTAAGAACATTGTTAGCCAGGTAATGTGCTGTGTACAAGATCGGGGAACAAATTCACCGCGGTACTTTTGACTGGCGATTACCAACAAAAATGTCAAAATTCCGACGAAGTTGGGGTGGAATGACTAGTATAGAGATCATTCATTTACATTGGAATTAATTGTAGTAATCTACTAATTGGTAGTATGTTGTTTGTATGTAACATTGTATTTGTAATCAACCAAAAGAGCACATTTTTAATTTTCAGGGCTATTTGTCACCTGTTGTATTAAAATATGCTACATATTATGAATGTAAGGGAATATGCAAAACATATTGCATTTCCCAGATGCTATTATTTCTTGCTTAAAAATACTTTCCGATTCCATGTCCTTTTTTGGCTAATTTGTTGAGTAAATGTTACTTATTCATTGTTTCTAATTAAGACAAGTAAATGTTGTAATGTTTGAAATAAGTTCAGAGAAATGTTGTTTTGGCCCAATATAAGAAAAGAGCACTTCGGAGTTCGAATCATCGATTCCAAAAAGAAAACCAAGCCTTAGAGCTAAAGCATCTTTGTTAGTAACATATACGGACTATTTTTTCTCAGGATCACATGAAAGAACAAACTGATATAAGATATTCCTTCCGTCCCAAAATACATGTTCCTTTTTAAAAACAAATTTGTCTCAAATTACATGTCCCTTTTCTTCTTTCAATACAAATTTAAGGGTAGTTTTACCAAACTATCCCTACATTTATTGTATCTAAAATTGACTTTTTCAAACTTAACTCTATTCTCATTTTCCAATGTATTAAATAAGGATATTAGTAGGAAAATTTTATCCAACTAACATTTATCCTAATATATGTGTTTTTTACAAAAGGAACATGTAATATGGGACGGAGGGAGTATTAAAGTAAAAATTCCACTGCAGTTCATGCTATTCAACTAAATTGCAGAAAAACAAACACAGCAGATTCATCCGCACAACAAAACAAAAGCACAACACAGATATGCAATAAGTATTTGTTTGTTTTACTTTATAGTCTATGGCACACAAGAAAAGTAAAAATAAATGTTCAAAGAAACACATTGAAAATACACTGTGTGCTAAGTGCTAACCAATTATTTCACCTCAACCAGCAAGTAAGCAAGATTGCCAGAAAATTTTGTAGTTTTACATCCATAATAATGCCCCTATTCAATTCTGTCAGGAAACACTGAACATAGTGATTCCTACAAATATTTCTTATCAAAGTATCTTCGTACAGGCCCATAACAAAATGAAATGAAAATGGGTACAGAAAACTTTCTAGTGCCAGGGTCCGAGGAGGTTACAAAAACAAATTTCTATATTAAATTACCCAATTTCAAGACTATCAAGAGTACCCCTATAGTTAAAAGGCTTAATCACGAAAGAGGCTATATGCTTCCTCAGAAGTAAAATAAACCAATGGTTACCTTTCATTAGTAAATTAGTCAGTCAATCTTCACTGACGAGTATACTAGCCTTGTGAACAATAAACATGCGAAACACCCAATTGTACCAGTGAGCACGAAGAATGAGTATGAAGTAATCAACATGTAGCCGAAGTACAAAATGCCAGACACTGGCTTTGTGATATTCAGCTTTGTGAAGAAGTAAAATGCTGCATAGAGAAAAAGATAGAGTGCTGAAGAGCCTGATGTAAGGTACGACCTCCACCACCAAAGGTAGTCCTCACTGCATAACTGGAAATAGCATAGCACGATACTGATCTCCGCACAAGTAACAACTAAGATGATGAATACTAGGAAAAGGAATCCAAAAATGTAATAAAATTTCTGCAACCAGATGGAGGTCAAAATGAAAAACAGCTCTATGAACACAGCCCCGAAGGGAAGAATTCCCCCAATCAAAACAGAAAACACTGGGTGCATGTACCAAGCCTGTTCAGGTATCTGTCTGGGAATAGTGTTTGTTTTCACAGGATGCTCCATTGTAGGCTTCCTAAACCCAACATAACTTCCCACAAAAACAAGCGGAACTGAGATGCCAAACCATAAGAATACCAAAGCAAATATCGTACCAAAGGGCACAACCCCTGAGGATTTCTCACCCCATATAAGAGCATTCAACACAAAGAATATGGCAAAAACAATTCCTGGGAACATGAAAGCTGTTTGGGTGATCCTTTTCCATTCTGTTCCCTACTTCCCTTGAACATCTTATAAAGCCTGGCTGAAGCATACCCAGCAAATATACCCATAAAGACCCAGAGCAAATATTAAATTACCCAGCAAATATTTCGCAACAAAAATGAAAGGATACGTACACAAAATGTTTAGAACTTATCAGGCTTATCTAACCAGGTCAAGAACATACCTAAATGGATGTGATAGATCTATGCTAATCAGTATCTTAGTACTACCGTATTTTAGAATAAATATTAAATGCAGGTCTTCAGTTCACTTTGTATCATTAGATCATAGATGCGTAGTAATATCTACGAGTGGGAATATGAATAAAAAGAAATGATGAAAATCTTCTGAGGAATCGAAAACAAAAATCACTTGTCACTGATATCCACATACTTCTTCAAATTCTGGTACAGTAAATCATGAAAGCAAGCTGAAACACTATCCGTTTTAGCAAATGACAAACATGCTGAGTAAGTGCAACAACCTTACTCAGCGTAATTAACTTCAGGCAAGCAAATAGTAATAATTCTGATATTCGTGTGTCAAATTAGTTTGACACCTGCATCTCTTATAGAATCAATTACTGCTTTTACCTTGCCATGGTATCTCTGATCTTTCTTATAGAAAACAGTGACTGCAGGAATATCCTTGAGCATCAACCTTTCCCCCAAGATTTTGCCAATCTTGGCAGCAGCAGCAACATCCCGAGTATTTTCCATTGTTGGCCTCAAGGCATTCTCTTGTGAGCTTGCAGAGGATGCTACTGATGCTGTTGGGGTGTGGATTACTTGAGCACTCACATACTTGTTTGAAAAGTGCATTCGCAGGACATAGGGCTTTAGATAATTTGTAATTCTGCCAGATTTGATTGGAGGAGGAATAACCATTTCTGTTCACAAAAAATCAGAGATAAATAGTAAATTAGTGTGCAAGTAATAATAACTTAATAAATTACAGTAAAATCTCATCTAACAATTAAAGCAACATGGAGGCAAGATAAATAACCGTACCAAATCTAAAAAAATAGATATAGAATAATATCTGCTTGCAAAGATCAGAGAAACTTATTTCAGTTCAAACCAGTAGATGCACAATAAAAGCCCTGTTACACCTACCGACAAAACAAAGACTAAATTTAAAATTCATGTTCACGCGAAAGTTTATCCATACAAGTAAAATCATCTAACAATGAAAGCAACACACGGGCAGGATAAATAACAGTACAAAATCCCAATGCTACCTAAACATGCCTTCTAGGTAAAACTTATACAGGGACAGGATTCAACTTATATACTACTTGATATATAACATCTAAATGTATATATAACTTTAAAATCATCTAACATATTAAGGATTCAACTTAATAAATACATACATATATATTAATATAATGCAATACCAAAAAATCTACAAACATAACAACAATTCAATAACAATACCGACATCCGAGGTCTAGTGGGCTGCAGTTATCCAACAAAGATACACACCTTCGTTCACATATTTAAATCGACAAACTAAAAAACAGTAATCAAAACCATTCGATAAAACAAAACTCTAAAACCGAACACTAATCGAAACAAAATCTCAATTACCTAGAAATTAGTACCAACACATCGATAATCGGAAGTGGCGTACAAAAAACAAACATATCAGTTCAATATATACAAAAATCAACATAAATCAATCCATCAACAAAGTCAATCAAATCAAAACATAGATCTACCAAACGACATCGTATTCTGTAACACATGGACTGGTCTCAACATATACTCTACGGGCTGATCTTGTTATTGACCCACAACAGCTTGGGCCGATTACCTAATCCAGATTACAAGCCCAGCTGATCCCACCTTGGTACATGTCCTACTATATATATTATGTTCAGAAACGAGGAAAGGATTATCGGAGAAGAAACATTGTCTTTACCTTTTCATTTCAGCCTTGTATTTTCATTTCCTTCCAGTTTTATCTTGTTCTTCAATTCTAGCTTTTTGTTCATTTACTTTCAGTACTTGATCTTCATTTTCAGTTTATTCAACCCATTTCAGTTTGTTATTATATCATGAGTTATCCTACCAATTTAGCTATGCTTGCTACAATCAGAACTTTCTTAATGTTGCTGAAGAAGTAGCCAACCCCCAGGTTGGTTACATATTCACTTCAATCAATCATCAGTTAATACTATCAATCAAACACAGCATAGATTTAATTAATAAGAACAATAATCTAACAATAATATGCAATTAAAATTGGGGGAAATATTGCTAGGGTTTGAGTCAGAGAGAGAGAGAGAGATATACCTGAGCGCGCGCGCGCGCGAGAGAGAGAGAGAGAGAGAGAGGCGATGAGAACGAAAATATGTATGTATGAATTATCGATGCGGGAGGGAGAGATATGAAGGAGAGTGATGCAGGACAGGGGGTCAATAAGTCCAAAGAGAGAGATACGAAGGAGAGTGATGCAGGACAGTAGGTCAATAAGTCCAAAAAAGAGCCTCTGTCCCAACCAATTATTTACGCTTTTCTTTTTGGCTTTTTGTAACGTCCCAACCAATTCTTTACGTTTCCTAAAATAATAAGTTTTAACGCTATTACATCCACTACTTCACTTATTTTAACAATACTTTACACTATTACACCCACTACTTCACTTATTTTAACAATAAAATCACTATTACACCCACTACTTCATTTATTTTAACAATAAAATCATTATTACACCCACTACTTCAATTATTTTAATCTTAATTCTTGGTCTCCGTGTTAAAAGCAAACGATAACAAATCGTTGGGACGGAGGGAGTATTTGGCAACAATACAAAAGATTTTGGAGGTCCAATTAATTTATAAAATATGAGAAAAAAGTTAATGAGGTTATCTCCAATTAATTTATAAAATATGAGAAAAAAGTTAATGAGGTTATCTTAGGAGACTTAGATGAGGTTATAGTGTAAATATTTATGGCATTTTTGTAAATATGGATAGCTTTCTAAAAAGATTCTGTAATTATAATTGTACCCTCGTGCATTAATATGGAGAATTTTAGTATCTCATATAATTTTCCTGAGGTAACCTCAGTACCATCAAACCCATAAAATATTTGTTATCCTTTAATTTAGGATATTAGCTAATTAGAATTTGAGTTGATTAGGAAAGTAGTTTACTCCTCCCTTTGTCCCTCATTTCCTTACGGTTACTATTTTGGGATGTCCCTCTCATTTCTTTACGTTACCATAAATAGTAAGTTTTCCCCACTATTACACCCACTACTTTTCTCTACTATATCATATTTAAATACTATTACACCCACTACTTTCCTCCACTATCTCAAATCTATTATTAAATATTGATAGGTCCCACCACTTTACCTACTTTTCATCTAACTTCGCTCATTTTTTATACATTTTCTTGGTCTCCATGCCCATTTCCAACGTAAACTACCTAGAGGGACGGAGGGAGTATATATTGGACTTTATTATTGTAATTTATTAAAGTTATTATCATTGAGATTATGATATCGTTGGTTTTTGAAAATCTCTTGCGAGAGTTTTCTACCCTAACCTTAATTATCCTCTGCCTCCTCCATCAAGTGGTATCTAGAGCCACCGTTCCAGCCAAATACACTCACCAATAGCCACCACAGTCGCCAGCCACCCGCCTTCAGTCACCAATTCTATCTTCATTCATCTGCCAACCCTAGCCACACCAGAAAAAACATACATCCTAACCTATATATTTACGCATCTCTTTAAGAACTTTTGTCAAACACCTTTCAAGCATACCCAAATCAGTAAAACAACCCCAACCAGCCTTTGTGAAGCAACCTAGAAGAGAAGAAGATAAACCTGAAGAAGACAAAGAAAAGAAATCGAAAAGAACAAGGCAGAAAAATTTATTAAAGGTTATATATATACATACATATATACACTCACACACAAGAGTCCCTGCCCTTCTTGAAAATTGCAGAGCAGCCCTGAACTTATTGAAAACTGCAGAACAACCCCTGAATTTTCACAATGGTTAATGCTGGAGAAGTAAGCAACCGTCTTGACACACATATTGAGGAAAACAATAAGAGACTACGGAATCTTGAGGATACAGTTGCAGGTTTGAGCTTGCAAATGCAAGATGTGCAAGCAACGCTCAAACTAATTGGTGACCGTCTTGGTGTAGAACCTCAACCTCAACCTAAACCTAATGTTACTGAACAAAAAATCAATACAGTGAAACTTGAAGTTGCTGAGTTTCGTGGAGATCAAGAACCATATGTATTCCTTGACTGGCTACATAGTGTTGATAACTTCTTTCGGTGGTACAATTTGGCCGAGGATAAGAAGGTTGTTTTCATTGCTGCAAAATTGAGAGGAATTGCTAGTATTTGGTGGGAGCAATATCAGAGATCTGGGTATCATCATGTGGAAATATGGGAAGACATGAGAGCTGCTTTGGTTCGTCAGTTTAAACCTACAGATTATAAACAACTTGCTTCACTTCAGTTTACTGAGCTTGTGCAAGGAAGCAAATCCGTCGCAGATTACACTCGATAGTTTTATAGTTTGGCATCACAATCTGAGTTTCCGTGAGATGAAGATGTCCTTATTTCTATGTATCGACGAGGCTTGAATCATGATATTTCAGGTCAAGTAGCTGGTAGTAGATGCTTTCTTTTGAAGGATGCTATTCAGATTGCACATTCAGTTGAGGATGATCTGAAAAGGAGGAACATTGGGATGAGTTCATTCTCCAGCCCGTCGAGGAATGCTTATGTTATTTCAGATCCAATTCAAGGCCAACAAACGGCTACTAGTAAATATAATTGTGCTCCGGTTTCATCACAAGGTAGCAACACTATCAGATGTTTTAACTATCAAGGAATTGGGCATAAGACGTTCCAGTGTCCTTCTCCTAAACAAAGTAACACCTCAAAAAAGGTCAATGTGGTGGGAAAAGAAAACGATGATGATTTATATGCTGAGATGACTAAAGAAGATTTAGAGGCGGAAGAACACTTGAAGAGGGCAGCTAATCTTGGGATTATGCAAGCAACGAGGATGGTGCAAATGATTCACATGTACGACGCCAACAAATCTTTCACATTAGAGTTACATGTGCTCGTAAATTATGTACTCTTGTCATTGATACAGGGAGTTGTACTAATGTGATATCTAAGGAGACGGTTCGTAAGTTGCGATTAAAAGTGGAATTTCATCCTGAACCTTATGATATAACATGGATAGATGATACAAAATTGCGTGTTCAGGAAAGGTGTTTGGTGACATTTTCAGTTGGGAGGTTTAATGATGCGGTGATGTGTGATGTTCTTCCATTAAAGCTTTGTGATGTCATTTTGGGGCGTCCATGGCTTGTTGATCGAGATGCTCATCATGTTACATGTGCCAACACATATATGGTTGTTAAGAATGGTCGACGACATACTCTTACTTGTGCTCGTTTTCACATGCCACTTGTTCAACTATCTTTGGTGCTCTCTCGTGCTTCTTCTGATTTTATTAACTCGATGGAGTCGAGTTCTTTTCAGCGGAGGAGAATTGATGCAGGACAGTGGGTCAAGAAGCCCAAAGAGAGTATTTGGCAACAATACAAAAGGCTTTGGAGGCCCAATTAGTTTATAAAATATTTGTTATCCTTTAATTTAGGATATTAGCTAATTAGAATTTTAGTTGATTAGGAAAGTAATTTACTATATATTGGACTTTATTATTGTAATTTATTAGAGTTATTTTCATTGAGATTATGATATCGTTGTTTTTTGAAAATCTCTTGTGAGAGTTTTCTACCCTAACCCTAATTATCCCCAGCCTCTTCCATCAGATATAAATGTGTACGTAAAGGATTTGGGCTTTCTTTTCTAGGGGCTGCCTCATCCACCGCCTCCCTATCTTTCCATTCTTTCCTTTATCTAACCTAATTAATTTTCATGATTTCTGAATGCATGTCAAAATTGTCAAATGCAGTTTGGTGTAATTACAACAATGTCCTTTAACTTCTTTTTCTGTGCAAGGAGCATTTACTGTGCAAGGAGCATTTACTGACATCTTGATGTTGATTACATGTATTTGCATGGTTTTCATCCTTTTACAAGACTTAGTCAATGTTACGTTCGTCAATATATTGTTAATGATATTAAAAATTTATTTGCATTTTAATAATTTATGTATAATTATTCTATGATTACAGTATCTCAATTTTAAAACTATTGTAAACTATTAATAAATTTTTTGAAAAATATGGAGAGAATAATTAGTTTACGTTAGAGTACATATACGAAAAGTTTTAAAAAAAAATTATCAAAACTTGTGTGAATAAAAGATAAAATTCATTCACTTCAAAATTTCAAAGCCAAAATTTGGGGATTTTCAATTTAATTCTCGTCTAATTTGTAATACACAATTATTCATTTTTTTATAAAACCGTACTTGCATTAAAATTTCTCAGGCATACAAATGATTAAATCCGAAGCAGGAACATTCCACTCCGTAAGACTTGACATAGAATATGTCGCCCTCGCTAAGCTATGAGCTACAATATTCGCAAACCTAAGTGTGAAACACACTAACCCTTCATCAAAGTGTTTATCCATATCCATACAATCCTCCAAGATCATATGATCAAGCACAAAACTCACACAATCGGTGAGACAATGGCAAACTCACACAAACCGTGAGACAATAACAAAACTCACACAAACGGTGAGACAGCAAAAAACAAACCGATCTTACAACTTTAAAAATGAGATTACAAAATAAAGCTACAAACTAAAACCAATCATTTGCACGTATAAAATCAAACGTATCATATCTTCCAATCATTAATATTTTCTTTGGAATTAAAACACGTTACCTTTTTTATTTAAAACTAATATTACAATCATTAATATATGCCCAAAAATATCACAACATATTTTCCATAATATAATCAATGGTAATTGGTCGATTGCATTTTTCACATTTACTTTTAGTTGAAGATATTACCTTTTATAAATACCTGAAAACATCAATCGTAACCTATCTTCCAATCATTAATATTTCCTTTCTAATTAAAACACGTTATCTTTTTTATTTAAAACTAATATTACAATCATTAATATATCCCCAAAAATATCACATTTTTCGATTATTAATAAATATATTAAAAATCGGTATATGTTGTTTATAATAAGGAAACATTAGTATAATCCGTAAACATGAGTATATTAAATTAAAATTTAAAAAACTATTAAAAATAACGATTATATAAAAACATAATTGTACTATTAAATAAAATTTATAACATAATAAAAAGAAACCCCTACATCGCACGGGCATTGAGAGTTTATCAATTCGGTTTTCGGCACGGTCATCCTAATTATTAAAATAAAAAAAATAAAAAAAATAAAAAAATATAATTAATGATAATTAGCCGATTGCCTTTTTTAAACAAAAGATATTTACTTTTAATTGATGATATTACCTTTTATAAGCACCTAAAATATCGTATCTTCCAATCAATAATCTTTCTTTACTCATTAAAACACGTTAAATTTTAATTTAAAACATAATCTTGTAATAATTAATATATACCCAAAAATATCACACCATATCTTCTAATCACTAACAAAATATAATAGAATTCTGTATATAACGAATAATGACCGTTAGATTTTTAGTAAAAAATCAGAACTGTTAGATCTAATGATTAGATATTGGGCTTTTTTTAAAACTACCTAAATAAATTATTGGGCTTTTAAATATATACTACCAACCTTTTTAAAATTATAAAACTACGGGCCTTGTTTTCAATATTCCAAAAATACGATCTACCCTTAATAACGACATTCTCCCCCTTTTTCTCATTCGCGGTGTTTGTCTCCTGCAAACCTCAACACAATCTCTCTTGTCCAGGACGAGAATCAAGCTTCAACACAGTCTCTATCGTCCACGAGGAGAATCAATTTTGATGACTTATTTCATGAAGGCGCTGAATTCAATCTTTGAGCTTCAAGAATAAGTTAATTGGCCCCGCAGGGGCAGTTTCACGGCGACTTGGAGTTGAATCGGAGCGATAATTGAGAGTTTCACAGCAATGGTTGAGATCTGTAAATGTATTTATGTATATTATGTATGTATATATGAAATATTGGCAGTGATATAGTGATCAAATTGAGAGGAGAGATTTTGTTATAAAATCAAAAAGTATGTATCTATATCCACCGTTCTAAAAATCCCCGATTCAACCGATTAATCCCCGATTAATCTTCTGCAAGGTAACCAACCGATTCGATTTTTAAAATTCGATTAATCCTGTTAATTTATTTAAAATGATATGTTTAATTGTAAATTAGACTAATATATTAAATATTATTATAATATCCGATTAAAGCTACGATTAATCCATCCGATTAATCCCCGCCTACCCAATTAGGCGCTAGGCGGTACCCCAACCGCCCTGGACCGCCTAGCGATTTCTGGAACACTGTCTATATCTACTTATGTGTTTTCTGTATATATATGTGCATAATTGTAGTATAAAATTATTGTTTGTGTGTAATTTGGATTGGTGTGGTTGAAAGAGTTGTATATATGTATGTAAATGTGCATAACTGGATTTGGGTTGAATATATAAATATGGTTGCAGGAGTTGTAAATGTAGTTGCAGGAGCTGTATAAATATGTTTTATATATGTATATGTGCAGAATTGTACTATTGAATGATTGTTTGTGTGTGATTTGATTTGAATATACATAGAAAAATTAAGCAGGAGATTGATGAAATTCAGTTGTGTATCGATATGATGCACTCCATGGTTATTTTTAGGTGTGTTACAATCATACATATATACCAACTGTTTAAGAAAATCTCCCAGAGAAATATATGGTTGCACTTGGTTGATTGTAGTTACACCCATATTAATAGTCAGATTCAACCACTTCTATCAATTGCAACCTTTTCAACCTTGTTTGCAACCTTTTCAACCTTGGTTGCAGAAGTTGCAACCCTTACAATATCTAAACATTAATGTCGAGATTAGTTCTAATTGTTGTGATTATCTCTGTTTTGTTGACTAATTATTTATGATTATTTTTGTTCCATTAACTTCAGAATGGAAGCACATTGGACCCTTTGGCGCATTTGAATCAAGTTGCGATCAATGATGGTGATTGGGATAATCAGGCATAAAGCAAGCAAAATGTTACTAATAAGGATATATAAATTGCACATGAGATGAGAATGTAGAAATGCATGCGCGTGCGCGGGGAGAGAGTGAGAGAGAGATGTACTGATTCCTATTTTTCTTTTTGTTTGTAATTTATTAAATCACTATGAATGAAACTGATATGACATTTATGAGTTTGTACATTTGTTAATTTTATATGGAATAGGCCCCATATGGGAACCCATCTTAATAGCCAGATTCAAAACTTTATATCAGCCGTAACAGTTGCAACCTTATTTGCAACATTTACAATCTTGTTGCAGAAGGTTGCAACATGGTTGCAGAAGTTGTAAAGATTGTTGCAACCATGTTTGTAGAAGTTGCAACCATGGTTGCAACCTTTGTCATTCTAATGAAAATACAAAAAAAAAACATTGTTTAAAATGATGTTAAATGAACAGGTGAATCCATCAAATGATGTAAGAGAAGGCGCAAAGCTGCGTGTGAGACAATTATGTCGATTCAACAATTAAAATGCGGTCAATGTGGATATAATAGAAGAACAAGTTTCTTTTGATTTTAAGTATAATTGCTAAGTTAATTAAGTTGTAAAAGGGTTTTGTATTTGTTTAAGTTGAAAATATAGTTTGTATAAGTTTCAAATGTTGTTGCATACGTTGCAAAATTATTGCAATGGTGTTGCAACCTTTGCAACTATGGTTAGTTGCAACTTCTGTAACCTTGTTTGGAACATTTGCAAACAAGGTTGGAAATGTTGCAAACAAGGTTGCAAATGTTGCAAATAGGGTTGCAAAAGTTGCAATTGATTTAGATGGGGGGCCCTTATTCCACATGATTTCAAATTTTATTCATATTACATGAGTTGAGGACCATACATTATTTTACTCACTCTAAAATCATAAAATATCAAAACAACAAATCATTGCCAAACATAGTTGCAAAACAAAGTTTCTATTAAACTTAAAACCATTAATTATCAAATTTCTCGAACCAAAAGAACTACTCCCTCTGTCCCAACGAATTCTTTACGTTTGGGACAGAGGGCTCGACACACATTTTAAGGCTTTTATAAAGTACAGTTACATAATTTATTTTTAAAAAAAATTCTTCTGAATAAAAATTTAATGTTTAATTTTTTTTTCAAAAAAAGAAATTTTTAAAAATAAGTTATGGAACTATACTTTATATACGCTTTAAAATGCGTGCCGAGCAATGCTAAAAACATGTAAAGAAATGGGTGGGACGGAGGGAGTATATAGTTATGTCAACAACATTGTTTTTCTACTACTAAATGTCATAAAATAAAAAATACAACTCATTTATTCACATATTTCGTCATTCTATTTCTCTTTCAGGCATTATTGTATCCTCACTGTCCTCAGCTGCAACATTTGAGACACCAGTTCCAACCTCTGCAACCTTATGCCCACCCTTTGCAACTTGATTCTAATCTTATTCTCAACCTCATTGCCAACCACAACATTCTAAAATGCATCTTCCAGATTCTCACCCTCTTCCTCTACATCATCCTCATGTTCAATTCATGCATCCTTATCAGCAATATTTTTCTTGTTTTGTTGCCAAGCATCTAAATCATCAACATTGCCCGCAACTTGATTCATATACGACAAAGAATCCAAAGTGCTTCCATTCTGAAGTCAATGCAACAGAGATAATTAAAAATAATTAGTGAATGAAACAAAGATAATCATAAATATTTTGAACTAATCACAACTTTAAATGTTTAAATAATGTAAATAACATAAATAATGTAAGGGTTGTAACTTCTGCAACCATGGTTGCAAACAAGGTTGCAACTGATTAAGATGGAACCCCCCTGCGGGGCCTATTCGACACAAACCAAAACAAAGAATAGACCCAAAAAAAATCCTACATAATCATTGTGTATAGAGTGACAAATACTGAATAATATAAGTCTGAACAATATGGAAAATATCTTAAATACATACTTGTTTATCGAAAATTGCATGCAACTTAGAGAATCATGTGATCGCATCTCAAATTAAAACAAAGGCAGGTTGATCTCATTATTTTTCTTCGAATAGAATGTTATCGTCCTAAAAGTATATATACATGACATGTGTGAGCCTTTACAAATGTATAACCATGTTTGCGAAATCATGTATGCAACCTTCACAAGCATGTTTGCAGAAGTTACAATTGATATAAATAGACTATTAAGATGATGCCCCTGCGGGCCTTTACTCATATCAAAAATATGGATAAAAATGATTCAAGAAATACCTTATCAACAGAAATAGGTGTTGGCAACAAAACCCAAAATCAAATGCAATTTTTAGTTGATTAAGTTACATTTGTTTCATATACCATAATAGCAAGGATACAACTTTGAAAGTAACCAAAATCAAAAAAATGCAATTAGTATTTCTCTTTGACATTATATCAAACACTTAATGAGCAATTTAATTTTTTCAAATACTGCCTTATAAGTAACTAAATATAACCCAAAAAAACAATGTTTTAAACTCTCACTAGCACCATCAAACAGTCGGTATATTATGCACCACCACCAACAATTAACATAAATATATACCATAATAAACCAAAATCAACTTCATTAATCAACTAAATATCAACAGTCCTGCACTCAAAACTATTGGAAGCATCAATATATAAAAATTGGAAAGAAAACTTTTGGAAGAGAGAGAGAGAGTACGGATTGAGCCGCCTATTACATCTTCTGCAACCTCATGCCCACACTCCACAACCACATTGTCAACCGCTACATTTTCAAATGCATCTTCTAAGTTCTATCATTGTCAACCTCATTGTCAACCACTACATTCTCAAATATTGCAAACAATGTTGCAAATGTTGCAACGGATATAAATAGTTGAATGTGACTATTAATATGAGTGACCCTGCAGGGCCTGTTCCACAAAAACAAAAACAAATGAAATAGACAATAAAAAACCTACAGAATTAGAGTGTACATATCTGCAACCTTTGCAACCATGGTTGCAACTTTTGCAACCATGGTTGGGAAAGCTGTAGATATGGTTGCAACTTATAACACTAGATAATTAAGATGAGTACAATTAAGATGAATGCCTTTGCGGGGCCAATATAGATATAACAATTCTTAACATATCACAATTTAGATGGTAAAGAACTCAAAACCCCTAAATTACAAGAATTTCTCAATTGAATGATACTCTTATACAAAAATCAAAAATCAACTCAATAAAACCCTAATTTAATTAACACGCAGGGAGAGATAGATAGATAGAGAGAGAGAGAGAGATTACTGAGAGTCGAACAAGATAATGAAGATCGCTGGAGAAGTTTCGAGATCTTCGTAGATGTTTCGAGGTTGCCGGAGAAGGGAGGACCCAAACAGTACGATGAAGAAGAATCAAAAGAGGACATGAAGAGAGAGTACGGATTAAGATAATCGGAGCAATCGATGTCGCCGATGAACAAGTAGAATCTTCGAACTTCAAAATGATGTATATTTGAATGGAGATGAGAAGAAGGCAGCGTGAATGGAGATGAGAGATGAGAAGGAAGACATAGATGAGCAACGGTTATAAGGACCGTATATTTGTTAAAAGATAAAGATAGAACTGCTTGTAACGGTGTTTTTAAAAAACTGAAAGTGTATATTTGGAACCTCATTTTAACAACGATAAAAATATAAAGGAAAGTTAAAAATATATATATATATATATATATTTGTAAATATTCCTTAGATATATTATGTGATTAAATTAATTTACTAAAATTTCAAGGTCTGAATTCCGTCAACGACATATTTATTTTAAAATTTTATAATATAAGTTTTAAACTATGTATATCATTAATTAAATTTATATAAATTAAAAATAATTAAATTAAAATACGGTTTAAAAAAGATTACATATACTTTTTAATGATATATTTTTTTTATTTTTCACAATCATATAATACATGTAAATTTTAGTCAAACATAAATTTCACCAATCAAAAGTCAAAAGTAACATATATTTTGAAACAGAAGAAGTATATATATACTATAATAAGCAAAAAGGGTATATTTTGTTGTTTGATTAATCCATTATTTTTTATTATCCCTTCATTTTTTGTTATCTCTTTCATTCACAATCAATCGTTAAATCTTCAACTCAAATAAATGATTACCGTAAGATATAACAATATTAAAAATTATTACATGCAGAATCCATATCTATATATCTTAATTCCAAAATATGCCCATATCCCATGGATACTATCCAATTGGTTTTCCTTTGTTTTTTTCACAATACTTGACCCGGCTCCATATTTTTTTACCCAACTTTATTACCCATTTTCTCATGGATATTACCCATCTCATCTCCTATTATATTTTACACTACAAACACATTTGCTGGATATTACATGACCCGGATCCATATAATACAACCCAATCAATCAAATTCATATCTTTGCATATATTGAGGCATTATTTGATTCATTCATTTTTATATGGCAAGTTGTTATACGTTTGAATTTCAAAATCAATCCCAGACATTATCTCTGCCATTTTCACATATTATGCAATTTGTTACAATTTTGAATCTTCATCGACGTAAGTTATAGATTATCAGCGGATTGATCTTCATCTTTGCCCATCATCTGCTAATGGAAAACGGAGGTAACCCAGTTATTGTTATCTGATATGCTTTGTTCATCTGCTAAGTTGTTTTTATCACCGACGTATGCTTTGTTTGTCCATAAATTTATACTCTGAATTTAACAGGTCGAAAAAGAGCACCTCTAGGCTTCTATCATTGTTTTGGTTCATCTAATAAACTCGATTCATCATCATTATCATATGGAAAACGGAGGTAATGGCTTCATGATTTCTGGGTTGTTGATTTTCTCATTCGATTTACATTTTGATTTGAATAGGTCGGACCTGCGTCTCCTTCTTCTTTATGATGTAGTAAGTTCATGTCATATTCGTATTTTACATAACCTTTGTTCTTTTCAATATTATTTAATTTTGGTTAATAATACCCAGTACAATGTATGTGTTGTTTAATTGTTTGCCCTATTTTTTTTTGTTACAATGTTTAGTTACTTCCAATTATTATGATAAAATCTTCACTTAAAAATGCTTCACACCAATACATTTTACATAGATCATGCTTAATTAATTGTTCTTTACTTGCAGATATATGAGAACATTGAGTGAGAAATCATTAGTCATAGGTCACTCAGGGAAAAGAATATAATTAGATTCATAGAGCCACGTTTCTTTTGTCATTTACTTAACTTTTAATGTCTCCGTGTGCAGTAACAAAATCATATAAGGCCTAACTTACGCTGAAGCATATCTACAATAGAAGAAAACCAGCAAAATATTTTTAATATGGTTGGCTAGCATAACTATTTATGGACAAGCATAACTATTTATGGCTGGCTGTATCTAGCAAAAATTGTTAGTGCCAAAGGGTTTCATATTCTCCATGAATAACTTGCTCTGATTATATCCTATTCAATGCAGCCGGCTAAGTTTGACTTTAATGGCCTAAAGACACCTTTTTTTACATCATCCAGATTCTTGCCACCTACCAAAGTCGAAAAATGCAGGGTATGCTGGTGATTGAAAGTTTTTCCTCTCTTTTTTTAAATATTCCTTCATATTTCATCATAAATTGATTATTTCATATTGTGGATGCTATAGTGTCACATGGTTGCTTTTTGCGAGGGTGTAGTATCCAGCACTCAATAGTTGGAGTTCGCTCACGTTTGGACTACGATGTAGAACTTGAGGTTAGTTGTGGAATATTTATTTAACACATACATGTCCAAATAAGCTCTCATATTTGTCCGTTAACACCCATCATCATATTTAACACATACCATGATGATGGGTGCAGATTACTACCAAACTGAATTCTAAGTTGCATCTCTTCTTGCAGAGGGTAAGGTTCCTATTGGTGTTGGACATAACACCAAAATCAGGTAAAACTATAATAAACCTCTAAATTTTTCCTCTTTTGGTTATTCCCACTATGCTAACCCTTTGTATTCTTATTTACATCATTGAACTTGAAGAGAACAAAAGATATGTTGTTTTGTTGTTGCTTAATTATCTAAGATATTCTGCATATTGTTCTCTGCACACGCGCACACACACACACACACACCAATATTATTGTGAATTAGTTAAGTCTAATTAAATGTGTCATAAGACTCAGGAAAGGCTTTCTTCTCATATCTAATTCCATCTCAATGAAGGAATTGCATAATTGACCAGAATGCAAAGATAGGGAAAGGCGTGATAATTGCAAACAAAGATGTAAGTTTTGCCATTTTACTTTACAATTCCTATTCTTTTACTAAAATGGTACTTTAAATCAAGATGTGTTGTATTGCAGGCTCGCAACCGTTATTCTTGAATTTGGAATATATATGCATCTGATGCCCTTGATTTATAATGGATGGGGATCATAGTGCTAAAAAGGGTTGGTTATGGTAATTCGTAATTTTGCACTTGGATGTTGCATGTACTACATTAATGTAGAAAGTGCCAAAATAGAGTGATCTATTCACTTGATTTGGAGACTGATTTATATTTTGAGTTTAGACTTTTTTTTTTGAAATTAAGTTTAGACTTTAAATTCATCATAGATATATACAGATAGAGGTATGTGAATCTTTATAAATAAATAAATAAATATATATATATAATAAGTAATATCTTTGTAACTCCTACCTGAAAAAATGTGTTTTTTCGTTTCAAATTTCGTCCAAGTGTGATAATGAGTTGGTTTGCATAGTTTTAAAATCCCAGACTTCTTAAAATGTCCTAGATATAGAGTTGTGGTTATTTATTCTATTCCACATTTTAGAGTATCCATTTTTTTATCGGATTTGACCTGAAACAGCTTTAATTTATTAAGAGTGCAAAACCTTGTTAATATATAGTCCATATTTTAAAAATTCTATCATTCCATAATGGTTTAAAAACTCTATTGATCGATCCACGGTCTGATTTATATAATCATGATATATTATTTTATACGGACCTATCAGGTTAGTGTTGAAAATGATCACATATTCCTAAGAACTATATTTGTTTCATCCTAAATTCAATTGTATATTTCCAGGTCAGAAACGGACTCATCTTTGAGTGCTTATTGGCGTCTTAATAAAAAAATGGTAATATATTGAATGATTTAAGTTGTGATCATATTTATCATTCTAAATATATTTGCTTTTTGTTGCACATTGTTAACGTCATGTTAAAAAGCTGGACAAAGGTATGCCACATACTGAAGTGAAATTATCCAAATTTTGATATGCTTTATTGTACTAATTTATTTTTAGTTGATTCAATATTTTCAGTGGCACGAGATTAGTTCAATAGAGCTTAGTAGATTAGAAAATTAATGTAGGACAATAGAGTATGTGAAGTGCTTTCCTTTTAAACGTATATGCTTTGAATTCTATTTTGTTTCATGTATATATTTCATATAATAAAGTTGCATAATTAAGTTTTTGGGCATTTTGAGAGGAGATGCAAGTTTTCTGCAATCTAAAATTGTCAAAATATGATAGTGTATTTGACAAAATGCAGTCTACGGTGTTACTTTAAGCCATCCACTTTATAAGCGTGTTACTTATTCTTCTCTACGGTGTTGTAAAAAGCAGACATGTTCAACTGAGTGGTTAGAAATGAGCCATTTATGGGGAGCAAACTGGATCATCAATGGAGGACAATTAAAGGGACCCTTTTTAGTGAAGTTAACTTCAATCTCGATGGCAAGAACTCTCAGCCAGGGATGTCATTCCAACAAGGAAATACCAGGCAAGGTAGAATATATAGTTGACATGATCTTACCGTCTAAGTACATTGTCCAACAAATCAAGGTTCATTTATAATGAAAATTGTTAGACAAAATAGGAACCTTTTCATGTAGAATTGCAAAGGTATATTATTTCACAATCTAAACGTCTATACAGAATATTCATTATCCTACATATTTATATATTTGTGAACCTCATTTTTTATGACGCTGTACAAAATTCCCATTGACCTTATTATTGAAATTTCCACCACCCCCTGCAATTCAGGTGTCTAGGAAAATTAATTATATGGGTTATTGAAGAAACCTGAATTTGCACTTGATGCAAGATTCTCGCAGTTCCAACTTCATGAACCTATTGAGTAGCCGGTGCTAAGACCGGATCCGTACTCAATAGATTTGAAACCTGCTGACAAATTTCTTATATTTGCATCTGATGGACTTCGGGACAATGTGTCAAATCAACGCGCAGTTGAGATTGTCCACAAGTATCCTAGAACAGTAAGTTTTTTTTCCCATAACATCTCTCTGTCATTTGTAGTTCATCTTCTTGGTCTTTAAGAGTAAGTACTTTCTGTTTTTGAAAATTTCCCTTTTATATGCAATTCATTGTCCGTTGAGATATTATGCTAAATTAAACGTATTTCTTAACTTAATAGACCAAAGAAGTCGGTGGATTGAGGTAATTATGCTAAATTTGCAAAAGTATTAGAACGTCATTTGATAATTGTAAAATCTGACCCAATTTCAGCTAAAAATCATATGTCGTCTAGCCTGAATTGTGCCTCTCCTCTATTTTATCCCTTGGCTTCGTCGAATAAAGAAACCAGCTTGACACAGAAGAGGGAAGTTCCACCTGCACCACTCCACCGGAACCTGCAGTCATTTGTTTTCAGCACTGTTGGTGTCCATTTCACAGAGTTCGTCATTTCTTATATTATGTTTCCAGTGGTATAAACCAGTTCTTGGTGTGAGTGTGTATTTACCTGGATAGTATATATACATAATATTTTTTGAGTACTAGATAACTACTACATAAATAAGTGAAAGACATAAATAGGTGAAAGACATGGTATCTATTGCATTTGTGATAACTCTCTTTGAGCATGCATTTGTGATAAATTATCATTCTGTTTGTTTAGGTTTGTATATGTCACTGTATGAAACATGCTTTCCAGCTCTTCAAAATGAGTGGAAGGTGCTAGAGGCTGTTGGGAATCTGGATGTAACAGAGGTAGCTCAAAGAACTTCTTGGTTGCAATCCTCTGTGTGCAGACTTAAAAGTATATCTATTGTTTTGGGACATGTAGTTAAAGTATATGATGTCTGACTTTGCTACATGATTTACAGTCCAACTCAAAACTGCTGGATAGAGATTGCAAATTGTTCATTGATCATCTTTTCGACACTGATTTCAAGTCTTGAATTTTAATATACTAAAGTGCTTATTCTGGAAGTTATCAGAGGCAATCATCACAATAGCACCTGAGGATGTCTCAGAGGTTGGTTTTACAAGTAATCTGAACATGACTTCCTTTCTTTAGTGGAAAGCGTTTTGATTTTAACTAATTATCCAGGCTATTAAAGTATATCTGTGTTAATATATCTTTCAGAATGTGAATAAAAAGTGGATATGCACACGTCAAGATACATTGACCTGATTTTCTTCTCAGTCAAAGCCGGTATTTAGGGAACATCTTAATTATTTTGTTAGAAAGTGCAAGATCTCTCCGGTCCAATTTTTGTCCAAATTTTTTATTGATGAAGGTTAGTCTATATGTGGATTTCAGTATTTCACAAGCACCTAATTATTTGTGATATATATTTTGGTGCAAGAATACGTTGTAGTAGATCCGTTACCCGACATTGTTTATGGTGAGATGACTTATATGTAGCACTTCAGCTAACTCCGATGTTTTCTAGCTGTTGTATTGAACCTGGAATACACTCATGTTAATTTGTTTCATTTGAGATCTAAATTAGTTCTTAAAAAGCCTTCAAGGGGCCTGATATTGTGAACACTAACGAATTGATTCTGAAGTACCGAATTCACAAATTAACATGAGTGTATTTCAGTACACCATATGACATTATTGGGATATATTCGTCCAGTTGTCGAAGATTTGCTTCAGACTGCAAAAAAGGATCAAGAATGGTCACTCCATATGCAATACACCACCTTGGGATCAGATTTTTCATCATGACATTTGGTGTTGAAGAAAGACGAGACAACTTCTTTTTAGTCTTTGGGCATGTATCATGACCTTCACTAAACCACTTTTGTATAAACATCCTTTCAAAAGTTCCCCCCGAATCAATGACTACGGGGATCATACATTATTCTAGATGATAAAGGACACCTAAATTCTTCAGGTGATTTCTGTAGTAAAGGAATTAGGTTAAATGTATTTTTTGAAAAAAAATAATTTGGTGTTTATAAATATTATTTATAATTCAAAATAAATAAATTTACATTTGTATTGATAAAATTTTAATTTTTTTTCTTGATTTTTCAATATTATGATATTGTTATATGAAATATAAATTTGTATAATAATAAATATATAAGAAATAATTTTTTAAAGAACACTATACATATATTATTCTGATTATATGAATATTTTGTATAGTATGAAAATTTAAATTAAAAAACTTGAATGGATACTTATAGACCAACAAAAAATAGATGAAAGACTCCAATACAATTTGTGTTTGAATAAAATTTTTAGTGAAAATAATATTAATTTTTAACATATCAAAAGTGATGTCCAAATTTTAGTACAATATTAAACATAATATTTATAATAATAATTTATTATTTGAAGTTTGTATCCATACAAGATGATATAATTTATTATTTGAAGTTTATATCGTAATCAAAAATAAATCTTACTTTTCTAATATAATGAGTTCGAGGCACCGTCGAAGGCGGCGGGGTCGAGAAAATATAAAATTAAATATTATTCATAATAGATAAATTTGCATCTATTTTGATATAATATATTTTTTTTTGTTAATTTTTTAAAATTATGATATTATTATATGAAATATAAATGTATTTTTCTTTGCAGAATATGTGAAAAGATTTACTAATCTACCGGATGAGTAAAGCTCAAATAAGTTCATTTAATATAAGATTCACTTATGATATTCTCATTTATACGTCGTTATAATATGCATGATTATTACATTATGTTTGATCAACTAGCAACGCTAGAGAATTTCCTTACTTACTATGAGAAGAAATTTTTAATTTGTTTTTTTTGTGTCATTTCAATTTTAATTGATGTCCTATTAAAATATTACAATTTTTTTAAATTATAAGAAAAAGATAAATTAAGTATATGTGTTTTTTTTGTTCAAAAAAAAAGTATATGTGTTTTTTTCGTTAATATAAACGCGCCAAGGTGTCGCCGTGAGGCGACGCTGAGCAACTTTTACCAATATATGATTTAACAATTCTGTTTTTTAAAACTAAATTTATTACGTATGATATTACGTATGTGATATTTATTATTCTAATAAAAGTTGGGCACATTTATACAAATTTAATTATTTATATTAGCAAAATGTATTATATAAATAAGTATATTCAATTAAGTTGTTCGAATTAAACTTAAAAATGTTGCTTTTAAAATAATTTGTTGGAAATTAACTAGAAAAAAAAATCTTTTTTTTTTTGAATTTTGCAGGACAGTAGATGTGATTATTTTGAATGGTATGATGTTAATTTTGGATGGTGATGTTGTCACTCACCTTAATTATCGAAGAATCTTCTTGGAAGAAAAAATAAGTATGCTCGAAGAGAAGTTTGTTTTGCTGGAAGGAAAAGTTCAAATGAAGAAGGCAAGAAATAGAGTTTTGGAGGTGAAATTGGCCAACATTAGATATTTGGCGTGGTGATTGTTGTTTTGATTGCTATGTTGGTGATGAAGTCCGAGAAGAAGAAAAATGGCATTGATGGATGGCTCTCTATTATGTAGTTTGTATTTTATGGTACGTCACTGATGAATTTTGTAAAAAATGTAATGCATCGGTGTGGTTGAATATCAATGTACTGGTAATCTTAATATTAATGAAATGAAACTACTTATCTGGCATTATCAAACTTAAGTTAGGAAATTAGATCAAACATGACTCTATTAATTTTAACAGTCATTACATAGTCACCAAAATTATAATGCATCCACACAAAACATAAAACATAAGTTACAATGACAAGATTTCAAAAACACAACCATCCCAAAAGTTTTGGTTCAATTGACCATACTAAACAGAATAAAATAACCAAAAAATTTGGTTCAAAAGTTTTATTAGTAATGAATAATTAGTAATGATTTCAATATTATCTCTTTTTATTCAATAACATTATTTCTATCCATCAAATGTTTTGTAATGAACATGTAATTATGATAGTCGACGAGTGTCGATGGTTAATTGTTTAATTAATAAAGTAAAAAAATTTTAAAAAAAATCTCGTGTGCGTAGCACGGGCCTGAATGCTAGTTATTAAATAAATTATCAATTAAGAGAGCATCTTTCTCTCCCTGCTCTTCGTCTTTTGCCAATGGCCGTCGGGGCTTCGACCGGATCTCCATCGATGGAAAGCCCCAAAATCTTCCGTTTTATTTGTTTTTTGTTCCTTCTTTCAATAAAACTTTGTTTTTTCGGATCTAAGGTTTCAAAACCTTTTCCGATTTGGTCTTCAATTTATTAGATCTCAATTCCACGGAGCTCCGGATTTTTCGTTCTTCCAGGTGATCTTGGTCTCGTAAGTGGTCCGAGTTATCTTGTTTTGGTGGGTTTGTTCCAAGATCTACGGATTGCTAAGGTTCTAGTTTGGTTTTAGTTTGTAGCTTTATTTTGTAATCTCATTTTTAAAATTGTAAGATCGGTTGTTTTTTGATATCTCACCATTTGTGTGAGTTTTATTATTGTCTCACCGTTTGTGTGAGTTTGCTATTGTCTCACCGTTTGTGTGAGTTTGGTGATTGATCATATGATCTTGGAGGATTGCACGGATATGGATAAACACTTTGATGAAGTGTTAGTGTGTTACACACATAGGTCTTACGGAGTGGAATATTGTAGCTCATAGCTTAGCGAGGACGACATATTCTATGTCAGGTCTTACGGAGTGGAAAATTTATGCTCCAGATTTTATCATCTGTATGCTTGATTCTGAGAAATTTTAATATAAGTACGATTTTATCAAAAAAAATAAATTATCAATTATAAGTGTGATACGTAAGCTTTTTGGAACAATTTTGAAAACGGTTTGTAATCTTTAGCATTTTCCATTTGTTTTTAGAAGTTATGCCTAGCACAAATATGTTGTAAAATAATAACGTTAACTTCATTTACGTTACTTTATTTTTAAAAGAGAAATTACCAGACATATTACCATTTTAAAGTTTTTTTTTTCATAATTTTACCTTCTTTTAAAAAAACATTTGTGAAAATACAGTTTGCAACAAATAAAACTTGTTTTAACATTTTTCTGGAAAAATAATTGAAGTTGATTTTGGTTGCATTTAAAGTCGCACTTTTTTTTAAACAAAAAGAAATCAATCCATTAATCAAAAGTCATACGGCATCTACAAAAACAATCGCAAGAACAGACGCTTAAGGGGATCGCTGTTGAATCCTTTCTAAAGGCAACCAAGCGATTTGAAGATAATTGATATATACATGTTTTTACTGCAATCATCGAACTGTTCTGGACCGACGACCATAGATGCGATTCCATAGTAGCCTTCATCTCTGAATCAAAATCATAAAAAATTTGCCGATCTATAACCTCGGCCATGGAAAACTCCCAATTCAATCCAAACAAAAACCAAACTCTCACAAGGAGAGGCAAACACAGCCCAAATAAATTGGGAATAACTGAAACCCAAATAAATTGGGAACTTTATTGAAAGGAAAGAAAGCAACTTATGATTTATTTTGGTAAATGTCGGTTATAGTTATGGTTATTGGTTGTAAAGTTACAAATCGTATTTTTACAAAAAATCATTATTTTTTAAAAAAAAATTAGAAAAAAATAGTATTTTTGAAAAAAAAAAATCTGATTATAGATACATGGAAAAACTCCTTTTTAAAAATATAGTATTTTTTAATGAAAAATTAAACAAGCCAAATACCTTAATTTATCCAACTATCCAAGCATCATGTATGTAAAAAAAAAGGGGGAAATGTTAAATTTAGAGCAGTTTTTTAATTTCCAGAACAAAATTCTGTGAAATTACCAAACTGCCCTTGTTTTTGTGAATATATGGGGGCTAGACTTTGTTTAACTTGAGGGCAGTTTGGTAATTTCACAGAATTTTGCTCTGGAAATTAAAAAACTGCTCTGGATTTAACATTTCCCAAAAAAAAAAAACGCACTATCCAAGCGTATGTACATTTTCACCCGTGGCCGTGGCCCACTACAATGACCACATAACACGGTTTATCATGCTGGATAAGTCAGAAAGAGAAAGCTGATCAATGTGTCAAAACAGCACATACATATAGAAAAAGGGTTTTGGTCCCTGATGTCATGACCGATTATATAACAATCGATTTCTAAATCATTGGATCGTTCAGTCCCTGGATTAAAAAAAAATTTACTGTCCGCTATAATTTTCCGCGGATAGTTAGATTGCCTGTCCACGAAAAATTATAACGGACAATATGTTTTTTTTTTTAATCTCAACCGTTGGATCGTGTTCCAACGACTGTGAAACCGATTATTAAATAACCGGTCCCTGACAAACGATTTTCAGGGATCGGGACCCGAAAAAAAATACTCCCTCCATCTCATATTATGTGTCCTATTTGAGAAAAAAAAATATCCCATTTTATGGAGTCCAAATCTTCTACACCACTTTAGGTATGCCACTTCATGTGCCACCTTAGTTGGTTGTTTTTGATTGGGTGGTTGGTGTGAATGCAAGGGGGGTCCCATTTATATTAATGAGAGATGAGCCAATAAAAAATAACCACCTAAGGTGGCACATGGAGTGGCACACATAAAGTGGTGTAGAAGATTTGAACTCCATTTTATGTGTCTTGTTCGTTATCCAATGCAAATAGTCTTTCATTTTATATTTCCAATAGTTGACTAATAAAACAATAGAAGGTTTTATACTCATGGAGATTAATAAAGCAAGAGTAAGTCTTGTGGAGTAATTAATGACGGTGAATCCCAAGTCTAATTATGAGAATATAGTTGCATAGTTATTTGATTAGATGAGAATATTTAAGTATTTTTAATATGTGTGAAATTTGCAAAGAGGACACATAATATGAGATGGACGGAGTAGTAGAGTAGTATAACCTACTTAGCACAAAACAAAAACTAATCACTTCTTTGTAATAATAATAAAAATAAAGCTAACTGCAGGCTCAAAGAGTCTTGGAGACCCTGATGTGATCCCATTGTCAAACCCTTTCTAAATTCTAGGAGTCCTAGAGATTCATGCTTACATGTTTTTTATTTTTATTTTTCCCAAAAAACCAATATATATATATTGACTCCTGAAAATCAACTACCCACTTTAGTCCATCTTTCTTGAATTGTGTTTCTTGCCAAGATTATCCCATCCAGGTTTGTCTTTCTACTTCTTTAACTGCATATAAGCATCAAAATTTAATCTTTTTGTATTTATAAAACCATAAAAAGATAATTCTTTATGTATTGATTGCTTATAAAGTTTCCAGCTTTATTGCAGAATTGTTCCCAATTCTTGTTCATTATCAAGATTTTGCATCATTTGTAATTCTTGATTCATTGTGCTTATATGTATGCTTACATGTTTGTATACACAAATTTATTTCTTTTAATGGATCATGTGAATTTTATAAAGTAATTGATTCTTGACAGTAATTAATATTCTTGTTTTGCTAGAAAAAGTAAAAAGAAAGATTATTTGATACCATTGAATTGCATATACCTAATAGTGCTTCAACTAACAGATATTCATTTAGTATAAGATTGAACTTTTTTGATTTCTTGGTTTTAGTTGATAAGATAGGGGTGATTTTGAATAGTTTTCTTCTGGATTGTTTTAGATAATTCAGATACTTATGAGCACCTACTGGAGGTGTTTATTAAGGTAGTGATTTATTTTTCTGGAACCTGATTGGAAGATGAGAAAATTTGTTGCTTGCGGTCGACATCTTAGATCAGCTTTTCAGCGACGCAATGATGTTATCTACTGCGGGATAGGCAAAAGAAGTTATTTTGTTGATACAAATTTTAAGGCCTTGTATAAGCATTCTTATAATGTTGATCAATGCTTACGTGGACACCCGTCTTTTGTGATATCAAGAACTCTATATGCTGATGTTTCAAGAAATGCTATTGAAGGTATGTTAGCATTTTTTTACTATTAAAATTTGACCCCTTTTTTTGTCAATTTTTTTTTAACCTTTTTGTTTTTTGTGATAGTGGTTTTGCCAATTTTTCCTGTATCTCATGGATGTGCTTTGCGATTATATTACAGAGTTGAGCAATTCTGGGCCTTCTGGCCCTTTGGTGGAGTATGAACGTAGAATTGCTGCAGGGGAACTTGTGGATGGTGATGCTTGCCAGGTATAGATGAGTATTAGTCACAACATCTTCAGCTCACTTGCTTTGACAAATGAACAGAATGTTTTAATTTTCCACAGTTCTAAAAAGATGACTTATTTTAATAATAACTGGAGGAGGTATTCTAGATTCGTCGACTTCAGTACAACCCTTCCAAATATTTGCTTGAATACATAGTTTCACTTTAATATAATTTTCAGGTTTTTAGCTTGCAAATAGAAGTTATTGATGCACTATTCGTATAATCCCCTATTCTTTCTTATAGATGTTCAAAATTTGAGCAAACATTCAATTGATTGTTTGTGTTGCAATCGCATGATGCACTTCTTATAGTGGTATATCAAGTGACTTCAAATTTAAATGTAGTTAAGTAACTATTGTTCAAAAATTTTGGAGAAGTAGTGAGCTGAAAGCAAAATGTATATATGTAAATGACCTCCTGCAAAGCCAAGTTTTCCTCTAATAAATTACTTTTTGTTACCTTTTCCAGATAGGAACCTTAAAAGAACTTCAAAGACTTTACGATGAACTTGTCGAATCAGCTGATGCTTGTCGTCTAGATCGGTATGCTGCTTCAGAAAAATCAGGAAGGTAAACTTTTTTGATAAATTTTGATCCTGAGGCATCAAGATTGCTCAGGGATACTGTAAATCACGTCTTGTATGGTTGAAAATATATACATCAGTTGACGCCTTACAGTCTCGATTCATATCAGTTGACACTTTAGTCCAATTTCAGGAGTAGGTGGTTATGGTCACGTTTCATGCCACAGTCATCGTACTCACCAGTGAAAGGTCTCTATCTATATGGAGGAGTTGGCACTGGAAAAACTATGCTGATGGATTTGTTTTTTGAACAGCTGTAAGAATGTGCTATTAATGATTTCCCTTTTAAATACTTTGATATTGATATGAAATGGTGATCCCTTCACTTATGTAAATAAGCATAATGTTTTAGAAATTCTAAAGTGGCTACCTTGTACCGTTTAGTTATGTATCTTCTTGTGTCTGTACTCTCAGGCCTCCGAATTGGAGGAAAAAGAGGATTCATTTTCACGACTTCATGTTGACTGTCCACAGCCGCTTGCAGGTAAGAATATTTCATAGTATTCTATTAGCTAACTCTGGACTTAGTCACTCATTCTATCTAAAGTAGGGTCTTCTATTATCCACGATTTCCTAACTAGGAAGAGCCAACATACGTATGAGCTACAGTAATGGCATGAATACCACAACAGACACCACCTCATACTTCAATATTCTTGTTGGTTCCAATTGGAGAATAATATTGTGATGGCAGGACAGTAATTTTTTAATAATGTATTGCAGAAACACAGGGGTGTTTCTGATCCCCTTGAAGTTGTTGCAGGGGAAATCTCTGACGAATCAATTTTGTTGTGTCTAGATGAATTTATGGTATGTCATGGCTACTCAAGTATCTTTGTTTTAATGTACAGTAGATGCTGTTTGAAGGTTCTTATATCTTCTGTTTTTCTTATACTTTCTTCTTCCTGTTGTCTTAAGGTGACTGATGTTGCTGATGCATTAATCCTAAATCGATTGTTTGGACATCTGTTCAATAACGGCGTTGTAAGTCGACGAACCTCCTGTTTTATTATCTGAGTATCCTCTTTCTTTAGTTCAACTTTTGGTTCACTTCTAGAGTATGACTTGAAGCTTTCCTTTGTGTTCATTTGTTGATCCGTGGAAAGTAGATTCTTGTTGCTACTTCAAACCGGGCTCCAGATAACCTTTATGAACGTGGGTTGCAAAGAGATCTTTTTCTACCATTCATTGCCACTTTGAAGGTACACATCAGTCAAGTAATTTGGTGATCAGAAAAGCTATAGCAAGTTAACTTTTCATTTTTTATAGCAATGTAAGAAGCAAAGTTTGGTTACTAAATCCTAACAGACACTTATGACATTGTAGAAATGTTTGTACTGGTTTGAGCTTATTTTGGTTATTTGCTACTCAGTAGCACTTGGCATAGTGTTTAAATTGGGCTATATATATTCAAGTTTTAACTTTGTTGTTCTATTGGATGAGTAACGTGGAAAATGTCTAAATGTAGGAAAGATGTGTAGCTCATGAGATTGGTTCATCAACAGACTATCGGAAAATGACTTCGGTATAGTATTATTAAATCTAGTCTTTTTCAGTACAATCGTACTTCATTACTTTTCGCTTAGTGCCTTATTATTCTTTCACCTGCACTGCAGGCTGAGCAAGGATTTTATTTCATCGAAAGATACGAGTCAGGCATCCTAAAGCAGAAGTTTGAACAATTGATTGGTAGTCATAGTGCTCGTCCACAAGAGGTGGAAGTTGTTATGGGAAGGAGATTGCTGGTGTGTATGAATTATGCTCCTTCCCGCATTTACTTCTGTACTAATGCTTTATTTGGGCATATATATGACAAATTCTATTTTAATTATTTTCCTGGTCAGGTTCCACTTGGTGCTAATGGATGTGCGTACTTCCCGTTTGAGGAACTTTGTGACAGACCTCTTGGAGCTGCAGATTATTTTGGATTGTTTAGTAAGTCATATGTCAGTAAAAGCGTTCCCACATATATATAAATACAAGTTATCTTGGCTGCTACCAAGCAGCTTGGTGATTTGTATAGTTAGATTTCTTAAAACAATATTTCGTTGGAACAAGAGCAACTCTCCAAGAATGACATATTACACTATTACAGTAGTGCTAAGTAATGAGTAATCATTTGGCTTTCTATATGTTTCTTATGACTTGTGGGTTCACTTTAGTTATCATTTCAGTTAGTTCGTTCTCAATATTTGAGAGAACATAAAAAAACAGCGCATTGTTAAGTACTGTGCTTGGAAATATATTTCTAAGAAATGTGTCATTTGTGCAGAGAGATTTCACACCTTGGTTTTAGATGGTGTACCAATCTTTGGGCTCCACAACAGGACAGCAGCATATCGGTTTGTTACTCTAGTTGATGTTAGTCATTTTCTGTGTAATTGATTTCAACATTTGGACATGTATAGATTCCCATAGTAGTGTAGCTCTTGGTAAAGGTTGCAGCATGAATATGAAGTACAAGAGTCTTATAGCATTAAAACATTATACGGGTCTACAAATATTGAAAGTCATATTTGTGATATGCGCTCAATGGGTATATATATTTATACAGGTGATGTATGAGAGTAAAGCCAGATTAATGTGCTCAGCTGAGGGGACCCCGTTTGATCTCTTCGAGAGGATTGTTACCATCTCTGATGCACAACAGATGGCACCTCGAACCTCTTCAAGATCAAGAAAAAATGACGATTTTGATCTTTGTGTGGATAATGAATTGGGTTTTGCAAAAGAACGCACGATTAGCAGGTGTGATACTCTGCCTTGCATCTCTTTTATCATAGCTGAAGATTTGTTTGCTTTCAACAAAAGTGATCCTAGTTTGCTATGCTTTTCTTCCTGCTCTCTGTTATTACCTGCTGCCAGTGTCCTAAATTTTTGCAAGTTCCTTCAATTTTTTCCGTTTTGTCAATGGTAAACAAAATTTGCCTGGTTTCCTGGCTATTCTGCAAGCCAACATAAACAGGAAGAATTCTTTCATTGCCAAGTTATTACATCTTGATATTGTTTCATCGCAAGTTTTATTAAGTGCGTCATACAGATGTTGCTTTAAATTTGCGCGCTAGGTAATGTAAAGTTTCACGATGTCTTTTGCAACCTTTTTCTTATACAGCTTTTTTTAAAATTTGCCAAAATATCATAAAATTTGGTATAACTCAATTCTTTTTGTAGGTTCCACTTCCGAGTGGGATATATTTTTTGCTGAGATTAATTTAAGTAGAGTTTGCAGCTTGTACCACCCAATTAAGTTAGTCTTCCACGATTGTGTGCCATTATCCTCAAATGTGGTTGAAACATTAACGCAGGTTAACGGAGATGAATAGCTCGGAGTATTTGGAGCAGCATGCCGAGCTATTAGCAGAGAAGTGGCTCCCACAAAGTGACAATAAGGAGGCCATTCAAGCATGAATGCAGGTCTTGACTCCGGGCAGACCACTGTTGTATTGTATGATTATGTGATTATTACATCATGTTACAACTTACAAGATGTCTGTTCAATCTGTGTCTGAAAATTCATTAGCGTAATTAGATGTAATTTATCTTATAGACATATACTCTATACCAATAACAATAACAGTCACCGATTGTCCGATTATATGAAAGTAAAATGCTTGATACAGTTGATGAGTTTTCCCGCATTTCAGCTTCTACAGCACTTGGGTTTTGTATATAAATGACTAACTGCTATCTTGACCCTGTGCTTGGATAGTAGTAGTAATTTAAATATTTTATCACGAGATTAAATATCAAGTAAATTATTATCAACAAACTAACATGTATGTAAGGCATGGAGTTGTAACAAATTTCTTTCAAAGTTAACTTCCTGAATATTTGTAGACTATGGATTTAGCTGAGACGATAAGATGTTAGTATAATTACAACAATTGTGAAATACAAGTATTTTCAAGTGCATTTTACAGTTTATAATTTCAAAAAAAATTATAAAACATACTAAATTTTGGAAAAAGGTTTTCTTTTTCGTTCAAGTAAACATGAGCGAAAAATATCCCAAAATTAAAAACGGGTTTCAAAGGTGAAAGACGAAAATGCACAAAAATTTACGACATCTAGGCAGATTGTGTTACACTTACAGACTTACATGACGAGAAATGAAACGAAAATTTTTGTTCAAGAATTCATATATGCAACATTTCATACTTTAGGGATCAAAACGTAATTAAGTATTCTGAATTTATCAAATTATGAGGGATAATTTGGTAAAAATACACAAAAATGGTGCAATGTACAATGTCCAAACATGTTGAGGAATGTAAAGTACAATGGTTGAAAGTATTAATATCAAGGTGACTTTGATCCGAACCGAAGGGATGTTTTTTGCAATTTAGTCCTTTAAGAAACTCCTTCATACATGTACAACTTGCACTCTTGCCTCTTGCAGTAAAAGGGTCACACCAGAAACATCAGACATCAATAGTTGAATCAATTTACTTACATAAGTTTTAAGATTAAATCATTAAACCCTCCTCAAATCCCTTTTTCAGACAATGGGAAATGTGAGTAAAACATCCTTTGATGATCTTCCACCAGAAACAGCTGTTGAAATCTTCACAAGACTTCCTGTCAAAGCCCTAATCCGGTCAACCTCTGTCAACAAATCATGGTACTCTCTTATTACAAACCCAAAATTTATTACAGCTCATATTAATCATACACTCTCCTGTGTTGATGGAAATGTTGCTCTTGTAATTTCTTGTCTTTATAATATGCCACCAGGAAATTGGGCTTCCTTAATTTCAATAGAAACTGGTCATGTGCTCGAAAAATATGAGATTCCTTTTCGCACTAGGACTGATACATTGCAGTTTGTCGGGTCGGTTAACGGGCTTTTGTGTTTGACTGATATTAATGTTCCATATGTTGGTCGAGATTTGCATTTCTGGAATCCTTCGGTTAGGAAGTATAAATCGTTTGTTACGGCTTGTGATCATAAATTGAAAGAGGGAGCTTTTAATTTAGTCGGGTTAGGAGTTGTCAAACCTGGTGATGATATTAGGGTTGTTAGGATTATGTATCATGACCAGAACCCGGATAATCTGGTTGGAAAATTTGCTCCTAAAGTCAAGGTTTTTAGCTTAAAGGAGAAGGAATGGAGAGTGATTGAAAACCCAAGAATTCCTCGGGTTGCAGGTAGAGAAATTGGGACAAATGTTGACGGTATGGTGTACTGGTTAGATTGTTTACACACTGCTGATGAAGTGTGTCTCATGTCATTTGATTTTGAAAATGAGGTGTTTGGGCTATTGAAATTGACAGATGATGTTCGCTATTGTTTAGGAGAATCTGTCTATTTTAACCTAATGAAGTTTAAGGATTCACTTGCTGTGTGTGTTTTTCAAATTAATGAAAGTAATGGAATATACAGCCAGCCTTGTCATATATGGCTGATGAGTCATGAAGATGGTGTCATTTCCTGGACTTCTCATTCTAAAACTGTATATGAGCAAGTAAGATGGCCTTTGAGTATTACAAAGAGTGGAAGGTTGGTAACGTCGACTGATGAAGCTTCTGACACGTTGGTTATCACTCCTCCTTGTGTAGACACTTCCTTCATAGAGAGTATGGTCATGCATGAGGGAGGAGCTGAACTGTTGGAACTTGATATATGCAAAGCGAGCTGTCCTGGATTCTCTTTAATCTCCTTGACGTAAGTAGGTATCATTCTATGTCTACTGACTATAGCTGTTGATCCATAATTCCATATAGATTGTCTATACTGTTTTGCTCATAGAGGTTTGGTAAATAGTAATATCTCTTGCTTGTCTTAAAGTTGTGACTACTGAAGACTTTGCATGTTGAAGTTTAAGAAGCAGATGAATTTTTTTGTATTTTTCTCCCAAAATCTATCATTACACATAATTCTTATGTATGCTTTGACTGGTTGGAATTCTTGTACTAATCAATTGAATGATCTTACTTTATTTAAAAAAATTATAGACGAAGCGGATGTTATGTTTAAAAGTTCCTTTCTGACCTGCATACTATTTGTTGTCTCATTCTCTTGTCAATGATGAGGTGTTTCGAAAAGTTGCCTGATTAAGTTTGCACTTATTATCTGTTTTTTTATTAATCATAGTTGAGTAACTAAGGTGCTTATATGTTGAACGTAGTGAGCTGATCTTTTTAGCTTCAAAGTTCCATGCGAAACTGATTGTTTTAGTATGGGTTTTATACAAGATTTGTATTTTGGAAAAAACCGAGGATACAACATTCTACATGCTTACCTTTCTAACTAGAAAGATGCTTGAAAACAACTGGAAAGCTGCTTTAGATGGTTATTTTAGTTCCCAAAGAAATTTAGTATGAGAACAAAAGATCACAGATAGGAGATGATGGGCCTCTTGACCTATGTTCGTCTGTGTTTGTCTGTCCTAATCAGTGAAAATCTTTTGGATTGTATTGAGAAGAAAATCCTTATAAATATAAAATCTAAAAAATAGCTTCATGTAGTTGAAACAAAACACTACATTACCTTGAGAAAGAAAATGCCATGTAACGACTTCCAACATAAGAAGGGCTCTAATTATTGTTGAAGCTGAATTTCCAAATTCTTATGTATTCCCTAATGTTCTTTGTTCATTCATTGCAGATACAGAATTTAAATCGTTGTAGGCTTAGCAAGTAATAGTAAACCTGGACTTCATTACTACTAAATTTCGAATGTTTGGTGCAGGACTATTGGCAACTGATCCCTTATTGGGTCCATCTGCTTGCACTAGTTGTTGTTAGTCAAAGTGTTTAAATTTGTAATTATTACAGCATATGTATTTCTGTTTTGAGTGGTAGACTTGTGCAGCTTCATATTATATCTCATTCTCCCTGTATTTTTATATACACACTTCATAAGCAGGGCACATAGAGATCTTAGCTAGTTACCAGCTCATAAAACCCATCCAATTTGGATTGAGAAGAGTTACAGTGTTGCAATCTCTCATGCATCACATGGTTATATTTAATTTTAAACTCGAGATGGTGTGATTTCTTCATGAGTAATTATGTTGAATTTTAAGAAGTACTTAACAAAAAAAAAAGATAATTAATATTGTATGCTTTTCTACTGCCTTCTACGTCTATTTTCACTCATTATTATGATGTGTGCTTTGACTGATTAAAAATCTTGTACTAATCTATTGAATCTTCTTACTTTATCTGAACATTTTCTAGACCAGGTGAATGCTACGTTTAAAGTTTATTCTCAATTTACATGTTTACTTGCTGTGTCTTCTCAAACTACCTCCTAATGTTTGCAAACTACCTACTGTATACCACAATTCAGCAGAGCCGACAGGTGTTATTATGTTTGGTTTGGTTTGGCGAACAGTTGAAGAAAGTTGCAATGCCTGACTAATAATTGTTGTGGAAATCTAGTGTTATATTCTTTGAAAAAACTAAGAAATTTATGTCTTGTGTATCTGGTAATGCTGCTCATTTTGAGGTTGTATATCCACTTTTTTTTTTTTTTTTGCATGGCACTGGATATCCTTCATATTGAAGGTACTCTGTACATTACTCCATTTTGCGCATTTATGTTCCTTTATTTGGTGCTTCTTGAACGCTTTTTTCTTTCTTTTGTTATATTATTTCATCCGGATCAAGTTCATTAGGATTAGGTGGAATATTTGGAAAGCAGATACTGTTTTCTTTAATCATACTCTTGAATTCTTTTTTTACTGTCCACATATTTATCATAACTATTATGTGTCCTTTCAAATGTTAATGTCCCCCAGTCTACTGAAGCGTTGAACAGTTTCTAGACTTGGTAATCTAGCAACAAAAATTTGACATCTTTGTAACTTATACTTGTACGGCATAATGACATAAATGATTTTATGTGCATGGATTGCATCTGTTTTTTTGTTTGTTTTTTCCCATGGACTTAGATTGTTTATCTGTTCTTGATATCCATTTGCAGGTAAGGTTGCCAATTTGGTTTTGGATCTCCTCAAAACTCTTTTTGATGCGGCATATATAAAGAGTAGTCTAATGGTGCTAGCTTTTGCTGATAGAATGGAAGAACTTTTGAATCCCAGATAGGGAGATAGTTATGTCTAATCTTAGGGAAGCTTGTGGACAGAAAGGGAGATATCCAAGCATATGTTTTGAACTTTCAAATCTAGATGGTAACAGATGGTGTAATTTGTTGTTTACTTAATGTTTTTATCCTCACATTTGACTTGTTCTGCATAATTTGTACGTGCTCAACAAAGTGGCTTGAAGCGTCTTAATTATGAGTTAAATCTTCGTAGTAATTATATCACCCAAACTGAATTCAAATTGGGAAAACCATACAATGTTTTAAAAATATTAAACAATCTATTTTATGTTTATTTATTATGAGCTATATTTCCTTTTACTTCAACATTATTAAAAATGTAATTTTATTATTTTGAAATGGAAAAAAAACGTGGTTTGATAACTTTTTATCATTATTTATATCTGGAGAATTACTAATGAACTTTTTGCAAGTAAATATACAGAAAGAATAAGCATATTTTCCATCCAAGTATGAAGTATCTTCATTCTTCAGTCCCGCTAAGCCTGTTACTCCACTGTTAAAAGAAAATACAAAATGTTTTTGCTGAAATTTTTACTTATAAATCTCTGAGTAAGATGAAATGGTCATGCTAGTTGCTATTACCAATTTCAATGAAATGGTAAAATGACATGACAACCCTACCATCGCCAACTTTCAAATTCTTATCAGGCATCAGATATGTAATATTGTTACGTTTTATATATAGTTTGATCATTGATGCTTTATCTTGTACACTTGGATTACATTCAGCTATACTGGTACTATTCTGATTTATGATATGACATAAAGCTTGCACTCAACTTGAGAACACTTTTATTAACAAAATGTTACTGTTAGATACGGCATAAACTAGGGTTGATGAAGAAAATAATGTTTGAGACAATAAGATCACACTCCCAACCACAAGGGAGATGGAGTATTCCCAGAATGTATTCATAATGCATCAATCATATATTTTGTAATATACAAGGTCGTTTCCTGATAAATAGATTACTAAAGTGAATCTAAGGCTGATATGAGAGAGAATAGGAACCCGTCTTTGGATCTTGGACAGCTTTAAAGTTGTCAACGCTCATCCCAAATTTCCCCAGTATTGTGTTTCCCATGTCCTTCAACTTCCCTGTGCACATCCCACAACAAGTACAAAACAATTACAGCACAGCTTTCTTTTTCTTTATGATAACAGAAAAATTGTTGTGTTCAAGTTTGCAGTATATATTTTCATAATATATAGATGAACCGATAGAATAAGCCATTGTGAAATAGTAGAGGTCTAGAGAAATCACGGACTTGGAGGGGGGGGGGGTTCAATTAAGGTAAATCGGATTCGTTTCATTTTAAAAAAGCATATACGCATAACCTCTTTCTGGTCTATAGGGGTAAAAAGAAGCACTCTCATCATTAAACAGGAAATTAAAACTAATAAGCATGAATGGCTTTACCAATCATTTCTTCCTTCATCTTCTCACGCTTTTCTCTAGCCAATTGCTCCAAACGAACAGCGGATCTCTTAAGCTCTATATTAGAAGGTTCCATCTCAAGAAGTTTTGTGACATCTGTAGAGAAGGGGGGGGGGGGACTCGATTAGGACACAAGAAACTCTTTGATGCTGTCCACCAAAGTGGAAAGATAAAAAGTGACACGATGCGGGTTTTATGTTCGATAACCAGCATAACAATTTTATGACACTAATTTTACCATAACAATAAGCAAATGTTTAAAGAAAAAATTCAACTATACCAGCAACAGCTTCTTCAAAGTGTTCCAACTTTTCATGAGCTTCGGCTCTTCTAAGCAGTGCTTTTTTGTAGGAAGGATTAAGCTCTAAAGCCTTTGTGCATTCCTTGATTGAGTCTTCATATTTTCCCTGTGATACATGCAAGTGAGTATACTACACATTGAGTAGACTACACATACATACTAAAGCACAACTCTTTAAAACCACCAGCACGGAACTTGTTGTTGAAAATTTAGAAGTTGCCAAAACAGCCCTCTTTCTTGATTAATCATAATTCATAGAATCAGATGACCCAGCAATTGAAAATGTTTTTTGGAATGCGGTAAAGATTCCCAATTATAATACTAGTAATAATAATAATAACAAAGAAAATAGAAGCATAAACCGTATTCTACAAGGTAGTGCCATGACTATACTTGTGTTTCTTGCTAGACAATGCTTGGTACGAAAATAGACTACAGCCAGTTAATCACAAGAGATAGACTAAAAGACTCAAAAGCATGTCTGACACTCGGATGGAATTTGATTTCTGGACATACCATCTTTAAGAAACATGTGGCACGGTTCAAATAACATGCTGAACGTAGTTCCTCTGATGAGGGCATCTCAGCCACAAGTTGTAGAGCAAGGTCGTACTTCAAAAGTGCATCATCATACTGTCCACTTCTAAATAGATTATTTCCTTGTGACTTTGCATCATTTGCATCTTCTAGCGCTTTCTGCAAGTCAAATAGCATACAAAGAAGTTCATATTGAGATGCAAACAACCATTCTTAATTACAAATAAACATTAATACACACGCATACATTTTCAACTCAAAATCAGATCGAAAAATTGATAGTGTGGAGCTAAGAGGGAATGCAAAGGAAGGGGGAAACGGAAAACGCATCAAAATCAAGTATAATGAGAAAACAAGCACAGTAAGTTCATTTTTAGTCCTCTATATATAAACCACAAGAATCCAACCATACTCAGCCTGATTTAGCTTAGTTTAAGAACAGTAGATTCAATTAGTTTAAAATTGTAAATGTATAAAATATAACAACACGACGAAACTACTCGAAATTCGTCTCACGACTTTCATCCTCAATGCAATTAACACCGCGTTGTCGAGTTTCAAAACTTAAATTAAATTTACCTACGCAATGTCGATAAGTACAATAAAACAAATCTTCAAACTTCTCATGCCCTAACGTGCCTATCTCGTATTCGCAATCACCAATACATACATACATGTAACAATAGGAAAGAAATGTGAAATTAAGGGAGATGACCTGTGCGAGTTGTTGATCGGTGAGAGAATCATGATAGTGATGATCATCTGATTCATCTTGTGCGGATTGAATGTCGTTGCGATTGATTTGTTCATTATCATCGTTACTGTGAGTATCATCGTTAGTGATAACGACATCGGTTTCACTTGCGGTTTCGAATCCGTCGGAGGCGTACTCCGCCGCCGTTGTAGGTTTGTTCTCCGCCGCCTCCTCGCCGGATTCTACTGCTCCGGTGTTTTTCGATTGAGGTGCAAGTTTTACTTCAGTAGGTGCTACTGTTTCTTCGATTAACACCATCTCTCTCTCTCTCTCTCTCTCTCTCTCTCTATCTCACTCTCTCTCTCCTCAGCCCTCTGTCTAACTCTAAACTTGTAAATTGCAATTTCAGATTCTCCAGAAACCCCTGTCAAACGACGCCGTATGCATTTAGCATTCTTCTACTTATTATTCTTTTTACTATTTTTTTCTAATTTTGTTTTTATATTTCATTTTTTTTAACACATTAAAATAAATAATAACTTTTTTATTTTGATCTTTGGAATGTTTTTGAGCATATTTGGCCCACTTATAAGTCAAAAATAAGGATTTATTTCATGAAAAAAAATCATATTGGCATCCTATTTTTTAGTATTAAGTATGTATATAGGTGTTTAACATTCCTTATATGCAAAATTAATTCACTTATTTTTAGAAAAAAAAAATACATATTTATATTTTTTTTAAGAAATTAATGATTTTTTCTGAAAAATAAAATTTATCAAAAGGGCCCGTTGTAGGCTACTGATTTTTCCGAGTCCTGGAACTAATCGGAATTAAGTAAAAAGTCCAACTTATGTTAGAAAATTTGATTATTTCGTTTGTTTTTTTTTTGAAATAAACGTACTTGCATAGATTAAAAACTTTCAGAATCAATAATACAAGTGATAAAATCGGGAGCAGTATAGCACCACTCCTAAAGACCTGACACAGAATATGCCGTTCTTGCTAGCAAGTGAGCAACAATATTCGCAGACCTAGGGACATAAACTACTAACACTTCTGTAAAGTGTTTAAGCAACTCCTTACAATCATCTACGATTGTATCAAAATACGACCGTCCTCCATGCCCATTAATTGCATCAACCAGGTTCTTGACATCAGACTCAAATACACACTTACTAATTCGCCACTACTGTGATCTTGGTTTGTTATTTTTCCTTAGACCTAAAGTATTTAGAATTGAACTTTACAAGATGTCTCTCTATATAACTCATCTAATCTAATTACATTGATATATAACTAATTGACGTGCTAAAATAAAAGATAAGTTCTACTTTCATTCTTTTACATATTCTCTATCACACATGTTTTTTATGCATACAAGAAAATTTATATAGCATCTAGTCAAAAACTTCATTGCGAAGTTCATCTTTTCAAATGGATCATTATCTTCTATCACACATTAATTCATGTTCATCTGGATGTGCGTATCACATGATTTCACACTTGCATGGATTTATACACAAAGGATCATCATGACATATATTTACTTACATTATGCATGAATTTCAAAATTATTTTCAAACTTGCTAGCTGATGGGTACTTAAGCATACTATATGCCTCATGACGTAACCACTTGGAAAGGCATAGTTACAATTATTATAGGTTCACTTTAGAGCCGGCAATTTTGGACACGACACGAAAACGACACGAAAATTACGGGTTTGGGTTGACCTTTTCGGTACACGAACACGAAAATACACGAACACGAAATTACACGAGCGAATTTATTGTACCTAATGGATTTACCATTAGGTACACGACACGAAACGAAAATACACGAAACAAATAATTAAATAAATAATTAAATAAATATTTTAAAACTATATTATAGTATTATACATATCATAAATTTAAAATTATGTATATTATTTTTATACAATATTAATATATTATGTAACTATGTAAGTATTATTTGGGCTTTATACTGGTTTGGGCTGATTTGGGCTTTAATCAACTTCAATATACACACAACAGTCGAGTAGTCGACACAATCACACAAACACAAACACATTTAGGCTTTAGGGTTCCTTTTCCTTCCAAAGCAACGAGCCGCAAAATAATACCCTTCTTCGATTCTTCTACGGTCGCTGCAGATTCTTCGATTCCGATAATGGAGGAAACAAATCCCATGATTCCGGTAATATTCAATTCCCGACTTTCTTTATCTTCAATTTTTGAATATTTTCCATAATTAGTTACGAATTATGAATCATTAGCTGTGTATATTCGTAGGACTATGAATCATTGAGTGATGATGAAGGCGATATGCACGACGAGGACAAAGCCGATGAATCAAAAGACCCGACTGACCCAAAAGATCCTACTTCAGGCTCGAGTAAACCTACCAAAAAACGCAAAGGAAATAGACCTAAAAATCGAAGATCTCAAGCCTGGAAGACATTCGATGAACTTCCAGTTGGTGAAGATAATGTGATCCATGCCAGATGCACCAAGTGTGGGTATACCTGTGTTTACAACTCGACGAATGGGACTGGTAATATGCTCAAACATCAGAAACTTTGTTTAAACACAGGAGATATACGACAAATGATCTTGGCCAGCAGCCAAGGTTCTATCACAGTACGCAACTCATCATTCGATCCAAAGGTATTCAGAGATTTGATTACAAATGCCGTGGTAAGACATAATCTCCCTCTTTCATTTGTAGAGTACGAAGGTATTAAAGAGGCTTTTCAGTATGCAAATCCTAATGCTACTTTGGTTAGTAGGAACACTTTGAAAAGCGACATAATTGCATTGTATAGATATGAAAAGAAGCTGCTTTTCAATTTGTTTAAAACTTATGATGGTAGAGTCTGTCTTACTTCGGATTTGTGGACATCCGTTGCGACTAATGGGTATATAACAATTACAGCTCATTATATTACGGATGACTGGATATTGCATAAAAAGCTGCTAAATTTTTCATATATGCCTTCACCACATACAGGAGTTACTATATCTGATAGGATCTATAAGTTATTGTGTGAATGGAGTATTGAGTCCAAGTTATTCAGTATTACCTTAGACAATGCATCAAGTAATGATGCCTTTGTTAAAATTTTAAGGAATCAATTGAACATGAGAAATGCATTGCTAAGTAAAGGGCAGTTTTTTCATATTAGGTGTTGTTAAGGTTAGAGGATCGATTAAATATATTAAGGGATCTCAAGGTAGGAAAGAAAAGTTCAAAGAATGCATAGCACAAGTGGGTTTGGCCAAAATTAAAGGCTTGCGTCAAGATGTCCCAACTAGGTGGAACTCTACGTACCTAATGCTTGATGGTGCTCTTTACTATCGCCTAGCTATAGATCATTTGCATTTAATTGACTCTAATTACAAACATGGTCTTAATGATGAAGAATGGGAGAAAGTGGAGGGAATTTGTAAGTTTCTTGGGGTTTTTTACAATGTTACAAGATTATTTTCTGGTTCGAAATATCCCACAACGAATTTGTACTTTCCAAATGTCTTTTTGGTCCAACTAACATTGAAGAAGGCGATTGAGGATAAGAATTATGTAGCTAGATCTTTGGCTATAAAAATGCAGCCCAAATTCGATAAGTATTGGGCTGAGTACAACATTATTCTTGCTATCGCTGTTGTGTTTGATCCACGGTATAAGACTCATTTTGTTGAGTTTTCGTACAAAATGTTGTATGGAGAAAATTGTGAACAGATTACTCAACTTCATGAAACTTTAAGGCAGTTATTTAATGTTTACAAAGACAAAATACCTACCTATACTGTTGTGTGTGAACCTGAGCCTGGAACTTCAATTCAGATGGATGGATCAGATGTAATGAAGGTATTTCCTGTACTCGCATAATTTTTGCCTTGCATAATTTTCCATAAATAATATGCCTGTATAATCTTTCTTGTCAGGAATTTGATGCCTTGGATAATGAGTTGAATCCCACTTTAGAGAAAACAGAGCTAGATAGGTATTTGGAAGAGAAGCGGATAAATAGGAGCATTGATATTGATATTTTGGAATATTGGAATTCAAACCAGTTCAGGTTTCCAAATCTCGCACTTATGGCTCGAGATATTCTATCGATTCCTATTTCAACAGTTGCCTCAGAGTCCGCGTTTAGTACTGGAGGAAGAATATTGGATCAGTACCGAAGTTGTTTGGCACATACAGTTGTAGAGAGTTTGATATGCACACGGGACTGGAGATACAATGAAAAACAAGGTAATTCACGTTAAATATGCTTCTCTGACGTTAAATATGCTTCTCTGATTTTTCTCTTTCACAGTCCTTTACTTCTTACTGTGGCGGTCTCCCATCTCCAGAAGCTGCCAATAACCCATTAGCTTACATTTACTTCATGAACTCCGGAATTTAATATATTTCAATGTCTTCCCTTAGTAGACGGACACTATCTTTAAAAACTTTTACTATTTAGGTTCTATGCCAGGAGGAAAATGACATTGTCAAAATTAAATAAACTTGACTACACTGTTTTTACAGATTTTTGTAGTATTATACACCCGTCCTTCCTAGAATATTTCCGTGTTATAGTGGGAGTATTTTCTGTTTATATACCAACACTCTTTATTACTCAAAAGCCAGAAGGAAAATGATATGCTTGATCTTTAATTAGTACACTAAGTCACAATGCTATTACAGAGTTTGGTGGCATTGGTTTCTATCCTCCTGGCTAAATTTTTTTAATCAGTCATGTGTAAAATGCTTAATTTAGGTGCACTTTCACATTTATAAATCCTTATGAACATAGAGTCTTTGTTGGCTTGGTTTCGGATTGTACCAGTGGTGTAGTTGTATTTCTGTAATCGACCTGTAAATTGTAATGTATATTTTGTTATTTGAATGATTTTTCTAGAGCTTAATCTGCTAAAGTGCTAATGAGTTTTTTTTTCTCTTTCACAGTCCTTCCCCAGCAGAAAGTAGAAGAACTCTGTGAAGATATTCTGGATTTGTCAGTTAATGATCCAGATCCTCCTGCCATATAAGATATTCTGCTTCTTTTTTTGGTCCTTTTGGAGCTGCTGAAAAAAGCAAGAACAAAAATGTATTGTGAAATGTGAACTAGTGCAGCTGAGTTTGTTTTTTTAGCCACTGAACTGAAATTTGATGTAAACTAAAACAATTAAACTATTTCGTGTACTATTTCGTTTCGTTTCGTTTTTCGTTTTATTTTTCGTTTCGTTTTCGTGTACACGAGATAAAGTTGACATAGTCCGTGTACATTCGTTTCGTTTCGTGTATACACGAAAATTTTCGTTTCGTTTTTCGTTTTACAGAACAGGTACACGAATTAATTTCGTTTCATTTTCGTGTAAGGTATAAAAAACACGAAACACGAAAGTACACGACACGAATATACACGACACGACACGAATTGCCAGGTCTAGTTCACTTGGGAAAAGCCCCATAGTTTATGGGCATGGTTTGGCAAAGTCCCATGGTCTATGAGAACAGTTTGGAGAAGTCCCACAACACTGGGCATCATCGGAGAAGTCCTCAAAATACTTAGAAATATCTTGGGAGGTCCATTGTGATGGTTTCATGAAAATCTCTAAATATTGTGACATATGTCTTGAAGAGTGCATTCGCCAGGGTTCTACTTGAGTTTGAAGGCAGTAATGGGTTTATATATACAAAGTCATATGCACTCGCATAATCATACTTGCATCAAGGCATTATATATCTATGCGCTATGTGCATTATATATGTGAGCTACTTAGCTCATGTTACTAATCACTTTTTCTAGTTGTCTTGGTAGCCCAGGGTTCTGGAAGATTGAAGCTTATTTGCAACAGCGGAAGCTTCATAGCTTCACCCACAAGGATTCACACATGAAGACCAACCTCACAAGAAAAAGAAATATATCGAGAAGTCAGGTTATGGTTCTCAAGGAAGGAGGCTGGAAGCTGGTAGGTTCAGGTGACCAGGATAAAAAGCTCATGATTGGAACTAGTACGCCATGCATGGACTAAGGTATATGAAAGGGGTTCATTTAAGGATTCAGATTGAGGTACATGTGTGGAACCATTGTATTTCTTGTTTCTTACGCCGAATTAGCTCATGAAAGCTTGTAAGCATGATGTGGAAGCTATATATTTCTTTAAGGAATCCAAGGAATTGAATATGGACGAGTGACAAGCCCGATACATGGGGTTTCACGGTGGAAATGGAGAGTTTTGGTGGGGCTTATCACTTGGAAAAAATTTTATCTAAAATACTTCTCTAATAATTATCTGGGAAATTGGATGTTTATGCAAAGGTACGTAGCTTGAGGGGTTCACTAATGGTACCCCAATGTGGAAATGGTGGAACCCTAGGGTTCAAACTCGGAGGTTACGAAGGTACAGTCATTAGCACAGGAGTTTCATGGCCGAGTCCCTTGTTTCCTACAACGAGTACGCTCACGTAGGCTTAGGGATTCACATGGGATTAAAGTGTGATTGAGGTACGAGTTATATTAGGTTTCTTTTGCATTCAAATGGCTACAAGGAACCGGGGGTAGTTGTTGTGCCCAAAATCCGCCTTGGGCTTGATTTAAAGCACACTAAGGTTATGGACTCGAATACTTGAATTATGTGGTTATGGGAGGATAGGTTGGGCTAGTTGTGAATGTATTGATCCAATACGTCCTAGGAATATACTGGAAGATAGGGATTCTGACATCTGGTTCGGGGTTCGTCCATATAGGGGTTCGTTGAATCTCATATAGGGGTACTGCTGTGTGGAGGCTCGACAGGGTTCATCCGGGTGATAAGTCTCCAGGCAGGGGTACGTGCACGTACCCTGATGATTTCCAGAAAACGCAACAGCAGTCCTAGAATCTCCTAGATTGTAGGAAATCGGGTAGGGCACGCTCTAACAACCTTGTGGATAACTTCTAAGCAATAGGAACGGCCCAACAACAGTGCTTATCGCGGATAAACATCATATATACGTGGGATATGTATATATGCGAATATATATTTGTACATATATCATGGAAGCATGGATAAATCATGGAATAACATTCTGATAACTATATCCGTTGGGATAAACAATTAAGGCAGGTCGGTTATGGAGGATTAAGCTTATCAAATCATGGAGGATTATCAAGAACTACATGGGACTTGATCTCTTATAAATATAAGAGTATGTAGGCAATTTGCAAGGTTAGACACACATATACACCTCTAACACACGCTCTGAGCTGGTCTCTCTCGATTGAGTAGGATTTACTCGGTCACCATAGCTCGGAGTACTTGCAAACTCAGTCCAAATAATCATTCTTCCTCCATTCGAATTAGGGTTTATGAGATTAGGGTTCTTGGCTTGTAATTTGGTTTATTTAATTGATATTCTTGAATTTTTCTTGGTTTATTCTTGTAATTCTCTTATTGAAGTGTTATACCAAATTCCTCTCATAACACGTAACATTCTTATAATTGTTTTTCTTAACTTATCCCTAGACTACTAATGCGCATTATGAAGTTTTACTTGCCTTTTCTTTTTAATGATGATTATACTTCCTGAAGAGGGAAGACAATGATTGTTGTAATATTGGGGGTGTTTGGGGGAATTTTTTCCCAAAATAAATCAATTTATTTTAAGATAAAGTTAGAGATTCCTAATTTTTTCCTGAAAAAAGTTAATTTTTTTTTTGTAACTTATAGAATCTCAAACATACATTAAATACTTGTATAAAAAATTATCAAAATATGAAATTTTTACCTGAAAATAAGTCAATAAAAACTTTAAAAAAAGTGAGCAAAACACGCTCACAGGGTGAAGGACAAAAATGACCTGTTTTTAGAGCCAAAGTAACGAAAGTAACCTGTTCTGAAAAAATGCGCAAAAATAACCGGTTGAATACGCATTTGTCAAATGAGTATCCTGGAATACGCATTTCTCAAATGCGTATCCTTCAATAAATTTTTGTTTTTTTTAATAATGTCTGGGTTACGTAAGTGACATGTGGGTATTGATTGAATAAGCAACTCTTGGTTACGTATCACCCCTTTTTTCTTTCTCCCTACGGGGCCCACATTATGGAGAGTTTTCAACAAAAAAAAAAGCATTTGTACGAGATACGCATTTTCAAAATGAATATCCCAAATACCTTAACCCCATATGCGTAATTCATCGACTATTTTTGCTCAACTTCTAAGAAAAGGATATTTCTATGAAAAAATTTCAAAAACAGATCAATCCTGTCATTCTTTCCTCATTGTATGAGGACATATTTTAGTTCTTTTTTATAAATAATATATATTCTAATATTTTCTTTGTTTTAAAGTAATAGTTCATTTTTGAAAAAAAAAATGTTTCAAATTAATTGTACACTTTATGTTTATAGTGCACTTTTTAAAGGGATAAATATCAAGTAAATCACTGATTGGGTTGAAATGCATCAATGTTGTCCTTAATTGTCATTTTGACTCATTTTAGTCCCTAACTTCTTCAAATTGAACAAGTAAGTCATTGGTAATTTAGGGTTCTTAAGGTTCTTAATATTTTTCTTCAATTATTTCAAGATTTAGATGTAATATTTCAATTACTTCCTACCAGCCCAAAAATCGTTCCAAAGCCACTCCAATTGATCACGATTGATATTAGGTTTTGTTTCCCCCTTTTCAATCGCAATCAATTGGAGTGTCTCTGGGACGATTTCTAGGTTGGTTGGAAGTATTACTAGAACCAATTGAAGTATTAAATAAAAATCTTAAAGTAATTGAAGAAAAATACTAAGAACCTTAAGAACCCTAAATTACCAGTGACTTACTTGTTCAATTTGAATAAGTTAGGGACTAAAATTAGTCAAAATAGCAATTAAGAACTACATTGATACATTTTAACCCAACCAGTGACTTACTTGATATTTAACCCATTTTTTAAATGAATTTCCGAATGTAACCTTGTAGTTTCTAATTCAAAGATAACTATACTCCACGTACAATTATTCTAATAAGGTAATTAATTATTCAACTTAATATTAACACACACTCACACACACGTATTATTTTTGACAAAATTCGAATTTTAAACATTCCATATTTATGACAAAATTCAAATTTTAAACATTCGGTAAGAGAAATTAGTGAGATACCTAGATCGAGGACCCCCAATCCCCCGATTTTAATATTATTTAAAAATATATTTATATGTGTTTATAATTGAATTATTATAAGTATTTAGCAAAAAAATATTATAAGTAAATATATTTATGTACAATATTTAATTTAGCAAAAAAAAAATATTTATATACAATATTTTCATTTCATAAATTCAAGTTTTAATAGTGAAATTTAAATGAGTGAAAAATCAAAATACCCACAAATTGAATCAATCTGCCCAAAATGCCTACCGGCACTGTAGTCCGCCCTTTTTGTCCACGGACCATGCATTACACACATGCGTGATTGGTATACGCATATCTCAGTTGCGTACAGGTATATATACGCATGTGATATATGCGTACAGTTTGTTTTTGAAACAAAGGATTTAATTCATTAATAAAAAGCCATACGGCATCTACAAGAATAATCGAGTCGAACAAACCGTAAAAAGATACAATCGCAGATTAATCCAGTCTTCTTAGACCTTTTGGACATAATATCAAGCGATTTGTTGAAACTGATATATGTACATGTACCTGCTTCGACACATCTGGTTTGAAATATCGACCATAAATGCAATACCATAAAAACTTTCATCGCCAAATCAAAACCTTGGAATTCCTGCAGATCTAACATCCCTGACATTAGAAAACTGAAAAACAAACCAAAACCACACAAAGCTCTCACAAGAAGGAGAGAAAATCAAACCCAAATAAATTGGGAACAAAGCAACACCGAACAGATCTAAATCAAACAAAAGCCTAGCATAAAGGCTCGATTTTATTGAATCTGGAAAAACAAGTTACCGGAGAGGAGGAAGTAGATCGGAAGAAGAGAGGGAGATGGAAGGAGAGAGGCGGAGGGAGGAAGGAGGAGAGAGTCGGATGCGGGAGCGGGATGGTGAGGAGAGGGGGAGGAGAGGGGGGGAAGGGGGAAGATGGGGGAGGCGGCTGAGAGAGTTTTTTAGACGACTCTTATTTTCGTACAGTTTGTTAATTTGTTTTTGTGCAAACATGAACAGTGCTTCGTATACGCATGTTCAACATGCGTGGAGTGCGATACGCATGATGAATATGCGTATATGTCACTGTTCATCGTCTCTCCCCAGCCGTCGCCGGAGACTTTTTTCGACTAAATTTTTGATCCCTTCGTCGTTCTTTTCAGGCATCGAGCATTGGCATACTATACACCAAAATGATCGCCTTCTCACGATCTACAAGCCTGTGTCTTTCATTTTTTGTTTATTTCCCCGGATTTAAAAGCCCCATTCCGATTCAATTTTTTCGATTTGTTTTTCCGACTAGCTCATCCACGCCCCTGCGGGGCCAAAAAATAACAAATGAACGGGAGAAAAGGTAGAGGTTGGTATGGGCATCATTTTGATGCCCTCGTAGATGTGGTGGAGGTTGCCTGAGTATAGTGAACAAAATCAGGCGATTTGAGTGCGATTTTTTGTTCGTCTAAGCGTCGGAGCAGTAATTGCAATAATGACGTCAGCTGACGTCACTGTGCATGCGCATTTTCAAAATGCGTATCCTAGGCTGCGCCAGCTGAACATGCGTATTCCGTGGTCAAAAAGGGTGGACGTTCGCGCCTATGGGTATTTTGGATAGTTGGACTCCAAAAGTGGTGTATTTTGATCATTTTCTCAATTTAAATTTGATTATAATAATTTAATTATATCTTTTAATATAATTCGAGGTACTAGTATAATGCCTATTGTAAGCCAAAAAAAAAAGTTAATAAATTAATTTGACAGAATTAGTAAAATAAAACCTTGGTAGTGTATACAAGCCCATATAGTATACTTTGATACACTAACCAGGGTCTTCGTAAGGTGATCTCAATTTTTTAGGTATCCGGTTCATTCAGAAAATGTCTCCCAACTCAGTTGAGACACTGATATCAATCTACTGTAATATTTTTATTGCTGCTGGTAACAACTTCAAATTGATCACAATTGCTACCTCAGTTGTATTAAGAATTTCAAATAAATTTAATAGTAATATAATTGTCAGAAGTACATTAAATTTCCGGTACCGAATTCCATAAAGTTGTAAAAGCCTACAAGGCATGTTCAAAGGTTTCCTAAAAGGCATGTTCAAACGTTTCCTAAAAGGCATATTCAAATTTCAAAGTTCCTTCACTGAATCCTGGTTAATTGAGCTTAATGGAGAGACTATCCAGCATCAGGCCAAAACCACGGTTCTCTTGTTTTTCACGATACTTGCTCTAATGCCGAGGCCTTTCTGGAATCAGTATTGAACATCTCTGCAGTGGAACTATTGTTCTTTTGTTTTTCTTCTTGACACTATCTCTGCTGCCCAGGCCTTACCCACGTCAGTTTGGAATTTCCCTGCAGGCGAGTTAACAGCATTAGCAAGGCAATTCATCAACATACACAATCTAAAACCCCATGGACAGTGCCACCTAATACCATCATGTAAGATTTCTAGATTGATAACGAGAAAACAGTACAGATAGTCAAATGATATTGCAACATAGAAAAACTGTAGTTTTCAAATAATATTACAAAATATGCATAACAAGTTTGTAGACTTTGGTTCGAAGACTTTTGGCTCATTTCTATAAGATATTTTTGGTTTGTAGACTTTTGGGTTATTTCTGAAAGACATTGTTAGTTCTATCACGGGTAAACTAATACATGCTTCTAAATCAAATGCCTGAAGATTAATAACAAATATAAAGCAACATGTCATTGTCAATTAGGGCACTAGGTAGTTTGAGTCTGAAACTTTAAAGAATACATATTTGCACTCATTTACTGAAAAGCACACATACCTGTAGGATATCTACACCACAAATAAGTCAATTTATCTAGATTCTTTCAAAAGAATAAACATGTGTCAAAGTTAGAAGTATCCCAACCTCTCCTAGGCACTAACTGCTTTAAAAAAAAAATCTAGAAAGGACATGTGAGAAAATATACAAGTAATGAATGAGTAGATAATAAAAACCGTTGCTTAAAAATACTCTTCACTCGTGACATATTCGTTCTAATTGGCTGGTTCAGCTTTTAGCTTAATTTTTAGTGCCATATTAAAACACATCATGTGTAAAGTAAGGTTTTCTTTTTTAAAAAAATTGGTATGATAAGGTATACAGCTCCGTTTCACGGATATATATATATATAAGTATATATGTGTGTGTGTGTTGCCAGATTCGTCTCCATATGGTCTTAGGAAATAAATGAGCATGGGAATTCTGGCATTGTTATTCGTAAGTACTATATTCACTTTCTAGTTACATTCAGTTGAAAATTATGAAGACCTAAAAGTCTTATCATATTAAAGCTGGAATTCCATAATATGTATAGCCAACACAGAGAATGTCGACATAATGTACCTGCAGTTGACTGAAAAAACTCCTCCAAATTTCTGCCTTGATCTGCATGTAGGGGATAGCACAACCTTAGATGCTACAATTATTAAGCACCAACTACAGCACATATATATATATATATATATATAATCATAAGTCATGCAATAAGATTTTGTAACAACTAACACACATATTGCACAAGACAGTCCAACAAAGACACATAAATCCTGTAGAATTTATTAGTCACCAGATGTGCAGACCAACAAGAAGGCACCAACTACAGCACACATTTATATAATCATAAGTGATGCAATAAGATTTTGTAACAACTAACACACATATTGCACACGACAATCCAACAAAGACACACAAATCCTGTAGAATTCATTAGTCACCAGATGTGCAGACCAACAAGAAGGCAAGACAGACGTCCAGTAACTTGCTAATTAATGTTATGAAAATAAAGCACACTCTTCCCCATTAGAGCCTAACGCCCTTGATATAAAAACTTTGTGGTTGAACTTCACGCACTTTATATCTCCTGGCTCAACACATTATTTAAGTACAATGTTTTTTAATTTAGGGTCCAAAAAATTACCCATAGAGTCATAGTAGTTATAATCAGTGATAGTAACTATTAGATATATTTAATAATATCTTATTTTGGTTTCATAAAATCGGCACATAAGAACTATGAAGATACAATTTTTCAGATAGGTAATAGTATTAAGCATAGCTGTAAATCATTGATAATAGAATTACTATGTGCTTTATAGTTTAGTTATACAATTGTGATTGCTCGCTCGCAACAAGCATGGAATTGTCTTTTTTTTTTTTTTGACGAAAAAGCATGGAATTGTCTTTGAAACACTGTTTAACAACATAGTATCCAGTTTATATCTGTAATTTAAAAAAATTAAATGGAGACATACCAGTTTCGTATTCCAAGGCCTGAAGTATCATTTCCACCTGAATCAAACATTAGTCAGTGACTTGGTATCCATTATATCATATAAACCATACAGTTACCTTTATAGTAAAAAGTACAGTAGTGCTGGTTTATAGAACAAAATTTCTGTACGACCACAATAATATAGTAGTACACCAGATCTTATACGCTATGCTAAAATGTAATCAATTACTCGCCGACACAAAATCACGATAAGTACTTGACACAGGAGAGAGGGGGGGGGGGGGGGGGTTAATAGTACCTAACACTAAAAAGGAACTATGATTCAAATATCATCATAGGTGATTTACTCTCAATATGCTATCAATGTTTCGGCATCACCAGGCATATATAGTTGTCTGGGGTGCATGTATTCTTTACATCAACACACCTGATATCAGTTTACTAAAGCTCATACCTATGCAAAATTAACACTGAATCAACTACATATGTTACATGGTTTGATGTAACCCAATTTAAAAACAAAATAAATAAATCTCAGACATTGTTTCCCATACCAACAAAAACTCAATGACCACTTTTGAGCTATCCATCATAACGTGCTATACCTTGTCAAAGTCCTTTACAACCTTAGCTTCTTTGCTTGAAGCTTCTTCATACTCCCTCCAGAGCTCGTGTATCTCCTTGGCTGTATCCAAAATATACAAATTATATTATGATACAAAACAGTGAGGTGACTTCAAAGAAGAAAGAAGAGAACTGAATGTGTACCTCTAGGCCCCCCACCCAGCAGTTTACACATGTGATCAAGTGCTTCCTGCTCTCGACGACTCTTTTCCTCCTTTGGAACTCCATCTGCAGGAGTGATGTCGCCAACAATTGCTATTAAAACAATTAAAATGTAAGAAACAAGAATCACTTTACTGACTAGGTGTTGCAAAAGAAAATGAGCCAGCGGAAGAATGTGATTAGACACTATACAAAAACACAGATTACACAATGTAACAAATAAAAATGCAACTAATAATAATCTTAAAGACTTGAAATAGAAATAACATTCAATTTTGCAACGAGCCACCTAACTTCATTTGAAACAGGATTGCTAAACCAACCAACACGTGATTGCAATTTCAAAGCAACTACTAAAAATTACTAACAAAGTTGTATTTGGTTGGTAAATAAAATGGAGAAGGGATGGAATGAAATTTGTATTATTTTATGGGTAAATGGTCGTAAATTTAATTCCTTAGTCCATTACATCCTACCAATAGAAACAAATGCCTAAATTCACCAATAAAGGAATCTTCCATTCTGCTTCCTACTCATTTTCCTTACAAACTTCAATCTATAAAATATATACTCCCCCTTTTTTGTTCACTCTTCCCTCTTACCTCGTCCTTTTCCCCTTTCAAGTTTATATAAAAAAAAAAATCCATTCCATTTCTTCGTCATTTCATTCTATCTGTTAAGTTACCAGTTCTCCTAAAACCTCAAGGTGTTACGGAAGCGGGATTAACAGGATCATATTGAACATCCCCCCTCACTCGAAGGCCATTAGTTGGGTCAAATAGTGGTTCACTAGGTTGTTCGTGCCTTTATGGCTCTAGCATCCAGTCCGATTTTTCAAATACTAGGTGGGGATCTCGTCCCTTTTTGGGCCCACCATAGCACACAAATTCAATATTTCAATGTTGAGTAAAAAAAAAAGATTTTGAGAAGAACTGAATCAATGAAAGAAAAAAGATTTTGAGAAGACTCAACAACAGAGGCAATTAATCAACAACACCATGATGAATCGAATTTTGAGTTATAAACACCAAATAATAGGCTCTGATACCATGTTAAGTTACTCAAACCGCTTAGCAGGATCATATCACATATTCAATACTATCAAAGAGTAATTAAAATGATAGACAACATATTTGTATCCGAGCTTAATTTATACCAAAGCTACATAAACTACCAAACAGTATCAAAACTCTACATTCTCAAACTTCAAAATCAAATAAACTCCACATCTCACCTTCCGCAATGTCATGAACAATCGCCATTTTGATGCACCTGCAAATCAGTTAGGTAACACACACATTACACAAAAACAAACAATAATGCACAAACTGAATCTCAAAACAATTGAGGAGAGGCAGTAACAAACTAACTAACTTATCGCGATTAACACCAGGCATATCGGAAGAAATGAGAGCCATAAGTCCCATACGATACATATGATCTCCAATAGATTCAGGATCCTGGATCCCTCTCTTCACCCATCCCGCTCTCTTCGTAGTCTAACAACAAAAAACACAAAATCAACAAACACATAATCTAATTTCAACAAATTACACATAAGCCTCGTGGTAAGGGCTTATCCTATGTCGTTTGGTGTTTTCGCATCTCGCTCATCCCGAGATTTATCTAATATCGAGTAGTGAGTACCTTGAGACGGTGACAGAGGGAGAGAAAATCGACAGCGGAGGAAGCGGAAGGAGATGACGTGGATGATGAGTCAGCAGACATTTTGAAGATTCTAGAAGCTGCGGAAGTGGTGGTGGAAGCCAAGGAGGTGAATCTGTAAGCGGAGGGGAGTGAAGAGGGTATAGAAGAAGATAAAAAAAAAAAAAAAGAAGATAATAGGGATTTGCAGAATAGTACTCTACTCCCGCTGCTCATTTCTTTCCTGTCTTCTTTTTTTGTTTTTTTCTTTTTTGGGTTTTATATTATCAAAACTGTGCTTTTATCCTGACACACTAACGGGTGTGTGGAAATCTTATTTTTCAAAAAATGGACTAATTTCAAGAAAAAAACTAAGGTTTTTAGTCTTTTTCAAGAAAAAAATTACTTTTTTTATAATTTATAAAATCTCAAACACATATTAGAAATACTTATTAAAAAAAATTATTAAAATATGAAATTTTTACCGATTAAATTTTGCCAAACAACACCAAAGTCAAAAAGGTGGCTTTTAATTATGTTTGGTAAATATTATTTTATGAAAGAGATTTGCAGTTCGAGTCCACTTTAATATCACATAAATAAGTTTTAGAGAAATGTTAGAATCTCCAAAATCGTTCCCGAAACTGTTTTTAAATCATGAGTTATCAAAATATAAATATTATTTGTTATTTTTTCATAAATGGAATGGATTCCTCTTACGAATTAAATCATGCTATGAGTCATTTAGGAACATTTTTGGGATCAATTTCGGAATATATAACATTATTCTTTAGTTTAAGGTTCTGTTTAGGATTGTTGTTAAAAATTTTCATGCTGTTACAAAAAGTGTTGGTGAAAAAATTGTTGTTGTAAGAAGCTGAAAAATGTTTAGTAATATTTTTAACATGTGCCTTTTTAATGTAAAAATATAATAAAAATAATATTTTTGATGAGATTTGATGTCGAAATCAGCAATTGCTTCCCACAAAATTGAAAATCAGTTTTTTTCAAAAGCATGGAGACCTGTTTTCTGTAAAAACGGCTTTTAGGCTAAAAATGCTTTTAAAAAAAACAACATTTAATTTTTTCCAAACATTTTTTAAATTGTTTATCAGGAAAAAAAAATCAAACACACCACAAATTCTTTTCACGATACTTAAAAAATATTACAAGAGAGAACCACCATTTAATTTTGTTTGATTCTGTAGTAGAACTAATTTTTTTTTAATTTTTTTTCTAAAAGTCTTCCAAAAAAAACCTCCACCACGTCACCACTACCACTTAAGCACTGTTGACGTGGCAAATGGTCACGTCATCACTGCTTACGTGGAATTGACACGTGGCATTGCCACGTCATCATCGCTGATGTGATAGAGTCACGTCAGCTGTGACGGCATCACTAATGTCGTGGCATTGCTATGTGGCAGTAGATGATATCAGCAGCGATACGTCAATACCAGTGCCATGTTAGCATTTGGTTCTATAACAAAATAAAAAAATTGGTCTTTTTTTATAAAACCAAAAAATTAGAACTTTGATTCTACTTCAGAATAAAAAATTAATGATTCTCTACCATTCTTCATATAAGATGATTCTCCATAAAACAATGAACATATCTATTTTAACAATGGAAGTTAAATCTAACACCTAAAACGATGATAAATCCTTGAATTATCTCATGGTTTTACTTAGGCGTCATTTGTTAAATCTGAATAGCATTTTTTGAACGAGTGAAAAATCTGGATGAACGATAAATCTGGATGCTGAACGAGTAATGATGTTTGGTAAAAAAATCAATACCATTTGAATAAAAAAACTTATTATTTAAATAATTTAGTATTATTTTTTAATATTCATTATCACAGTATTGCAACTCGTACATAATAGATAAATATAATTATTTGACCAAAAAATTGTTATAATTTGTCCTAATAATACACATGATTCTAATTAATTTAATTGGTTGTCCATAAAAAAAATCATATGTTTACAATTCAGAAAAAAATTATGATCATTTTTTATATATAAATATTTGTAATAATTTTTTCATAAGAAAGAGATTGCAAAATAAAAGAGCAAACAAAATTAACTAGCATAAAAGAAATATTACAATTAAGGAGTGATGATACTAAGGGTCTGTTTGGCAAATCCGCTGCCCAACTTATAAGTAACTTATTTCGGAAAAAAATTCGTATTTACATATTTTTTTTAGAGAAAAATGTGTATGGGGAGTTCAATATTCGTTATCTTGCAAAAATAAGTTACTTATTTCAGAAAAAAGTACGTATTTCCTAACTTTTTTCCAGAATAAGTAACTTATTTCTAAAAAATAAGATTTCCCAAACGGTCCCTAAAATAATGCTAAAGGCCCACTTGATTTTATAAGATGTGTCGTTAAGAAAAAATTAGATCACGTCCAGATACATAGATGCAAGTCAAACAATTTTAATGATAGAAAAATATCTCGTCCAGCTATATTAGTTTCATCCGAGTATTAACAAATGAGTCCTTAGTTAAATTAGAGGGGATTGGTACTAAAAAAACAAATGAAAATGCAACGCTAGAAGCGAAAGTAGTATTTGCAACGTCCAGCACCTTTATATGTCAAAAAATGGCAATTAGTATCCTCTTTCTGAATATGTGAAAAGGCGGGGGCCGAAACAAAACAAATTAACAACCCAGCAAAGAGTATAAAAACAGGAGACTCCCTCCACCAATCAACTCTTAACTCCAAAATCTCACACTAAATTAACTATTAATACAAACCCTAACTCATTTAATGCTATCCTGAGAAATGGCCTCTATTCGCCGGCTCCTCCCCCTCCGCTCTTCTCTCCTCGTAAGCCTTTCCTCTCGCACACTACACATGCCTATCTGTATGTATATATTGCTGGATTCAAATAACTCAATCTATGCAATTGTTTTTATATGCTTAACTTATTGTTTATTTCTTTTCATATCCATTTTTTGTGTAATTGATGTTGTCATGTCTTTTTATCTGATATATTCGTCATCGATATATGTAATTTGAGTTTACATTTTTGTTACAGAGTACCTGTATTTCTCCGGCTTTTCGACAAGGTATTTTGTCTCACTAGTATATCAAGGCTCTGTTTGTTTGTTGCCAAATTACTTGATTTTCGAAACTATTTTCTTCGAAAAATGATTTCTCGGAAACCGAATACTCGGAAATTTTCTGTCAAATTGACTATCATGAAAATATAAAATGGCAAGAAAATGTGCAGTTTGGAAATTGGTTTTTTCTTTTATATAGGGGAAGTCATTTTCCACATTTTTTAAATGAATTTCCTAGCCTTTGGTTTTTTGTTTTTTTATTTTTAACTGAAACCGAACAAGCGCATGAAAATTAGAATAATACTTTTTAGAAATCAAACAAATGCTGGATAATCAGAAATTCTAGATTTTCCTGGAAAGTATTTCCGGCAAAACAAACGGAGCCGAAATGTTCCATTAATAAAATATTGTGTTATATATTAGGGTTTGGTGGAAGCTGTAGGAGTTATAATGCTAGTATAACATCCACTGAGGGATTAGTAAAGTTGGTAGACGAAGGTCGGCTACCTGATGCAGATACTGCTGCTTTCGAGGAGAAGGTAGCTAAAATTCGTCAAGAATTCGATGCTGCAAAGAAGATGTTTCTGAAAATTCCGGATGCGCTCAAAGAAATGCCCAAAATGAACCCTGAAGGTTATTGATTTAACTGAGTCTGAGTTGAATGTATTTAAATGTGCATTTATGCAATTTTTAGACTGTAGCTGAAAAATTTTTTGGAATTTTTTTGAAATAGGTATATACGTAAATAAGAATATGAGATTGGACAACATACAAGTTTGCGGGTTTGACTATGATTATACATTGGCACATTATTCTGATAACCTACAGAGTTTAATTTACAACCTTGCAAAAGAACATTTGGTTAATGAGGTATGTAACAGAACATGATATTGATGTTATTATATGATAATTATGTAATAGATTGATCCTATAAACAAGATTGCCTTTTTTTTTTTTCCTTTTAGTAGCAACTTATCTTATAGTTGGAAGAGGGCCATAGTTATAAATCATGATTACAAGGGCCATAGTTATAAATCATGATTACAGAAATATGATGCTGAAAGACTGCAATAACGTGGACAGCTATTTGTTTATCTTTTCAGCTTAAATATCCTTCTAGTTGCTTGGAATTCAAATACGACCATACCTTTCCGATCAGAGGGTTATATTACGACAAATCAAAAGGGTGTCTTTTGAAGTTAGATTTCTTTGGATCCATCGAGCCCGAGGGATGCTACTTTGGTCGGAGGAAGGTAGTCCACAATCGTAGCAATTTCTAAGAACTTTTACTGACCATATATGTAGTGATTCCATCTTTTATGTTATTTCTTTTCTAAGTTCACCTGCTATAAGTCCACTTAGGATCAGATTGTAGCATTGTGAATATATAGAATTATGAAAATATTGGTTTGACTAAGAGTTTAGATGAAGATGAACTCAAATTTTTTCATGAGTTATCACATATTAGGTTGAATGAGCTCTACTTATGTGCAGTTACACTGTTAGTACTGCCTCCATCCATTTTCTCCTCGTTTGTTCTGGTGCTCATATGACCCATTTGCCTAAGAAAACTATAATTAATTTTTGTGTAATAAGTTACAAACATCTCCGAGTACCTCTCATTTTAAAAGCTTGCAAGTTGCTTTTTTTTCCTTCTCACTCTAACATTTTAAAAGCTATTTCAGAGCTTAGCAAAATGAGGATTTTGGAAACTAAATGATACTAATGATATGAATAACAACAATGTAATGAAGAACTTATTTATCTGGAGAGTTAATGCATGCCAGTGTTTTGATCTAAATCATTTTCATACTTAACTCGTATTGCAAACATATTGCAGGGGGGGAGGGGATTGCAAAAGCTTCTTAGTGAACAAATTTGATCCTTTAATTTTAGGACGCATTTATGCTTACAATAAATTTTGCTAAAATTTATATCTTGTTTAACACAATTTTTATTTATGTGTTAATATCATTTTCTAGCTTGGCCTTAAGGAAATAGAAGACATGTATGGAACCCGGCATATTGGGCGTGATCAGGCACGAGCTCTCGTTGGGTTGATGGATTTTTTCTGCTTTAGCGAGGTTAGTTATATTCTGACAGTGATAAGTGGCACTATGCATCAGTATTGCTTCTGTCTGATCTTCAATAAAGTCCGAACAAATTCTTAATCAGTAATTGTTTGTGCGACTGGCATGTAAAATCTTACAAAAACATGTATGCTATGTAGCAGTCAAAGGAATTCTTTTATTTAGTCATAGAGGAACTTTTCCTCGTCTTATTGGTGTGTGCTAGTACAAGTATAGATTTGCCATAATATTGTACGACATCTGTCCAACTTTTATTTGCAAATATTGGGGCATCTTCTAGTCCTTCATTATATGTTTGTGGGTGCTTTGTCGCTTCGACATAGATGCAGTCCATGGCTATTTTTTGTTTTTTATGAATGTATTTGAAAGACTTCCCTCAGTATATTTTTATTTGTTTAAAATTGTGCTCCTGGGTGGCTTGTTTAGAAGTTGGAAATTTTTTGGCGTTTATTATTTGTTTAAGATTGTGCTTATGGTTTGGCTTGCTGAGACTCGGCTAGAAGCTAATTTAATTAGTTTATCCTCTATTATGGTACTCTTATCTCATCTTTACTTACTTTTTTTTTTCTACTTTGCAGGCATGCTTGATTGCTGATATTGTGCAGCACTTTGTAGATGCTCAGCTGGACTTTGATACTAGCTATGTTTATGAGGATGTAAATCACTCAATTCAGCATGTTCATCGAAGTGGTTTGGTTCATAGAGGAATTCTCTCTGATCCCCAAAGATACCTTGTAAAAAATGTTAGTGAATTATAAAATTTGGTAGTAGACTTAATTTACCTGTGCAAGTTGTTTTTAACTCATCCTACGTAATGTTTCTTTAGCATTGTCTAATCTAGTGTCACATGTGTAAAATACAGGGCCAGCTTCTGCAATTTCTAAGAATGCTAAAGGAGCAAGGAAAGAAACTTTTCCTAATGACTAACTCTCCGTATTACTTTGTTGATGGAGGAATGCGCTTTATGTTAGAGGTAGTTTGTGTAATGTTTTATATTGCAAATTTACCATTCCCATCACATTTGATATAAGATTTGTATCTTTGCACATTGTAACTGATCAGTTGGATGGAGTTCCTTTCTTTTATCTCCAGCTTTTTGGAAGAAGCACAGACAAATCATTTATTAAGTGTTCTTTTAAACCATTTATTTTCTTAGGAATCATTGGGCAAGCAAGATTCGTGGAGGGAACTTTTTGATGTTGTGATAGCAAGCGCTAACAAGCCTGACTTCTATACGTCTGAGCATCCATTCCGGTAGTTTTCCTCTACACTCTAGTTCTTATTATTCGTCTCTATTCGAAAATCAAACTGATATTGTACTTTTCTTTTAAAATATTCAAGTCTGTTTGAACAGTTGGCATTTCTCAAAACATTTTCATCTCTGTATATGTTTTTCCAAAATACGCAAGTGTTCTTAACAACAAAGAAGTTTTATATATGTTCATATAGTTAGATATCTAGTTCAATTTTCAAATAGGTGTCCCTGAAGAATTATTCTGTTTTGTTTCGTTATCTTCCCTAGATATAAGTCCAGAACTATGGCTGTGTAAAATGGTATACATGAAATAAAATGATCAATGCGATTATGTGTTATTTAAGTGTACAAAGTTTGGGAATATTTTGTAAGTCTGAAGATTTTATTTTCAATTTGTCTTTAGTTTGATTTGGGAAAGCTATGTAGCACATAATTCACTTTAAGATGTCACTGCTAATATTTGTGATTTAGTGTGTTGACAAACATTCATGGGTGGTTTTTTAAGAGGATAAATCGGGAAATCTTTATTCAGAAGGATTGGTTCTTACTTTTCCTTCATTTGCATCTTTAGCTTTATTGCTCATGTTTCTAAGCTCTATAGCTATCTATCGGACGGCACAGTAATGCCCCTTCCCCGCTATTCTTTTTGAAATTCATGTTAGTTGTTATGACGTGGAAAAGGACACCTTGGGTTTCTCGAAGGTTGATGCTTTCCTACCAAATAAAATCTATTACCATGGATGTCTCAAAAGTTTCTTGCAAATCACAAAGTGGAAAGGTCCAGAGGTACTTGATTATATCAACCTGTAACGTATACATAACTAAGTTCTATATCGTTGTAATTACCACATACTTTACAAATGCACAAAGGAAATGCTTCTATAAAGTTCTCTATATTTTATTTTTTACATTACTAAACAAAATTATTTTGGTCTACTTTTCCTAATAATGTAACCTGTTCTCTAATGGGTAGGTTATTTACTTTGGGGATCACCTTTTCAGCGACTTGCGAGGCCCTTCTAAGGCTGGGTGGCGCACTGCTGCAATCATCCATGAACTAGAAGTATGAACTCCATCCTTTGCCTTCTAAATTGTTGCTGCATCTTTATAGTCAGACTTTGACATGTGAATGCTTTGCATGAATCATAGGTAATGCTGTAGCCTGTAGGGATAACTGGAAACAATGAATGAATAGAAATTTTGTTGCTAGCACTTTTAATCCTTTCTTATACTAGGGAATTTTGCTTCGGAAAGAGAATGTTCCATACTAATGAATTTGGGTTCATAGTCATTGGTTTGAAACTTCGAATGCATGATGACTACAATAAATCTGCAGATTTATTATAGATTCTTCATCAATTCATAGTTTCAACTCTGATTAATAATGATGTTTACAATTGTATAAACAAATCCTACAAGTTAGAGAACAATTGAATTCATACAGGATAGGAAATTAATCCTAACTGGTAACTACTACCTAATAATAATCTACTTCCATATTCAATATAAACTTACAAAAACAATGTGTTACAACTTACAACTAATATATCTTTATAAATTAACAGAAAATGAGTAATAACAAATTCCTTATTCTAACTCCCCATGCATAAGAACGAAACAGCACAATCTGGGGTGATAAGACCACAGAAAGACGACTATCTGTAGTGGATGCATTATCCACAGAAGAGGGTAAAGCTGAATTGTAGTTCCCATAAATAATAGTAATAGTTAATTATTGAAAAGTTATTAAACCCTAAGAGTGCATCAATACTTATACAAGAATCCTAATAATGATGAATTGGCAAAAAAGCAAATTTGTTTCTTTATAATAATCCAAACACTAAAACAGGATTCAAACTAAGCATTATATAAATACAGCTATAACTTTAAGGCCCGTCCTTTTAAGTAATGTCCCTGATAAGCACGCTTATATGTGGATTATTCAATTTGTCCAAACTCCGAACATTCACATGAAGATGTGTTTTCATTTTTTGAAGAAAGGCGGGTTTAATTTCTGCGGTTGTGATTTACTTCGTTTCAGGGTATATCTGTGGAAATTACTATCTGTAATTTTTTAGGTATGCTATCAATATATTTAAATTAGACCTTAACTGGGATCGTATGCTAATAAGTAGTAGTGATTCACCTGCACATTACTCTATCTAGTCAGTTTTACATATTCTGATTGTATTTCCATAATTATGTTCTGGTACGTAAAGTCTCATCAGGACTTGCTACACTTGGTACTCGGATTTTTAAGAATTGGTTTCCTGTTGTAATTCTGTCTCTCGGTTGTTGGTGTTACATTCCGTTTGCTCAACTTTGAATATGGTACGATTTGATTCATTTGTAGAAGCTATTACGGATATGATCTAACACATGCCTCTTTCTGCCACTGATTTCAGCTCTCTGAAGGCATCAAGCCATCAATTAAACTTCCCCAATTAAATAATAAGATTTCTGCTCACTGAGTTTTAGTCTTATTCTTATTTAGTACATTAACATATTGGGATATGACTTTATTATTGCCGCTTAACTTGTGGCATCCCCTGCTATTTCTGGCACAATGATTTTTTTTCTTTATAGTTATTGTGGTATTTCAGTTCAATTTTTTTACTCAAGTGTGAATTGAATGTGCACATTGGACCATTTTGACAATCAATTTCTGTTTGCAGAATGAGATACGTATACAGAATGGGGACAGTTATCGATTCGAACAGGTAAGCACCAAAAATTTCGTCTTTTATCATTAATTGCATAATGTATATGGGTATCGTCATTATTATAAATTTTGGTAGAGCTACTGTGTAAATTGTTCGTATGAAGTTTATGAATTCTGTGTTCTAAACTTCTAATCACCCAAAGGAAGTGAAATTCGCACAAGCAAAAAAAAAGTTGTGATTCTGGAATGTTGTTTACATCTATCTGTTGTTCATGGCACATGATCGCAAAGCTACTGACTATATCTGATTGCGGGAGTTAATTGAGTGTAGCTTCTACAAAGGACTGAATTAAATTGTCTGTCATTAAAGTGGATGCTCCTTTTAATTTGTTTCTGAACCTAGATTAATCCTCTGGCAGTTCTATAGTTTAATCATGTACTATTATTCAATTGATCTTTTTCTGTATGCAATTTACAGTTTTCAATCAAAGCTAGGTATGGCATTGCTTGCAGAAATTACCCACCTCTGTATGGACATGTTTTATATCAGCTACTAATGTGTATAGTCTGCCCTAGAAATCTCAAGGAGTGAAGAGATAGACCAAGACATAGAGCCATAGAAAGAACCAGGGTTTTTAAATAAATTTGACTCGTAGATGATGTAAGCATATAATAAAATGTTTTTTATTTAATTTCCCCTCATAAAAAAGTTTGTTTTTGATTTCCCCAGCCTCATTCTCTCATCCCTAGCACATCGTTTTTGTGGTACTGCTGTGCTCCGGGTTATAATGCATTTTCTTTTAAAGTTAGGAATGTCCCAAGTCCAAGAGCAGTCTAGATCTTTTTGTATTTTTATTTTAGTAAAGGTCAATTTCCAACCCTCGACCTCTTATTACTGAGAGGAGTGTGGTATATGGTAGGCTAATCCTTGCAAATCAGTCAAAAACATTAGACCAGAATATTTGTTTAAAGTCTATATATTTTTTTCCCTTTCCTATTGCAGGCAAAGTTTCATATAATACAAGAACTTCTTGGTAAATTGCATGGTACGATGTATTCTTGTCACAAAAGTAAAGCCTATGTATCTCTCTTTGAGGAACTAAATCAAGAGCGGCAGAAGGCACGCTGCACTATGAAAGGCATGTTCAATAGATCTTTCGGAGCTACTTTCCTGACCGACACAGGTCAAGAGTCTGCCTTTGCTTATCACATCCATCAATATGCTGATGTTTATACCAGCAAGCCGGAGAACTTTCTGCACTGTCCGCCTGAGATGTGGTTTCATGTACCATTTGATATAAAAATCATGCCACACCACGTGAAGGTACAATTAAATCTCCTGAAACGTTCTCTGTTGTCTTTTAAATCTTTGTTCTTTTGTTCTGGGGTCTGGTTTTAATTTTTCTTTATGGTTCTTCTAATTTAGTCTTCAAGACAAGCACCAAAGTTTGATTGACACATTCGTGTATTAGTTAAAGGCTTAGCTATATAAAAGTAAGTAATTATTGGTCAAGGTTGTTTACAGTTTTGATTTCCACTTGTTGAATATAATTAAGACTGTGCTTTACAAGATGGACTGCTAAGTATTAAGATATGATTGATTTTAGTTGAGCCTTGAAAGAAGATGGCTGTTAGCAGATAAGCAAGAATAATAATTTGATTAACTGGCAAGTATACTGCCATTTTTTTAACCAACTTTTTTTGCTTGATCTACTATTTTAGATTATGATCTCCTGTGGCTGATAAGTAAGAGACACAAATGAAATTGCCATGTTTGAATCTGAAAAACCAAAAGAGCTTCCTGAAGGTGTATGATATGAAACAAGCAAGTTAGTAGTGTAGGACTCTAGGTATGCTTGTAATTTTGTTTTTTGTACATTATTGTTTCGAAATATAAAATATTAGTCTTTGTACCGGATACATTTTGATGGATAATTCATCTATAGCAGAACTTCTTAACCCCTCCTAGGCTAATGAAGCCCCATTGCAAATACCATTCATACAATGGTGTGCCTATCAATCAAGCCATACACTTCGTCTACTTAATTTGTCATTCTGACGGATTTACCTCTCTTTCAGGTCCCCTCAAGCTTGTTTAAGGTTCACTAGTATCAAGCAGGAAAGTGCAGGTGAGAAGAACAGAGTGAGATACCCAAGGGTGAATTACTTCTCGTGGTTCATATGTTGTATTTGTAGTGACAAGCCTAACCGTGTTTGCCAGATGAAGCAACCCAAAAATGATGTTCATCCACAATGGTCGATGGGATTAGATATGATGACAATACAGCATCCAAATCTCCACCATTCTCTAAACCTGTAAATCGTAGCTTTATTCTTTTATTCACTGAATAATGCCTCCTTACAGGAGTACATGTACTGTTTTTACTCTTGCTTTGTGGGCTTTAGTGAATAGCTAGCAAATTTAGTCTACATTAAGTTGACACATTTTGCGTAATAATAAGTTATATGTTGTTTCTTAAAAAAAAAAGAAAAAAAGTTATATGTTGCATGCATTATGCATACCTTGTCGTTCATTCTTGATGCAGTAATAGATATCGAAGCTAAAATCAAGCTTTTCTATCAAACTTATCTTTTCTAGCCAGGGGGTGGCAATGTTACTTACAAGTTACAACACAGTTGAGTTGATATTTACTCACATAAGCTTAAGTAGCAGGCCAGTCCTGCTGGACTGCTCAGGGCTTGTTTGGGTCCAAAATAAACATAGCCAACAGTGTTGTAAAACTACAGGCCGGTGGTTTGTGTTTCTATTTCTATAACATATTTATTTCTGCAAGTATAAGTTGTAATTCTCAACGTCTATTTTCTTATGTTAACAGTCCTTTTGACTAACCGGGAGAGACGAAGTAGCGTAGGCAATTTCGTACACGACACGAAAACATGACACAAAAATTACGGGTTTATATTTACCTTTGCGGTACACGAACACGAAATTACATGGATTAATTTAGTGTCGGTTTTGGGTTTATCCTTGGTACACGACACGAAACGAAATAAATAAATATTTAAATAAATATTTTAAATTATATAAATATATATATTATAAATAAATATTAGATATTTAACCTTTTTACAAAATAAATAGAAAATACACGGAAAGTACACGAAAGTACATGTTTTTCGTTTCATTTTCGTGTAAACGGAACATTTCGTGTACTTTTCGTTTCGTGTTTAAACGAAATATTTCGTTTTGTGTTCGTTTTAGAATTTGAGTACACGAATTTATTTCGTTTTGTTTTCGTTTTGATCTCTTGATACACGAAACATGAAAGTACACGATACGAAGTACACGACACGAAACAAATTGCCAGCTCTAAGCGTAGCCACTGATGACAATTTGACAAAGGAAAGTTCCAGCTTCCTTCTGAATCCTTTGTGTATCGGTGTATGTAAAATTGTACGTATATAAAAACAAATGTACAGATGCTGGTACTGGCATGCATGACTGTCGGCAACCAGAAGCCAGCCAATTCACTCGTACATCTTTACAGCTGTGTACATTTGTCTCCAATTTATTTTTTAAAAAAAACGAATCTCCCTCTCTACAACTTGTGATGATTAAATTCTACTATTTTTTAACATAAATAAATATCAACCCAACTGTCAGCTTCCTTACCATATTATAAGTCACGTACTACGTATTTCTTATCATATACATACGGTCACACCTCTTTTACTAAAATAAATTTAATTTACAACCTTCGATTGATTTTGCCCAAATAGACAACAAATAACTTGCAGGCTTGCAGCACATACACAAGCAAATATACAAACCATTCGCAATCTCATTTTTCCGACAATCGATATGCATATATTTCATTCTCATTCTCATTTTTGCGATAATCGAATGCATAAACCATACAAAAACAACAGCAGAACCAAAATAATAGCAGTGAAATATGAACATAATAACAGAAAAAGAATTGCAGATTAGAGGAGTCAATGATTAGCATTGTAATAACAAAAAGAATTACATAGGAAAATTAATCCTTTTCCGCCACTTTGCTTTTCGAGTCTTTACAACAAACATATAAAGATTAAAGCAAAATTTGGAATCCAAGAACATTTCTCACCCCCCACACACAAGTAAAGAATGTGTACAATTTTCCCACATCCTTTCTCTCCTTTGCTGCACTTTCTCTCCTTTTTCTCCCTCAAAAATCAAATCGAAACCCCAGTAAATTTCTAAACAAATTTAAAATTAATCAACCCAAAAAAAACAAAAAATGATTAATCACCTCATTTTACAAACTTCCCATGATTATAACCATAGTACGATAAATACCATTTAACGAACTTTTTCAACCCGGTTTGCAAATCCGTATTCGGTTTGTACCCGAATTCTCTTTGGGCCAAACTTATATTCGCATGCGTAAACGGAACGTCGCCGTTTCCTGGCATATCGATTATATTCTTTTTCGCTTTGATCTTCAAATGTCTTTCCAATATGTTCACCAACGTTGGTACCGTAACAGGTGACGTGTTACCCAAGTTAAAAATCCTGTACGGTGCGGGTCCTTTCTTCTTCCCACCCGACCCGGTACTTTTACCCGCTGTATCCAAGGACCCGAGACACCCTTTCACAATATCATCAATGTACGTAAAATCCCGGGCCAAATCAACCTTGTTTTTGCCCCGATAAACCGTAATCGGTTTACCTTGCAAAATATTTCGAGTAAACGAAAAATAAGCCATGTCGGGTCTTCCCCATGGTCCGTAAACCGTAAAAAACCGCAAACCGGTAATCGAAAGCCCGTAAATATGATTATAACTGTGGGTAATTTCCTCACCCGCTTTCTTTGTAGCTGCGTACAAAGAAGCGGGTTGGTCGGTCCGATCCGATTCCGAAAAAGGAACTTTTTCATTTAATCCGTAAACCGAACTCGAACTTGCCCACACAATTCTAGGCTGTGGATTCGCATTTTTACAAGTTTCAAGTAACGTAACAAGTCCCGCAATATTACTATGAATATAAGATTGTGGATTTTCCATAGCGTAACGCACACCAGCCTGTGCTGCCAAATGCATGACGTGTGTAAACGCCACCACATCAAACAACTTGGCTAAAAGCTTCTGATCATTGACGTCACCTTCGACAATAAAGATATTATGAGAATTGACAAGGGCTTTTCTGTCTTTCTTCAACGAGGGATCATAATAATTATTAAAATTATCGAGTCCAACGACGCCATCTCCACGTTTTTTTAAGGCTAAAGAGACGTGGGACCCAACGAAACCGGCAGCACCGGTGACGAGTACGGACATGCCATTGGGCCGGTGGATCTGGGCCGAATCACGAACTTGTTTCTCCCATTGAATACCACCCCAAGAAGCAGCGAAATATTTATGACCGGAATCAACGAAGCTTTCGAAACTCAAATACGAGGCTGTAAGAGCAATCAAGAAGAGGGCCCACAAGAACATAGATGACGTGGAGGCAAAACATCTGTGAAGTGAACGATGATGATGATGATTCATATGAAAAGACCTGTTGTCAATCTTAAACTTGCCTGGTGTAGATGGAAACATTAATTCTTCTTCCAGAGAAGGCATCCTTGGAAAATTGTTTTTTATGATAAAATCTAATATGTTTATGTAATAAAATGGGGTTTCTGTTTCTGGGTGGGAGAGAGAGAGATGCAGACGGGAGAGATGCCGATGGGAGAGATGCAGGAGGGGAGAGAGATGTGTTAATTTTTTTTATCTGCACCTGCTGGAACAAAGAAGGGGTGGGGATGAATATATAGTAATCATAAATTTGTGTGTGGACAGTACTGCTGGTATTACGCGTTAACGCGTCATGGTAAAGGATGAGATGACTGTCTATTTTGGAAGGTTAATGTACATACGTACATTCTTACCATAATGCTATTTGTCTATTACAATTCTTTCGTTACATTTCTAAATTAAAAATATTTCAAACCCGTTATCAATACCATGAATATATATTTTCGCAAAAAAAAAAACGATGAATATATATTATTAATCATTTAATCGTTAAGGAGTTTTGTAAATAAAAATATATATTCAGCGATACATAAATATGTAACATTATTATTTATGAATTTTGAGTCAATCAAGGAAATTGACATATTTTGGGTTGGAATATTCAGGTTTAAAAAAGTGAAAGATTTGCTGGCATATTTGTTGCAGTATACCAAGAAATTGAATAGTTTAAATAAGATTATATTTGATCAAAGTTTAATAACGCTACAGATGATAATAAGCTGTGCCACATAAGTTCATAACTCGTTAAATGTCCATTAAGTTTTTTGATGAATGGATGTGAATAGTTGAATTCGTATCCATTATTCACGAATTCTATTGTTCTTCACGAATTGTTAGTGCAAATTAAATACATTTTTAGATTTTCATTTTTTTTTCGGGTTTAGGAGGGAATATTTACCTGTAACTCCTGTAACTAATGCTCGATTTGAAGAATAAAAGAGAATCGTTTTCTTTTATTTTTTTTATTAAGCAAAAATAAAAAAGAATCTTTCTAGGAGGGCATCTTTTTTAAAAGTGATAAATTTTGGTAGATTAAATTTTTCCAAAAAACGCTTATCGTTATAATTGAAAAAGAGAAAAAAGCTCCTGAGATTAGCTCAGGATAGTTATCTGGGTTACAGTATAAATATATTGTGGTATTTTTGTAAATATTGAAGATCTTCTAAAAAAAATTTGTAATTACAGTTATACCCTCGTGCATTCATATGGGAATCATAGTTATCTCAAGTAATATTGAAAAAAACTCTTAATAGAGTAATTACTCTGCGGCAAAAAATACTTTACTTATAAAACAAATTTACCAAATATTCTCTCGTCCTACTATGCATGTCATTTTCAAAAAATGATTTTGTCCCAAATTTATAAGTTCCATTTCTTTTATTTATGTAAATTTAGGGTAATTTTCCAAAATTATCCTTACATTTGTTATCTCTAAAATTTGATTATTTTCAAATTTAATAATACTAGCTTATAACCCGTGCGAAGCACGGGTTTCTTTTGATAGGTTATAAAATTTATTTAACATTATAATTATGAACTTTGAATTTTTAGTAAATTAATTTAATCATGTAATATATCTTATTATTAGATTTAACGATTCTTATTTATTACTAAAAATAATGATTTGAATATATGGTGAGATATTTTTGAGTGTATATTATTTAATTTTATTAAATAGAACCGTCCGTGATATAATTGGAAAAAGAGAGATTTTAGTTTGAAAAAATAGAAAAAGATAACGTGAAAATTAAAAGGTGACATACTTTAGGGTGAAAATGGTAATTGATTAGTTTATAGTAATTATAATTTAATTGTTATTTTACTAAATAAAATTGCAGGTAATATTTTTAGAAAATGAGAAATTAATGTTACCGTGATATTTCTAAAAAAAGGAATTTAATTAGAAAAAATAAAAAAGATGATACGTTTTTAGCTGAAAAGGTAATCGGTTAATTAATAGCATTATGATTTTATGATTTTATTTTTATTAAATAGAATCGCCCGTGATATAATTTGAAAAAGAGAGGTTTTAGTTAGAGAAAATAAAAAAGGTAACTTGTTTTGGCTGAAAAAGGTAACCCGTTATATAATTGGAAAAAAATATTTTAGTTAGAGAAAAGAGAAAAGAAAATAAATTTTATTAGTTAACAGTATTTATAATTTTTTTTAATTAGATAAAATATAAAAGATATTATATTTTACCTGAAAAAGGAAACTGCTTATTATTAGAAAAAAAGGTAACACGTTTAACCTTAAAAGTAGGTTGATTTGTAAAGTAAAAATTTTAGTTAAATAAAATATAAAAGAAGATTTTTAAAACGTAACTCGTGATATAATTGGAAAAAGAGATATTTTAGTTAGAGAAAAGAGAAAAGATAATTTGAATGAAAAAATTAATTAATTAGTTAATAGTAATTATAATATGCTTTTTAGTTAGATAAAATATAAAAAATATTATATTTTAACTGAAAAAGGAAACTGCTTAGTTATTAAAAAGAAAAGAAAAGGTAACATGCTTAACCTGAAAAAGGAAATTGATTAGTAAAGCAAAAATTTTAAAGGTAACATGTTTAACCTGAAAAAGGAAATTGATTAGTAAAACAAAAATTTTAGTTAGATAAAATATTAGAAAAGATTTTATCTGTAATTAAGTAAGGGTAATTAGGTAAATTCAATAGGTACCACCTGAAAAAAGAAACTGCTTAGTTATTAAAAAAAATGTAACACGTTTAACCTGAAAAAGTAGGTTGATTTGTAATGTAGAAATTTTAGTTAAATAAAATATAAAAGAAGATTTTTAAAAGGTAACTCGTGATATAATTGGAAAAAGATATATTTTAGTTAGAGAAAAGAGAAAAGATAATTTGAATGAAAAAATTAATTAATTAGTTAATAGTAATTATAATATGCTTTTTAGTTAGATAAAATATAAAAGATATTATATTTTAACTGAAAAAGGAAACTGTTTAGTTATTAAAAAGAAAAGAAAAGGTAACATGTTTAACCTGAAAAAGGAAATTGATTAGTAAAACAAAAATTTTAAAGGTAACATGTTTAACCTGAAAAAGGAAATTGATTAGTAAAACAAAAATTTTAGTTAGATAAAATATAAAAAAAGATTTTATCTGTAATTAAGTAAGGGTAATTAGGTAAATTCAACAGGTACCAACCAACCGACCAACCAAACTTTTAATGTTTCGGAATTTATATAATAGTATAGACTAGCTTAAAACCCGTGCAATGCACGGATGTTCTTTAATATAACAGATTTTTTTTTAATTTGAATTAAAAAATTTAAGACATAAATTTTCTTAACTTAAAATTTTAAAAAATATGATCTGATATAATTTTGTCCGTGATATTTTTAGAAAATGATGGATTTTAGTTTGAAAAGATGAAACATTTTAGCAGAAAAACTTAATCGGTTAGTTATTAGTTATTATATTGTTATTATTTTATTGTACTTAAATAAAGCAAACCAAATAGGTTTTTCTGAAATAAAAATAAAAAAATAGAAAAGATAATGTATTTTAGCTTAAAAAGGTAATTGGTTAATTATTAATAATTATAATATTTTATTTTATTAAACATAATTGCTCATAGTTTTTTTAGAAAAGGAAAAATTTTAGCTAGATAAACTGTATTTTACGTAAAAAGAAAAATTAACTACTGAAAAATAGAAAATGTAGCATATTTTATTTGAAAAAGGAAAGAATTTGTCATATTTTATGTGAAAAAAGATTAGTTATTGAAAAATAGAAGAGGTAACATGTTTTACCTGAAAAATAAAATTTATTAGTTATTAGTAATTATAATAATTAAGTAAGGATAATTACGTAAAATAACATGTACCATTAAATAAGGGTAAATAAATAAAATTAACTGAAAAAAATAGAAAAATATAAAAGTTAACATATTTTAGCTGAAAAAAGGTAATTGATTAATTATTAGTAATTATGATATTTAATTTTATTAAACAGAATTGCTAATAGTGTTAAATACAACCGTCGGTGATATAATTGGAAAAAGAGAGATTTTAGTTAGAGAAAATAGAAAGGTAACACGAAGATGACATGATTTATGTGAAAATGGAAATTGATTAGTTAATAGTAATTATAATTTAATTATGTTATTTTACTATCTAAAATTCCTCATAGTTTTTTTTGATAGTTTTTAGAAAATGAGAAATTAATGTTGCCCGTTATATTTCTAGAAAAAAGGGAATTTAACTAAAAAAATGATAGATTTTAGTTGAAAAGGTAATCGATTAATTATTATTATTATAATATTTTTATTAAATATAAACGCCCGTGATATAATTGGAAAAAAGCAGGTTTTAGTAAGAGAAAAGAAAAAAGGTAACGTATTTTAGCTGAAAAAGGTAACCGTCTATGATATAATTGGAAAAAAAATATTTTAGTTAGAGAAAAGGTAACGTGTTTTGACTGAAGGTAATTGTTTAGTTAATAGTAATTATAATATAATTATGTTATTTTATTAAACAAAATTGCACGTAGTGTTTTTAAAAAAGAGAAATTTTAGTTAGAAAAAATGTAGAAGATATTCTAATTTACTTGAAAAAGGAAATTATTTAATTATTGAAAAATAGAAAAAGTAATATGTTTAACCTGAAAAAGGAAATTGATTTATAAAGGAGAAATTTTAGTTAGATAAAATATAAAAGGTATTGTATTTTATTTGAAAAATGAAATTATTTAATTCTTGAAAAGTATAAAAAATAATATGTTTAATCTGAAAAAAGAAATTGATTAGTTAGTAGTAATTTAGTAAGGGTAAATAAGTAAAATCAATAGGTACCGTACCGACCAACCGACCAAACTTTTAATATTTCGGCTTTTATGTTTTTAGAAAACGAGAAATTAATGTTGCCCGTTATATTTCTAGAAAAAAGGGAATTTAATTAGAAAAAATAGAAAAATGATATATTTTAGTTGAAAAGGTAATCGGTTAATTATTAGTATTATAATATTATTATTTTATTTTTATTAAATAGAAATGCCTGTGATATAATTGGAAAAAAAGAGGTTTTAGTAAGAGGGAAAAAAAAAGGTAACGTGTTTTGGCTGAAAAAGGTAACCGTACATGATATAATTGGGAAAAAAAATAGATTTTAGTTAAAGAAAAGAGAAAAGGTAACGTGTTTTGACTGAAGGTAATTGATTAGTTAATAGTAATTATAATATAATTATGTTATTTTATTAAACAAAATTGCACGTAGTGTTTTTAAAAAAAGAGAAATTTTAGTTAGATAAAATGTAAAAGATATTCTAATTTACTTGAAAAAGTAAATTATTTAATTATTGAAAAATAGAAATGGTATTATGTTTAACCTGAAAAAAGAAATTGATTCATAAAGGAGAAATTTTAGTTAGATAAAATATAAAATGTATTTTATTTTATTTGAAAAAGGAAATTATTTAATTTTTGAAAAGTAGAAAAGATAATATGTTTAATCTGAAAAAGAAAATTGATTAGTTAGTAGTAATTGAGTAAGGGTAAATAAGTAAAATCAACAGGTACTGTACCGACCGACCGACCAAACTTTTAATGTTTCGGCTTTTATATAATAATATAGATTTTGTTAATGATTAGAATATATGAGGTGAATTTTTTTGGTACATATTAATTATTGCTAGATATGATATGATTGATGTTTTTAGGTGTTTTTAAAAAGGTAATATCTTCAACTAAAAGTAAATGTGAAAAACACAATCGACTAATTACCGTAATTATATTATGTTATTATTTATTTTAGGTGTTTTAATAATATAGATATTGTATATATTTTTCTTTATAATAAGGTTAAATAAGTAAATTCACGATATACTAAGAAACATATACCAAAAAATAAGTTTCAAAATTTTTAATGTTTCGGCTAATGTTTTCTTATTATAAACAGCGTATACATATTTTTAATATATTTATTAATAATTGAAAATTATGATATTATATTAATATATACATATACACAACATCTTTATATGCACCAATCTATGCATATATGTAATCAAAACCATCAAAAACCCACTCGAAGTCAGAATTTTAATATATTAATGATTATAAGATTAGTTTTAAATTAAAAGGGTAACGTGTTTTAATTTGGAAGAAAATATTAATGATTGGAAGATATGATACGATTCATGTTTTTAGGAGTTAATAAAAGGTAATATCTTCAATTAAAAGTAATTGCGAAAAAAGGCAATTGACTACTTACCATTAATTTATATTATGTTTTTATTTATTTTAGAAGTTTTAATAGTATAGATATCATATATATTTTTTTATAATGAAGGGTAAATAAGTAAATTCACTTAGTACCAAAAAACATGTACCAAAACTTTCAATGTTTCGGGATTTATATAATAGTATAGACTAGCTTAAAACCCGTGTGAAGCACGCTTTTTTAAAATATTATATGAATTTTTCATTAATTTGAATTAATTTTTTTTAAACATGAATTTAGGAGATTTAAATTTTTAAATGAAATGATGATCATAATTATATAAATGTTATCCGTGATATTTCTAAAAAAATAAGAAATTTTAGTTGGAAAATATAGAAAATGTGATAGGTTTTAGTTGAAAAAGGTAATTGATTAATTATTAGTAATTATAAAATTATTATTCTATTTTATTAAATAGAACGTCCGTGATATAATTGGGAAAAAATGAGGACTTAGTTAGATAAAATTAAAAATGTAAATTGTTTTAGTTGAAAAAAGTAATTGATTAGTTTATAATAATTATAATTTTATTATGTAATTTTACTAAATATAATTGCTCGTAAAGTTTTTAGAAAAGGAAAAATTAATGTTGCCCGAGATATTTCTAGAAAAATGGGGATTTTACTTAGAAATTATAGAAAAGATGATACATTTTAGCTAAAAAGGTAATCGAATAATTATTAGTATTATAATATTATTATTTTATTTTAATAAATAGATCTGTCCGTGATATAATTGGAAAAGAAAGATTTTAGTTTGAGAAAATAGAAAAGGTCACGTGAAAATTAAAAAGTTGACATGATTTAGGTGAAAAAGTTAATTGATTAGTTTATAATAATTATAATTTAATTGTAATTTTATTAAATAAAATTGTTTGTAATGTTTTTAGAAAATGAGAAATTAATGTTACCCGTGCTATTTCTAAAAAAAGGAATTTAATTGTAAAAAATTTAAATATGATACGTTTTAGCTGAAAAGGTAATCGATTAATTATTAGCATTATAATATTATTATTTTATTTTTATTAAATAGAATCGTCTGTGATATAATTGAAAAAAGAGATGTTTTAGTTACAGAAAACAAAAAAGGTAAATGTGTTTTGGCTGAAAAAAGTAATCCATGGTATAATTGGGAAAAGAGGTATTTTATTTAGAGAAAAAAGAAAATGTAATGTGGGAGAAATTTTGTTAGATAAAATATAAAATATATAAATTGATTAGTTAGTAGGATGAATTTTATCTGTAAATAAAAAAGGTAAATAAGTAAAATCAACAGGTACCATACCGACCAACAAAATTTTTAATGTTTCGATTTTTATATATTAGTATAAATTCTCATTTTTCAATATATTAATTAAGGGTACTAGGCTGTGCACATAATTTTTTAATATGATATTTTTTTACTTTCTTGGAAAATTTTAAAATATAAATTTAGTAGGCTTAAAATTTTAACTAATATGATTTGATTATATTCTTTATATATATATTGCCTAGCATACTTTTAGAAAAGAAGATATTTAATCAAAAAATATAAAAATATGATACGTTTTAGCTGAAAAACGTAATTAGTTAGTTATTAGTAACTATAATAATATCAGTTTATTTCATTAAATAGAAAGATCCATCACATTCTGAAAAAAAAACATACTCCCTCTGTCCCATATTGTATAAACTACAATATTAAGATTTCTTAATTAAGATTTCATAATACGTAAGATTTCTTTACTTATAAATTATAATTAAGGAAAATGTTAACTACAATATTATGGATCGTTATTAAGTATTAAATATTCTCATAGTTTTTGGTTTAATCCCTGAAATTTTTTTTAGTGCTACAATACTCGGTGAAAAGCTACAATGATTATGTAAATAAATAAATAAATAAATATATATATATATATATATATATATATATATATATATATATCATTTACCCTGTTTTAATTTCCATAAATTTTAAAATATAATTTATAAATAGATTTGAATTTGAATTTGGCGCCAACCCGCCAATATTCAAAGAGCTGGCGCTCCCGCCAATTATAAATACATGTGGAACTCTATTGTAAGTTGAAAATTCGCGATGGTTCGTGTCAACTAATATTCCCGTGTTATTCGGTATTCCTCATATTAGAGGAATAGAAACTATGTTCCAGATGGAGTTAGGAGGCCTCGTGTATGGAAAACATCCTAGAAGTCCGGTAGTACTTGTCGTCGGAGAGGATTCAGGACATGCCATTTAAATGAAGTTCTCCCTCTATATACTTCCAGCGGGACATAATTTATTCAATCAGGTTATGTGACCCTACCCGCATTAGGAAAGTCCCACGGCTGCAGGAAGAAGAAGTTCATGCTCTTGAAGGGTGTTGAGATTCAGGGAACGTTTTGCATTATGAGCTTGGCCGCTGAATCGAAAGATGGCGGTTCAATGGAAATTGAGAAGCAACCACTTGCCATCGGTGTAAACAGAATGACAACCATGTTCGTGGTTCTTGACAAACGGCCGTGGGGCGATGAGCTTGCTAAATTCGATGAAATTTTCGAATTTAAAGAAGCCGAAAATCGTGGAGACTCCGTGCTAAGAAATTCTGCCATGGATAGGTTTACCTTGCTTATCAAGAAACAGAATGTGTTTCAGAGCACAGAGTCTACAATGCTTATACAATTCCGTGGTTCATATGTTGCCCAAGGAAAGATTTTGGGTGGAGTTTCACGATTATGATGAACCTAACTGTGGAGGCAATTTCAAGAATATTGTCGCGAATGGATTGTTGTATTATGTTGTTTTCGAGAGTCAAGTTAATAGTGTCTGTTGTCCTAGTGCTATTAGCTATTAGCAGAAAACATGTAATTATGTATTGAAGTAGCATTTTACATCTACTGTAATGCAAAATAAAAATAAAATAAAATTTATTTTTTTGCAAATGGCAATTCACATTACATAGCTTATTACAATGGTTTGGAACTAATCCCCGATGCTGTAGTATTTCTAATTATTCTTTCGAGGCCCGTTAGGGTCAATTTGATCGTTGCTTCGTCTGCAACAGTTTGGCCATCGTCTTATATGCTGTATCTAGACGATGTGTATTTGATCATGTTCTGTAAACTTTGTCCAGGTAACAACGTCATGCTTGTCGTGAGGGATGGCTGGTTGTTGCCATCCTCATGGTTATTTTGTGTTCCGCATAATTCAAGCTTTATCCCCCCCGCGAGACGTGCATGTAATCGATTTGTTCGAGCGAGACGTTGTTGCATAAGCTGTACCGTAGGTGGCTTGAATGTAACTTCTATACTCGTCTTCTCAGAAAAAAGCCGTAAGTGCGTATTTATCTTGTAGAACGTTGTGCCGTTATTAATGTTCGTTCCCTGTACGACAAAGGTTACCTTCCAGGGAATAACTTGAGGTAGAAAAATAAGAACTAGAAAAAACAATTTAATCTAATGCGGGCAATTATGGGGAATGTGTATTCAGCTTGAAGCGTGGCGTCAAGCTATAGTCTGGTATCATGTATCTCCACTCTCACAGTTCCTGTGGCGTTGAACGGCACTTGGGGATGATATTCAATCTAGCAGTGATCGATTTTCATACATCTCCATCACCCGTGTTATTTCTAAAAAAATTAATTTAATTAAAAAAAATTAAAATATGATACGTTTTAGCTGAAAAGGTAATCGATTAATTATTAGCATTATAATATTATTATTTTATTTTTATTAAATAGAATTGCCCGTGATATAATTGGGAAAATAGATGTTTTAGTTAGAGAAAACAAAAAGATAATGTGTTTTGGATGAAAAAAGTAACCCATGGTATAATTGGGAAAAGAGATATTTTAGTTAGAGAAAAGAGAAAATGTAATGTGGGAGGAATTTTGTTAGATAAAATATAAAATATATAAATTGATTAGTTAGTAGGATGAATCTTATCTGTAAATAAGTAAGGTAAATAAGTAAAATCAACAGATACCATACCGACCAACCAAATTTTTAATGTTTCGACTTTTATATATTAGTATAGATTCTAATTTTTCAATATATTAATTAAGGGTACTAGGCGGTGCACATAATTTTTTAATATGATATTTTTTTTTAAAATTTATCTTGGAAAATTTTAAAATATAAATTTCGTAGGCTTAAAATTTTAACTAATATGATTTGATTATATTCTTTATATATATGTTGCCTAGCATACTTCTAGAAAATGAGATATTTAATCAGAAAATATAAAAAATATGATACATTTTAGCTGAAAAACATAATTAATTAGTTATTAGTAACTATAATAGTATTAGTTTATTTAATTAAATAGAAAGATCCATGATATTCTGAACAAAACATATATTTTTGTAAAAAAAAATAGAAAAAATACATGTTTTTAGCTGAAAATGATAATTTGTTAATTATTAAAAATTAAAAATGGAAACACCCTCCAAAGATCTGAAAGCTTGAATAGGCATCAATTATGAACCACTATTATAAGAAAATAGAATGATATAGTACAATATAGAAATTCAGCATGTAATTAATAAGTATATGCTGAATTTCATATACTTATTAATGTAATTAATAAGTATATGAAATTCAGCATGGTATAATTCAGGTGTGTCCCTGTTATTTTTAATATAAAAAGAGTGTCCCTGCGGAACCCATTTTAATAAATAATAAAAATGGGCTCCACAAGAGCATTTTTTTGTATTAAAAACAACAGGAAACACAAATGAGACACGGAGGAAGGGGACAGAGGATCCCAGCTCGTACAATATAATATGGAAATTTTGGAACAAAGACAAATAAATTTATTATATAGAAATGCATAGTTTTCATAATATGTAGAGATTTCTTTACTTATAATTAAGGAAAATGTTAACTACAATATTAGGGATCCTTATTAAGTATTAAATATTATTATATTTTTAATATTTATTCTTGAATATTTAATTATTTTTAGTTCATTAATATTTATGTATGAGAAAAAGGATCTTGAGATTAATCTCAGGGAACTTTTCCTAAAATACATAAAAAATAAACTTTAAATTTGATTGGGCTCGCAGGGTTAATTAAAAAAATTTGATTTACAAAAATGTCCATCCTGTATTTGCATATAAATCTAAGGTATTTCGGAAAATTTACCTGAGATACATCTTAGGCTCTCTAATCTCTTTATGTATAACACTAATTTCCACATTCACACTAATAATAATGGACACACCCTGCACTAATCAAATTAATTTTCACCAATAAAATACTCCCTCCGTCCCACTCATTTTTTTTACATGTTTTCAGCATTGCTTGACACGTATTTTAAGGTGTATATAAAGTATAGTTGCATAGCTTATTTTTAAAATTTTCTTTTTTTGAATAAAAATTTAAACATTAAATTTTTATTTAGAAGAAAAAAAATAAAAAAAATTATGGAACTATACTTTACAGGAGCCTTAAAATACGTGCCGAGCCCTCGTCCCCAATATAAAGAACCTGGTGGGACGGTGGTAGTATTACAAATTGATAAATAATCAATGTCACATCATTACTATTAAGTGCAAAATTCATATATTAAATGCATTTATCTATCTATATTAATTTTTAACGATATCACTAAGAACTATGGTTAACATGACCCTATAATTAATTTGTAACTTAGTTCTGTTTTTTAGGATTACTAGATTATAACCCGTGCAAAGCACATATTACTTTTAATTTACTTATAGTTTAGTATATATAATATTATAAACATTACTTTTAATATGTTGGGAGAATTCAAATTGTAGACCTTTGTATAAAAATAATTTTTTGTATTAAAGCTAAATTAATATGCTGTTGGTAGAAATCGAACATTCAACCTTTCTATTAACATAATTTAGTACTCCTTCTGTTCCACCAGGTTCTTTACATTGGGGGACGGGGCTCGACACGTATTTTAAGGTTCCTGTAAAGTATAGTTTCATAAATTATTTTTATTTTTTTTTCTTCTAAATAAAAATTTAATGTTTAAAATTTTATTCAAAAAAGAAATTTTAAAAATAAGTTATGAAACTATATTTTATATACACCTTAAAATGCGTGCCAAGCAGTGTTGAAAACATGTAAAGAAATGAGTGAGACAGAGGTAGTATTAATTTTATATTAATATGTTGTTAGCGGGATTCGAATCTTAGATCTCCAATTTTTAGTATTGTTATATCTAACGGTCATCCTCTATTTGAGTTGAAGATCTAACGGTTATGAATGTTGTGATAACAAAAAATGAGGAACCAAAATAGGGGATAACCAAACTACAAATTATACTCCTTTTTGCTTATTATAGAATAGTACAATACAGATTTATTAGTTAATAAGTAATTTCTATTCTTTTTAATAAATTTGAAGATAGCAAAAATTGAATCCAAAACAAAATCAAATTTGTTTAATCACTTGAACTATTTAATCCACTCTAATTTTTTATTTTTTTTTAAAGAAATGCCATGAAGTCTTCATATTATCAAAAAAGTTGTAGTGTATCAGTGTATGGCAAGTAGGTATTTTATTTTTGTATTTTTGTAAGGTAATTTGGCAAGTTGTATTTCGAGTGCAAAAGACTTGTCCCTTAACAAAGGCCAGTTGATTTTACAAAAACCGGAACTCACGGCTCATGGATATATCTCTGCCACCACTGATTAAAGCATGCAGTCTTCGGTCTTGCAAAGATTGAGAGAAGAGCATGGATGATCATAGGTAATACCGTAATAGTGATTTAAAAAATCATATTTGGATTAATTTTGGTCCAAATTCACTAAATAATAATATAAACGGTTCAAATTTAGATCGATGAATAGTGTTAGATCAAATTTGGGTCAATATTTTGATCCAAATTTGATTTAAAATACAGACCAGTAATTTTTGTTATAATTTTTTCTTCATAAGTTTTGTTTAAAAGCCAAGACTAGGTAATTTGGTTGCGGATATGTGGAATGCTTTCCAAGAACTTTCCAAGCTACACTATTGTAGTATTGTTACACCACCGTTACGTTAATCGATGTCAAGATAATTATAACATACTGTATGATGGCACATGTATTAAATTAAAAAATAATTGTAACACACGTCAAGATAATTTATTAGTTATAGACTCATATTTCCTCCGTCCTTTTCATTTCTTTACATTTTTTATTTTGAATTGTTCCTTCCATTTCTTTACATTATTAAAAATACTTTTCAATACTTTACACTATTTCACCTACTACTTCATTTATTTTAACAATAAAATCATTATTACACCTACTACTTTATTTATTTTAATAATATTATACCAACTATCTTGATCTTCATAAAAAAACAAATGATAAGAATTCCACTCGAGGGAGTAGTAAGTTAGAGAACATGTACTTCACAAGTTTGTTATTGTTTCGAAGTGAAGCGTTGTAGACTTTATTGGTTTGCTTCCAAAGATAATTTGTAATTATAAAGTTAGAGGATCTCAAACGCTAATATTTAGATTGGTTGGTTAAATAAATTGGTTATAGTCAGTGTTGCAGTTTTCGGAAATCGGAACTATTCGGTTGAAGTACCGATTTACGATTTATCGGGTGATTTGATTGAAAAATCGGTGATTTATCGGCGATTTTTGCAAAATCGGCCGAATCGGTTCCAAAATTTTAACCGATTTTTGGCCGATTTATCGGCGATTTTTCAGAAATCGGGCGATTTCTATAACAGAGGTTATAGTAAAATTTTGATTTTTTTTAAGAAAATGGTGCATGTTCCAATAATATTATTTACCTCTTTCGTTCTAAAATACATGTTCCTTTTAAAAAATGGATTTGTTCCATTTTACATGTCCTTTTTCTTTCTTTTTTCTTTTCTTAATACAAAAATAAGATAATTTTCCAAAACTATTCTTACATTTATTATATCTAAAATTTGACTTTTTTCAAACTAACACTATTCTCATTTTTCAATGTAATAATTAAGGATATTAGTTGGAAAAGTATTATCCAACTAAGGGTGTGTTTGGGATTGCTGTTGCAGACAGCAACATTAGTTTATTTCTGAAAAGCAGTTGAAAAGGTATTTGGTAAAATTTAAAAGCTGCTTTTCTGAAAAGTGTTTTTGGCCTAAAAGCTGCTTTTAGAGAAAGCAAGTCCCCCATGCTTTTGATAAAAGCTGCTTTTCAACTTTTGCGGAAAGCAGTAGCCGATTTCAACATCAAACCTCATCAAAAACATTATTTTTAATATATTTTTACATCAAAATATGCACATATCAAAAATATTACCAAACAGTCTTCAGCTTTTTATAACATCAATTTTTTTATCAGCACTTTTTCTAACAGCACAACAATTTTTAACAGCAATCCCAAACAGAACCTAACCTTTATCTTAATATGTGTGCTTTTTAAAAAATGAACATGGACGGAGAGGGAGTATAATTCTAATCATGTATAATAATATTTAAGCGAAATATTGGTTTGACAAATATAACCAATTAAATCCTAATTATCTAATTTTTCTGCTAAGAGTAATTGTGATTGGAGTGCTATAATTTTTATATACAATTTAGTTAATAATTTTATATCATTGGATATGCTCTTAGTATCGTTTTGTAACGATTGTTGTTTAAACAGTTTATTTCTTCAAATAAAATAATTTACAAATAAGATTATTTGTAATGATAAATTAAGTTTAGTATGGCTTTGTACAATCCTTGTAGTCTTTAATTGTCTAAAGCTCAATATTCGAATAAGAATAAATAATTTTGTACAAGTCGATTATAGAGAGCAAGAATAAGAGACTCGCAAAACTGAAGCAAGCTGCAATTCTTAGTGGTTGATCTTAAAATTTTTGCTGGTATATCTTAAGTCATGTAGAGTTGTGGGCTCATCTCTTAAAACTCAAAAACTAACAAGATAATTTAAGCCTTGGCAGGCCACTCAAAAACTAACAAGATAATTTAAGCCTTGGCAGGCCGAAGCAAGTTTTTTCTGGAAGTGAACGAAGAATTTTGATGATTTTCGTTTCTTCTCTTTTTTGGTTCTTGTAAAGCCGCTTTTGGGTCGAGGCTGAATTTTAAATTACTCATATTCGTGATTTTTTTTTTATCTTTTACTACTTCATTTTGTAAATTTATGTATGCATAAGCATAATTTAAAAATACAACTTTTGTTATCAATCTATACTCTTTATTAAAAGCAGAAACCCCTTTAAATGCTATACCATGGTATGCACGGTATGCCAATTAATTAATTATTTAGTTAATTAATAATAACTTATTTTACTATTTGATCTTACTTTAAAAACTCCAAATATTAATTAATTTAATTAATTAAAATCATAATATTAAATATTAATTTAATTTAAACTAAAAATTGAAATAAAAGTCGAGAATATAGGATTTAGGGCTTCATTAATTAATATTTAAAATATATCTATAATAGATTAATAATAAATACAATTAATAATATAACTATTCTTATATTACCAGAGATAAGTTATATGAATTTAATTAATTAAAATAATAAAATTAAATATTAATTTAATTTATTATTGAAATTATATACTAGGAGTCTATTAACTAACAATCGAAATAAAAGTCGAGAATATATTATTATATACAACTTGGTGATTCAAGATTTTATTCATTTAAAAAAGTTAAAATTAAACATTAATTTAATTTATTATTGAAATTATATACTAGGAGTCTATTAACTAACAATCGAAATAAAAGTCGATAATATATTATTATATACAACTTGGTGATTCAAGATTTTATTCATTTTAAAAAGTTAAAAATTAGGAATTTAATATAATTTATCACAATCCGTGCTTCGCACGGGGTATCGGCTTGTATAATCAAATTGCTTAAAGTTGAATTATATTCTAACATAAGATTATTATGTAATTTAGGAATATAATCAGCTGAAAGTCAAAACTGTAACTAATCGATGTAATTTTAATAGCCATTTGTTTTTTGAGTACTTTAAAATATATAAATGTATATAGTATAATTATTTTGTCAAAAACAATTAAATTGAACTTAGGAAAGAGTCAATTAGACACTTGATTTTATTATCTTGATTCATAGGAGACACCTTAGTTCTCTTTCTAATAATAAGCATATTACATGCATGCAATTGCAATTTTGCATGTTCATTTGCCATGTCCACTGCCATGCCCTGATCCATATCCACCACCTTCACCGGAACCACTTCCGGATCCTGATCCCTCCCCGCGTCCTGATCCAGACCCACGGCCTGATCCGCCTCCTTGGTTTCCACCTGAACCAGCTCTTGATCCAGCATGTGACCCAGCATATGAACCTGCTTCTGAGCCAGCATCTGAACCCCCTGTACCACCTGAGCTAGATCCTGATGATGAAGATGAGCTTGAACTTGAACTCGAGCTAGAGCCTGATGAGCCGGAACCCGATCCAGAACCAGCACCAGCACCAGAACCACTTCCGCCTAATCCAATTCCAATGCCAACGCCAAGCCCAAGTCCAACACCAAGACCATTACCTAAATTCAAGTCTAGATCCTTTCTTGCTATTCGACTTTCACAAACAGTGGCAATAGCTGAAATAAGCAAAGCAAGGAGAGCCAATGACGCTAGACTCGCCATGTTTCAAACAACTTACAAACACTTGCTTTATTTTTTTTGTTGCTGTTGTGTTTTGAGTAGTAGGAGTGGCATAAGTGTAAGGTATATATAGGCATAAAAACCAAACCAAACCAAACCAAACATACCCAGTATATCCCGCACAGGGCAGGGTGTAAGGTATATATAGGCATGTAGTTTCTACAGTTGGAACTTAGAATAGGCCTGAAATAAAATTGATCGATGGCGTGCAGTAAGTGGGGATTTTCTTTTATATAAATTCATACGGAAGCCTTATGAATCGGTGGATGTGATAAGGCTTAGGGATGAAAATGGAGACTCCATATTGTGTCCACAATTTTATCATTATTGCTATTCCAATTGTATGCCACCTAACGATTCCACTCATAGTAGTGGAATTTCCTCGGCTTTCTTAAACTGCACTACAACAAACCATAGTCCCCAGTAGTACTAGCTAGAACGTATATATATAAGAGAATCAATATAAATATTTTAATTGGGGATAAGACATTTTTCCTACTAGATTTTACATTTTTTTAGGAGTTAAATTAATGTAAATTATGAACTATCTTTTGGAGGTCAGTTGGGGTTGGGGCGGGAGTCAGTCCCGACCTCTTTCGGCCCGCTCCAACCCCGACTTGTTTCCGTCAGTGTGTAAAAATATAACATGTTCACGCTCATGAAATTCATTGTAGTAGCAGCAGAATATAGTCGGTAAAATATGTTGCTAAAGATGACAAGAAGTGGTAAACTAGGAGCTCTTCATTCATGTAATAGATAAGCATATATACATAATTATTAACTAGGAAGTTCAAAAAAAAGTGAGCAATAAAGTGCGTATACCAAATAAGCAGATTAAATAAAGCAGAAATTGCTAAATGTAGTACCATAAGGAGGCTCTAATTCTAACAATAAATAGCTATTTTTCATAGCTATCGGACATGGAAACAAGGAATAAAAGCAGATGCACTATAAAGAGCAAGCCGGCAACTGAAATTAAAAAAGATCCCAATATAATCCATTTTCTCCCGACTGTTGTTCTGAATCCTTCTCTGCAGCTGTTGCAGTTGTAACATAAAATGGTTTCTTGATTCGTCCATGTATCACAATCACTATCATGTCCTTTCGTCGTTTCTTCTGATCGATCATTGCTTTTCCAGTATGTTGCGTTAACATAATCCATACCGCAACTTGCTGGTGGCCTGCAACATCCCGACTGAAAAGTTCCAACACCAACGTTAGTAACGATTAATAGCATAAATTAAAATTCACGCACACGTGCTGTAAATAAGATTTCCATTAGGCTATAATGCTAGTTATCATAAACATATAACAAACTCCATGAGTATCATGCATGGTAATTATTAATTAGAACAAAAGGCGGTACATGTTTAAAAGAAGAAATTAATCGAAAACACACACCTGTACTGGTGACAGATTTTTGGTTGGATAATCATAGGACTTGATCATACTGGTTTCCGATGCTAAAACTTGACAAATGCTTTTATCATACAAGCATGATCTAATTCTGCTCCAATTATCAGTGTCATATACTTTCAATTTCAGCCGCTGAGGCGAACCAGGCATGGATCGGCTCTCCATCTTAAAACCTCCTACTAATCCAATTCCCACAATTAGCACCACTATCGCGGGGATTGTAATTAAGATCAATGCAGGCATTCGTAATGGCGGTTTCTTTATCATGAAAAATGCCACAATATTTAGTACACCCATTACTACCAACATGGCAATGATGCCGGCATACAGCTTATGCATTTTTAACAAATATTCGCAATCGTACCCTGGCATGAAGATTAACCATACGACTAAAGCAATTATTGGTAGAGATAAAAGGAAAGCTGCCATGTTTAATATATGCTCTAGAGGCTTCATTGTATTTTTTGGCTTCTCCGAACTTCCCTTCTCACTAGTAGTGATCTCTGGAGTTTCTTCTTTTTCAGATGGCGGTGTTGGTTCTGGTTCCGGTTCCGGTTCTGGTTCTCGTTCTGCTTCAGGTTCAGGGGCCGTTACTGTTTCAGTGTGATGTGTGTTATCAGCCATATTAATGTTAGATTTTGAAGAAGACAGTTATGATCAAGTGTTGTATTTAGTTAGCCGATTTGTTAGGGTCCAAGTGCTGACTAACTATTTTTTAACTACCAAGTCCATACATTTTTTGCATCTAAATTAAGTTGGTTTTCAGATTTTAAGGGATGGGTAGCTGAGATTTGACTGTATCTAATTATCGCAAAGCAAGCTATGGATCAGTCAATTTTATCCAGTTAATTATTCTCTCATACTAAACGGAAAATGTGAAGTAACTAGTGGACTCACAGCTGTTCAGTGTTTAAGGAACAACATAGATTAGGGTACGTGTTTAGCATATGAAAAAATATTACTCCCTCTGAATCTTTTTTCTTTTCCTATTTTGATTTTTTACACTGTTCATTGTAAGTGATTGACTACTAATTTATGCATAATGTATAAGACAAAATATAGTCGTAAGTGATCTTGTTGGATTCATATTTGTGAGTACTTTAATACAGTGAAGTTTTTATATTTAGTACTAAAACGAAATTAAAGATATTAACGATCAAAAGTGTGCATTGACAAGCGTGATAATGATTAACAGAAAAAGAAATAAGGGACGGAGGGAGTAGCAAATTTTTTTTTTTTTGACGAAAGCAATTGTATTAACTTCAAACAACCAAATAACAGACATGACAAGTCCTTGAACTGATACTACAATCTGAAAAGAAACAAATAAACGAGCTAACCAAATAGCCGTTTATGTTTGCAGACTGTTTTACATCATGAATTTTAAAATTCTTCGAAATAAAAAAGATTAGAGTGGCTTCTCGATCAATCCAACCTGCACCCATCTTGAAACCAGTAATATTGCAAATGACCTTCACATACGCACCACCTGTAGCCCAATGTTCAGAAACACCCCAGCTATCTACATGCCGAAAACCAGCTATAGACATGCCGAAAGTACCCCAGCTATCTACCTGCCGAAAACCAGTTATAGACATGCCGAAAGTGAAAAATCTCATAAAATGAACAAATTTTAGTTGTAAAAAGTACTCTTGCAATATCTGACACCAGCTCAAATCTAATGCACGCATTATAGATCTCACCCAAATCCACATAAATCCTTTTCAAAGGAGCCAGGAACAAGACTCATACAAGCAACAAAACATACATTAACAACCGAAAAGGGAAGACACACGCCAAAAGACGAGACGAAAACCGAAATTCAAAGACCTCGGGATAACACCAAATGTTGGTATGATGTTAAGGAGGAGAATTTGAATCTCAAGGTAATTTTTATTTTTGGAATCGGACTCAAAACCAAGATAGATCTGAGAAATAAATTCTAAGATTTTGGCTTTGATTCGATTTTTATTGAAACTAGAAAAACAAGGAGGGAGGAATAGAAGATTGAGGGAGTAATAACCAAGAATTTTGGCAATGATGACATCTCCCGAACTGCAAAAACCTTTTGTTGACCAGAAAAAAATTTAAACTTCTTTTGTTAACTACATAAACAAATGATAGAATGAGTTTCGTTCTGGCCTTTCCAAAAAATACAGCACGTGTTTAAAATTTTGAGAATTTAATTATTATCTTAGGGAGATAATTTAATTATTAGAAATATTTATTTAGATTCAAATAGGGTAGGCCGATCCGATCTGATCCAATTCGATGCAAACCAAATTTAGTGGGTATGGATTTTTCAAAAAAATCTGATCCGATAATGAGCGGGTAAAAGAGCATCTCCAATCCTGGTCACCTGTTAGCAAAAAATTCTACGTGCCTTCCATTTATACCTAATATGTAAAAAATGGGATTCTCCAACGCACCCAGCTGTTAGGAATAATTTTAGATAACAGGTTACATGTCTTCTATATTTGTTGATCCATTCATGGTCATCTATAATTTTCCACGTCATTGGCTTTCTTTCCTGCTAGTACATCTATACATTTATTCAATTAACTTCATTCTAAATTATTTTAATTATTAAAACTATTTTATTTAATCAAATAACATATATCCTTGTATAAAATTTTTATTTTATTGAATTTAAAAATAATAAAATAACATATTTTTAAATATTAAAGTTATTTAAATTAATAAAATAACATATTTTTAAATAATAAAGTTATTTAAATCAATTATTTAATATACATATTTATACAAAAATTTTATTTTATTGAATTTAGAAAAAGTTTAGTTGTTGAGTATTGAATACGATAAAAGAACAAAGAGGGGGGTGAATGGATTCTTGAACTTTTCTTTGGCTAGAGTCTATGTAGCAAATAAGTGTTTGTGTGTGCAGAAGTGAAGGTGCAGATAAAGAACAACACAAGACACAGTATCACTTTAATCTAATGTATTATTAGATAAAGGTTGCTACAATCTGTGAATACAAATGATAGTATTCTCAGCTTCGTTTTTCTCAGAGAGATACAACTTACAATGTATGAAAAACTTGACTCACAAAGTTACAAAGTTAATGACTAAGGAAGTGAGGCTGTATCCTTATAGAACATGGATACAACCTACTTACTCCAAATAAGGTAGCTGAACAAATTACTTTCTAGTCTGTCTATCCTTTTTGAGTAAGCGTCCAAACGATTACAGATTTTACTTTGTAAAGCCTGTTCAGATCCACTTCTTTAGCCCCTTGTCTCTTCTATATCTCTCCAAGCTTCCTTGTAGGCTTTCGGGAGCACGTTACAGATTGTGGTCCATAAAGTGCATTGGCTTGTTGCAGGTTTCTGACTTGTACAATTTCTTCAGTATTTTGTCTCCAAGAATGTATTCGAGAAGTGACTAAGTAGGTGATTCGAGAACTTGAATTGACTTGATCGATAACTCTGAGTTCTCGAACACTGTTATATTGACATATCGAATTACTTCTCAAATAGCTCTTTTCTTCAGGATTCCTTGAGTTGTCGAATAGAACATTTGACTTGTCGAATCCTTGAGATATCAAATAGCTTTCTGAGTCCTTGAGATATCGAATGGAACTTTGACTTGTTGACTCCTTGAGAACTCGAATAATACTTTGACTTGTTGACTTCCTGAGTTCTCGAATAGAGTACATAGACATATCGAATCTCTGAGATATCGAATGAGATATCGAACAGTGTATTCAGAGATATCGAATAGTGTCTTGAGATATCGAATCCCTGACTTCTCGAATGCTGGACTTATCGAACAAACAAATATACTTCTCGAATTGGTACTTAGGCAAATTCTTCATTTCTTCAAATCCCAACTGTGATTATTTGACAGTCTTTATCTTCTTGCTTGAGGCATGAACCTTGGAACTTCTTTCAAGCATTATTCTAGACTCTATAAGTACAGTTACACAACTAGGATTTGATGCCTACTACAAGTACAATACAAACAGAAACTCTACAACTAGAGGTTCCCTCAGTTAAGAGGTCATGTAAGTAATGCAAAGTATTACAAACAATTAGGCTTGTTATTAGATGTATACAGGCATGCTTCTGTAACTAACATTAGTTATGAGTTTTATCCACAATAAATAAATAATATCTAAAAATATAATCGTTAGAATTTGAAAAATAATAAAATGACATATTTTTAAATATAACTAACCGTTATAGCTAATACTGCTGGAGCACACAGGCTTACAGGTTCAGCAAATTTTACATAATAATCTATTTTTATAATTTTAGCTAACAATTATGACTATCACCCTTGGAGATGCTATAAATTTAGCATGATCCGATCCGTTAACAATTTCATCCGAATATTTTTATATATTAAATATTATTTCATATTTAATATAAAAAAATCTATCTACATATCTATAATATATTATATATAATATGTTATATTCATTATTTATATATATATATATATTATATAATATACTATACTTTTTAAATTTGGATGTCAATTTTGTAATTTTGTATTTTTTTTCCTTTTTTCTTTAGGAGGTGCTAATATATGATCTTTGTAGTTAGTATAGTACACCATAAAATCTATCAAAAAATCTATGAAAGTTTTTAGAAGTCATTTTATTAGGAGTCATTAAAAGTATTTCGAAATTTTGGTGACTCAACAAGAATTATTTAGAGTCATTAAAAGTGTATAAAATCCATAAAAGTCATTATCCCAAGAATTGTTATTAAAATACATAATACAATACCACCCCCTTAATTGACAGGTCAAACCTCCGATCTGAAAATCTAAAATCCGAATAAATCGAATATGGTTCGATTTAAAAATATTCAATCCTTGATCTGAATCCAAAAATTTTTAATAAATTCGAATATGAATTTAGGATAATTTGATACAAACTGTTTATCGACCTAAATAGTAAATGAGAAAACTGGGCCTGAGGTTGTCCTCAGGCAATCTTCCTGAGGTTAAAAGATTTTCTTCCTTTAAATCAATGGCCTCGCAGGGGCAATTTTGTAAATATAAATTTTTTAATAGTAATTTACATATATAGCCTTAGAATTATATTACAAATTTTTTAACCTCAGGTGAAAATCCTGAGGACAACCTTAGACACCTCAAGCCCATAGTAAATACAGGTGGTGCATTTGTTGACACTGAGAGTTAGACTTGGCAAATCGGATAATCGGATCGGTTTTGGATTGGATCAATTTTTGGTTTTGATATATTTTGATATAATTCGAACCGGATCGGATCTAATTCGGTTCGGGTCTAGTATCGGTTTTACAAAACTTTAATCGATTTTGGTTCGGATTTAGTTTCAGATCGGGTCGATTTCAGATTAAAATCGGATAAATTTTAGATTAAAATCAGATAAAATTCGGTTCGGATCTTTTCGTACTGGATTTGGTCGGATCAAAAAAATTTGGTTTCAATTATGTTGTCATTAATAAGTTTGTAAAAGTATGGTTATACGCGAAAATAAATACTTAATTGAGTAATATAAAACTTGATTGTTTTTTCAATATTTAATATTTAATATTATTTTTTCTAGTCTCTACTTGGATCAGTAATATAAAATAACATTTTTTCTAAATATATAATATTATAATTTTAGCAAAATAATATTTACTATATTATACATTATCAATTTATTTTTAAAATATGAGTTATATTCCCCTTTATTTTCACTTCTCACAAAATTAGAAGTAAATTTCGTTTTTAAAATTTTGTCATTATTGAATACACACTATACCATTTATAATTTAATTATATATATATGCAATATTGCTCGATATTTTCAACAAAAGCCAAAAAATATATAATAATATTTAATTATTTTTAAAAACTATTGATTTACATATCTTAATTCAACTTTCAAGCATAAACAATTATACGTGACAATTTTTTAATCGAAATATTTTTTTGTCTTTTAAAGTTTCATAAGTGGTTATGATTCATTTCAATCATATTTAATTCTCGTCGTATTTATATATTTGACTACATTCGGTCTAATCTATAAATTCGACCAATATTAGTTGAATTTGGGATCGGTCGAAATTAACATATTTGGAAGGAAATATGCCGCCTATTTTTGGTCAAAATATTCAAATTTATTTTCGACCGACTTAAGTTGTTTTGATAAATTTGACCGATTTCGATTGAATTTATATTTTTAGAAAATTTTAAAAATTAATAATTAATTATATAAAGATCTTTATACATAATCAAAGTACTAGTTAGTAGTACTAGTCAAATCAATAGGTAACTACTAATTTCATTATCCAAATTAATTTTTTCAAATTTTGAGAGTATCACTAAGTTAGATATATATTAACATCCGTACGATTGGATCGTCGATAAATGTTTTTAAAAAATAGAAATAACAATTTGATAATAAATATTTAAGAAAATCATATTCTAGTAAAGAATATTTTTCTGAATATTTGTGAAATTTCTATTATTTTACATATTTTTTGAGTATTTTTAACTATATTTTAAATATGATTCGGAAAATATTTTTAAAATTATAATTGAATCCCTCAGCTGCCCCCCCTCCGCAGCTCTATTTCTCTCTCTCGCATATACATTAAAATTTAAACTTAAAAATTTATATCTCTTAATCTACTCATCCAAAATTAATGATTTACATATGTATGTATTTTACAAATCGAGCTCTATACATTGATTTAAATATTTTCTTATTTCGAACAAATATTTTTCTGGATAATATTTGGAGTTTAATTCGATTTGAAGGTTTAATGGAGTTTTTGATTATTTTCAGCCTTCAAGGTTGTATATCGATATTTGTTTATGCTTAAGTATTAATTTCATATTTTTTTGGGTACTTTTTATTCGTCGGAAAATTCTTGAGATTGCCAGAATCGGCTATTATAATTTTTTTTAATTTTATATTTTGACTATTGTATATATCGTCGCATGCTCGTATATATATATATATATATATATATATATATATATATATATATATATATATATATATATATATATATTCAATTAGTATGTTTTTTTCAGATTTGTTTTGATTCGTCGGAAAATGTTTGGTTGATCGGAATCTGGGTTATAGTAGTCGTATGTAAATTATGTTTTAGTGAATATTTAGATTGCGAGTTTTTATGACACAAATTTTTTTGTCAAATTTTTTTGGGCTCATTTGGAGGTAGCCGGATTTTGGTTACGATGGTCGGATTCTAGGCGGAAGCTGATCTTTTTTTAAAATCTACCTAATTCGGTCATTTTTAGTATTTTGACTAGATTCGGTTGAATTTATAATTTTGACCAAGGAATAAAAATAACCGGATGTAGTCGAAAGTAGTTGGCCGAATTTGGTCGATCGAAATTATCTAAATTTGACCACGATATTAATTTCAACCAAGTTAAAAATGAACGGAAAAAGAACGGTCGAATTTAGCTAAATTCAACCATATGCGATCGAATTTAGCTAAATTCAACCGATTGATTTTGGTCGGATTTAGCCGGTTTTCTTGTACTGACAAAAATCTTGACGGGATGGGGTGATACACATATTATGAATGAGTATTTTTATAAAAACCATTATTGAATAATGAGCAATAGTTATAAGTTATTTATTAGTTATTGCCTTATTTTATGTATATATATATATATATATAATTACAATTCATAAACATACTAATTACTAACACATGTGTATCTAGGAGATATGAAGGTTCAACATGTGTAGATATACATTATATTTAATACCTAATTTTCTAGAATAAATAATATCATTCATTTTTATTTCCAAAATAAAATATTTACTATACATGAATATTTTGATACATATATGATATCTTGAAACATTTGGTCCTTAAATATAGAACTAGCATGATAGCCCGTGCAAGGCACGAGCCATATTCTAATTCATATAATATGTTTCATAACTTACGATAAGGTATGTTTTATCCTCATGTCAGTATACTCCACCTTTCACGTATCTCGATCTATCGAAGGTCAAAAGTTAATAGCCTTTTCTAAATTCATGATATTAGCAAACTCTAAATTTTAAGGATCATATTTATAGTGGTGCTTTTTTAATGTGAAAAAGATGAGTGACAAAAGTGATATATATATATATATGAAATCGTTAACTATTAGGGTAGAGCATGGGCCGGTTCGGTCCGGTTTTAGGGTAAAACCGGAACCGGAACCATAAATTCCTAGTTTCTAAAATCGAAAACCGCAACCACCGGTTCGGGTTCGGTTTCGGTTTCAAAACCCCGATTCGGTTTGTAATGGTTCGGTTTCGGTTTTAAAACCGGATGAAAATAAAAATGAAAACAATATATTAGTTTATAGTTATACAATACAACTTCAAAAATGCACTGTTTTGGATATTGCATATACACTGAAGGTCTGAAACTCTAGTCATACCTATGAGTATATTTATTTTTTTTTACTTGACAATGTCTACTTGGAGTTATAACGGGGGGAATAAAAAGGCGAAGCTTGAGAGAAATGGCATGGCAGTAGCTAATAAAAGGATGGATACAATTTTTAGTTCATAGTTGATACTGTTCCAATATAATATATATATAAGGTTAAGATATGAAGCCCTTGCTTATTACTCCCTCCGTCCCACCCATTTCTTAACATAAAAAATTACGTATCTGACACGCATTTTAAGGTGCATTTTAAGCATAGTTCTATAACTTATTTTTGATATTTTTTTTTTGTATAAAAATAGGATTGTTCTATTTTTATACAAAAAAAAAAGAAAATATCAAAAATAAGTTATAGAACTATACTTAAAATGCACCTTAAAATCCGTGCCGGAAATTGATCCGCAAACGTTAAGTATTCAATGGGACGGAGGGAGTACTTATTAGTACTAAACATCTCCGCAGCATGCAACACAAGTTGCCTCTCACACTATGTACATGGATTGGTATATGTTTACCATGTAAGATTGTTCAAATTATGAGCCAGAGAATATTCATCTTTATATGTTATTAAAAATTTATATATATATTATATATATATATATTAATATATCTATATATAAGTATTTATTTATTTTAATAATCGGTTCGGTTTTAACCGGTTCGGTTTTAATCTTTAACCGGAACCGGAACCGAAAGTCTCGGTTTTTAAAAATCAAAAACCGCAACCGTCGGTTCGATTTCGGTTTCGGTTTTTTCGGTTCGGTTTTCGCCGGTTTCGGTTTCAATTCGGTTTTTTGCTCACCCCTATTAGCTATCAAGTTATATAAGTATTATATAAGTTACAACATTGTATTATATAAGTATGTTTATAGTAGCGATACTAAGATTTGCATGAGAAAATAAGAGGATCATTACATGTGACATAATACTTGGCGTAACACCACCAATAATCAACTTATACGTTTAATACATGCAGTTTAAATTTATGTTTGTAAGTAAAATTTGTTATGTAACAATTTTTTATGCATAATTGAGCGCAAAAGTTGAGAGTAAGTGCAAGTTGATTGTAAACTTCATAATGAAAATGAAGTCTCTTCCACGTCAATCTTGTCTTTTCGTTTAAAATGATAATGTATTTTTATTTACGTGTTAACCATGTTGAATTTCTTAAGTACAAAGGCAGTTTTAAAATACTTTACATAATAAACTTGTCTTTGACAAAATTTAAGAACTAAATAGATCTAATCTTTGTAAGCAAGATTATTTAGGAAATTTTTTTTTTTAAAATTTAAAATGTATTCTAAGATAGTCCGCATAATATTATACATATAGAGTTCGTAATTTAAAAAAATTTGTATTTGAACATAATCCTATAAATATATAATATTTTACTAAAGTTGAAATATTATAAGCTCGATTGGTTAGTTCGTAGCACACCATCATTAGTCATTGTATGTTTTAAAGCAAATAGAAAGTAATAATATTGATGAATACTTTATTATTAATATCTAAAATAGTACAAAAGTCTAAGGCTCGAATTATGTCAAAAATATATTAAAATAAATTTTTATATTAGAAATTCTAAAGATTTAAAGATAACATATTATTATATCTTATTGTATTATTAAAATACATGATTAAACAAATATAAAATATTAAAGAAGGTTCGTGCATCGCACATGTTATAACATTGTATATACATTATATGTTCAAATAAGAACTCAACATGAAATAAGTATTGAGACCCAATCTCAATCCTATAATTTTTAACCAATTTCAGTCTTAGCCACAACATTGTTTTAATATCTATTTTTTTTCCACTCATAAGGCTACCTCATATATTCTCCAATTTATTAGCAATCACCTACCTTCTCACTTCGATCTCTTTCCGACCAGTTTTAAGCCACCTCACTACCTCTCCAATCCTCCCATACCTCCAACCATGTGAGATATGCACATTCATCTTCACTTACCTTTTCTCGTTCATCTTCAACAATCTTAAATTTTCTCATCTTTCCTCTCTTCGATCATCTCTCATTCATCTTTAATAATTTCTCATCGACCTGGATTTTCATATTTATAATAAATTAATGTTGTTGTGGTTACGAGCTGATTATGTATGATGATAATAAAATCGTCAATTATCATTCCTCTAACACATTAAATTTGTACACCTCTTTTGAATGTTAATGAGTAAGGTTACATTTTTTCATTTTCAACTAAACTCATCTAAAATTTGTCAATAGATTAGTATTAGTGTCTTATTATCAACTATTAAGTTGTATTTTCATTTGTTTTTAAGTTGATAAAAAAAATGAGGTACCTAGTTTTTGTTGTACTTAGTTCAGGCACAAGTGTTTGCAATAAGTATATTATATCTTGATGTCCAAATTTGACATTGAATGAATTCATGTCGTCTTGCGTACCTAGGGAAGGCATCGAGTCAATTCAAGACCGAGGAATGTTAATCCTGCCCCACTCCCCGAATCCGAACTCAATCATCAAACCAGTTCCAATCCCCGAACACGGATTATTTTACTCCCCGATTCTTGCCCCAAACAAAAACGATAAATTTTGTAATAAAATTAATTGAATAAATTGTGATAAATTTAATATATTAATGCAATATAAGGTTATATTATATATTTTATAAATGGTAGAAAAGATCACGCGTAAACAATTTATTCGAAAATCGGGCCAATTTCATGTTGATCAAGAATACCAATATCTGACCCAAAATTTTAATGTAAATCAAAGATTACATAAAATGTATAAAATTAGATAACATAATTGTATACATGCCCGATATATCTATCTGCATATTATTTAAATAATTTATATTAAATACAGTAAAAATATAATGAAAGTCAGTTGCGAATATAATCAATGAATTCCAGTATATAAAATAAATATTAAATAGAATATTGAAAGTGAGTTCTTGGTACATGTAGTTAAAAATTTCTTAAAAACGTATCAAAATTCTTTTGATATAGTGGTTGAAGTTGTGAACATAATTTATTTCAATCACGTAGGTCATAGATTAAAATCTCAACACACACATTTTAAGTAATTTCAATATAAGTGTACTTAATATAAAATATGATAGAAATATCATTTGAATAAGTGCAAAAGCCTTGTTAGCCTAACAAATAGGTAGATAGATAATGAATAAATCTTAAATAAAATATAGTATTGAGTTCATAGTGTATGGAGTTGATGATTTTTTAAAAATATACAAAAATTGACTTTGGTGTAGTAGTTGTAAATGTGAGCATAATTCATTGTTAGTAACATGTAGGTCATGGGTTCAAGTCTTGTTGCCAACATTATTTTTTAACATTATTATGATGAATGGGGTAATTATGTAATTTACTAAATAAATTGAAAGACCATGTTGGCATATAATAGATATAATGGATTTCTTGAAATGAAGTATAACAAGAACCCAAAGTTTGGGATATGTTTTGCTGCTTATGCTGCCCCTCCGACGGTACCCCTCCGTCAAAGGATTTCATCCCTCCATCGGAGGATGAGCGCCCTAATCTGGTGATGGATTTCGTCAAATCAATCAACAAAGATGATGACAGTAATAACATCTTTCAATTATATCATTAATGTTCTTATATAATTGTTTTGTTTCACTTCATGATAGATATAACGAAAATGAATAAATTAATTAAACGTTTTGAGGCCTACCCCAAATTTTGGAATCTCGTCATAGGGGTGTTGACTATTGGATATGGATTGGTTGACCAAAATAAGGAAAGTAAGTATCTATTTTTTATAGCAAGTTCTCTAGCATATTTTAATTATACATATTGACTTAGTTTGTAATACTAAAATACCTAGCAGCAGCTATATATATACATATTCTGCAAGCCCTCTTTTTTTGTAATAGGCAGTAGTGAAAATTATATATACATACACTTTCTTTAACTCATTTCTTGTTCAATTTTCATTTGTTCATATCATTGAATTCATATAGTTACAATAGTAACAAACTAACAATTACTCGTACCCCAGCTTTCTATATGAAGTTAATATTTTTTATGCACAAATATTCAGAAATTTAAGAACATTGCGGTGACGAATCGAGCTTACCTTCTGGCGATAGCAATCTTGATAGCTGCAGTGGCCTTCATAAGCACCAACAAGAAGGGTGGGCATAAGGCTGATGCTGGAAATTATGGCTGTATCATGTTTATTTTATCAATTATGTTCCATGTGTAATCAATTATTTTATTTGTTACCGTTTCAATTATTAAATTAAATTTCGCGTGGATCATACGTCTTACCATTTTCAACAATTAAATTAATGAAATTATTTCGAGCAGTCATGGAGTCAAACAAACGATTTTCTTTCTTCAGCATGAGGAAGATTGCAACCGCAATGAGGAGGTAAACCAATCCTGTAGCTCCGTATTTGGAGATGGCGAGCATAAATGGCAGCATTCTTGATGAAGATTCTACAAATACGGAAGAAACATAAATCTCTTTCACCCCAAATCTCAAATCCCTAAGAGAGAGATAGAATAATGGCAGCAGTCTTGATGAAGATGACGTCTCTCACATCTCTCACACACCACCCCAACAAAGTAGTAACAGGTCCGACCTGTTACTACTTTGTTGTGGTGGTGTGTGAGAGATGTGAGAGACGCATCTTCATCATGACTGCTGCCATTTCTCTGATCTCTCTTAGGGATTTGAGAATTGGGGTGAAAGAGTTTTATGTTTTTATAGCAACTAGCATAAAAACCCGTGCGAGGCACGGGTCATTACGTTAAAGTGTTTCTAAATTAAATTGTGTATAATCAATGTCATTTGAAGTATAAAATTGATTTTCATATAATTTTATTTGTTAATGGTATAGGTGGCTATTACGTACTTATTTAAATATGTTCAATTTTGTAATTTGAAAACTAATATAAGAAGTACTAATAGAAATCATGTCAGTTTTTAATTTTATTGTAGGTCATTGAATAGAAGTCGAGTGTTCACGTTGTCTATTTAAGATGATTTTTCAAAACATTTACGATACTAATTTTTTTTCCCCAATTCTTCAAAAATGATGCCTTCAAGATGTTGCATTCTAAGAGTGTGGGTGTGGGTTTTAGTCATCATTTTAATAAAAAAAAACCTTCTTAAATCTTCTAATACGTTATTCAGACCTTACGCTTTCACTTCTTAAAACTATCTATCTAACTATTTCATTTCTTTTTTTTCTAAGCTCTTGATTTTGAGCATTTTTTGCCTGGGTTTCTCTTCCTATTTTTGTCTGACTTTCAAAACATCAGATAATTCAGTCTTCAACTGAGTGAATCTACCTTGTGTAACGGGCTTATAACATTTTTGTTCTCCAAACTTGAGATTTATCATTTATGGTTGGATAAATATTTTTTGTACTTTTATTGTCATAAGTTGAAATTGATCATATGACTTTTATCCATGCTTTGATAATGAATTCATCCTTTCTTTTTTCAAACACATCTTATTCCAGAAAAGTATCTTTACAAATTGTAGCGAACAGATAGACCTATGTGTTCAATGAATTTGTTGTTTCTCCCTGTGAGTTTTGTATATGCATGCTTTGTTGTGAAAATCTTCATTCATTATTAATAGTTCAATTTTAAATCATCAATTAAATTATATATTATAATTTAATAATTTTAGTATGCACTATATATGCTTTTGTTTTGAATATTTCATTTTATGCCAATGTTAATTTTGTACACATATTTAAAAAAATTCACATATAATATAAAAAATTATTGTTTATGCTACTAAAATTATGGAATATAATTAATTATTTTTAAATAAAATGGATTTGATTAACCGATGATAATATTAATTTTCATAAAATATTATTGATCATCAGAACTTAAAGTCTCATATTTTGTTACACGGAACTTTGTACATACTAATTTTATATAATCATCGTCTTCTATGTGTTAACATATATAATAATAATATTATTATTGGATAATTCCAATATTGTAATAGTTTTTTTTAAATATCATTTCTTTTATTATTATTTCTTACAATACATTAAAAAAATCTCACGAATTTTATCTTGTGTTGGTGTATTACCTAAGTTTAAAGTTTAATTTAGCTCCATTGTTATTTAAAGTTTAATTTAGCTCCAAAGTTATTTACAAATGTATTACTGTTAAGGCATCCACATATTACGTGTATAATTTATAAACACATGTGACATTGTGGCGTAATGGTAATAACATACATAAGTTACTTGATAAACTCAAGTTTGATTCCCTTGAACAACACTTTTTTTAATAAAAATGTGTTGGTGTTTTACCTAAGTTTAATTTAGCTCAATAGTTATTTACAAAAGTATTACTCTTAAACGACATTCACTTATTACGTGTATGGTTTGAAAACACATGTGACATTGTGGTATAGTGGTAAGAGCATGCATAAGTTACTTGATAGACTCAAGTTCGATTCCCATGAACAACACCTTTTTAAATAAATATTAAATGTGGGGGCAAATTGGTCTTTTCATGTACATTAAAAAATCTCACAATTTTTTCTTGTGTTGGCCTATTACATATATAATAGATATTTTGAGTCAGAGAGAGAAATAAAATATAATCTCAAAAATATTATTTCATCACATAATTTATGGTATATGTGTTTCTAGTTTCCAATTTAGAACGGATATAATACTTTAAGGCATATTCTGTTAGGATAATATTTTTTTCGGATTGATCGGTTTCGGATCATCATCGGATTAAGTATTTCAGATTATTATCGGTTAGATATTCGGTTCGGGTAATTTTTGGATCGGATGAGATTGGTTTTCGGACAATAATCGGATTTGACTATATCGGATCGGATTTCGGTTCGGATCGGATTATTTTGGATTCGGTTAAATTTCGATTAATCCAATTTGGATGTAAAATCGGATCTCGGTCCATAAATTTCGGTTCGATTTTTCGGATCCTGACCCAATTTGCCGGGTCTAATGAGAGCACACTAGTCATATTTTTATTGGGTATAACAAAACTTAAGTGCAGCCCATCTTGGCCCCTTCTTAAAATGGACAGTATAAAGTGATAGTTTTCATAAGCGGCCCAATAATACTCTTCTAAAACCGGATCGGGTAAATACTCTTCTAAAACCGGATCGGGTAAAAATTATTTGAGTACTATAAATAAAAATCACAAGCTCATTTCATAATAATCCATAGGCTAATTTGTAGCTCTGAAAGCTTCTACCTTTGATCTAATCACAAATGGCTGAGGTAATAATACTAATACCCATTTCATTTTATGATCTCAATTGCAATTCTTTTTAATTTCTATGCACTAAAAATGAAATCTAATTGTTTGTATACATGTGGGTGTTTTGATATCAAGTACTATCATTTTGATTAGTTTTTATGATGTATGATCACATCTTGGATAAAAATAGATTATTGCATCTGGGTTTTGTAGAAAGATTAGTTCTTGATAGTTGTTTAGTTTGTTCTTGGTTGGTCAATAGTCAATGCTTGTGAAATGCTTATTAGGATCAATTTAGGGGTTGATAAGGATCTTGGGTTATGTTGTGGTTGGTATGCTAATGAGAATCTGTACCTATCCGTGGGCAAAGTGATCTGTGTGTTTCGAAATAAATGATTTTCGAGAAATTTGAATGTGTGGTATGAGATTCATGATGATTTTCGTAGTCCATTTTATACTTGTTTGAATGATTAGTCATGTAGGGAATGTATTCACTATATAATTTCTTTAAATGTTTTATTTATTTTTTGCTTGATGGTATAAAGGTTTTTGTATTGTAATATTAGGCTGCATAATTTTGGGGAAGGCATGTACTTTGATTCACCTATGAAGATGTTTATGTTATATTCTTATTTACATCTGTGTTGTTTTTTTTAGTTATAAATTTCTTATGAAGTGATGCTGTATGGTGACTTGATGTTTACTCGTGTCTTATACCTGAGAAAACTTGGCAACAAAAAAATGATACGTGAAGAAAAACATAAATAATAGTGACAACATTTCCAAATATATGATGAATTTTTTAATTTATGAGTGACAAATATTGTACATTGTTCTCATGTTCTTTTTTCTTTATATTATCTGTTGTTTTCAGATTGAACTGAAGACTGCACCAGCTGATTTCCGCTTCCCAACAACGAATCAAAGCAGACATTGCTTTACACGCTATATTGAGTTTCATAGGTATATTTCCTGAGAACAATTGGATGTTTGATCTTGTAAGTTGTACCAAGTTTATTTGATAACTGGGTATAGCAGCCTACAGTGGAACTGGTCAACCGTCATTCTGTCTTGTATCTAATTTTTAATTTGGATACTGCATCCTTCGGGTATTAATTAAGTATGGTTGCTAAGGTTTCCGTTTGCAATATTCTTTCTGTGGTCCCGTGATTTTTAAACGAGCCTTAATGTACGCGAGGTGATCAAAAGAATTCCATTGCTAAGCTTTGCTCAGTTGGTTTGGTTTTATTGATATGCTGATGCTGACACCTGTAGTCATCTTACCTGGGAGCTTCACGTGTAACACGTTGCAGCTAAGAATTATTTATATAGAGACCATCTGGCATAAAAATTGATAAACCTATAGGTTGCTTTTCACCGAATAGATAATCCTCAGATCATGGAACTGTTAATTTCAACTTTAGACTAAATTTAATTAGTAAATTAGCCCAAGCATGGACTAAATTTTAGTCATTGTGGTTCACTTTTCATGGGATTACTGTAACTGGGGAGACTCGGAGATGGTGGGATTATATAGGCCCCATACAGATGAACCAGAAAGTGATCAAAATTAGTTCATAGGATTAGTTAAAAGGAGTAGTATGATAAAATTAGTGCAACTTGTAAATAATCTAAGGATTCTAGCACTTGCAAAGAAGCATTGCCATAGTTGCAATGCATAATTTTCGTATGGGGCCTTCTATTGAGTTTAAGTTCACTCTTGTACTGGTGTTGAGTTGCAGTCTAGTTGTATAGAATGACTGAATAAGAAATGACTGCAGTATCAATCAAACAAATAAAATATTGTTCATGATCAAAGTTGGAATGAGTTTATGTATTCTGGCATGCCGTCTGTCTGAGGTGATCTTGTTTGTTTATTGTTTATATCAGTTTTTTTTGGGCGTCACTGAAAACTGGTTTGCAAAGTGAATAAGCTGTTTATGATAATTTTTTATCTATTGATGACCTGATTTGATATTATTAAGTGATTTAAGATGATCGTTTATTTAAGTAAAGTATATTTGCAGGTGCGTGGCAGCAAAGGGTGATGGATCCGCTGAATGTGAGAAATTTGCCAAATACTACCGTTCTCTGTGCCCGGGTGAATGGGTAAGCCATTTGCTATCCCTTGTTTTTTCATGAACAATATTTTTTATGGCACTTTCGCTCGTAAAGTCTTCGAATTTCTTAATCTCTCAACAAAAAGCAGACAACTATGAGAGCAGGCAAAGCTAAGGGTTGTCTGCTCCTTTAAGTATAAATTCTTATTGATGATTTTTTCTGCTCTAAAAGATGTGTGGCTCACCTTTCCTGCACGTGTTTCCGGGTGTTGATTGAATGACTAAATTGTACATTTTTCCGTAAGGGAATCCCGGTTTATCCTTATTCTCATACATGTTCAAACTTGTCATGCCAATATATACTCTAATATTTCTAGAGTTGTCTCAAGCACAGGTTCCTCATAAACGTAAATTTTTAGCAAAAGTGTAGGCTGATGGCAATCATCTGTCAATTGATTGGTTATAACATGATACTACTGGCATGTGCACTTGTTCTCTCTTGTTCTAGTGCCAACTTATGACTTTCTTATCATTTTATCTCTTCTTTATTTATCTCTCCCGGATAGATAATTATTATGTTAGATAATTATATGGTTGATTGTTGTCCTACATTTTGCAGGTCGATAGGTGGAATGAGCAGAGAGAAAATGGTATATTTCCAGGACCCCTTTAATTTATTATGATCTCATTGAATGAGACATGGAAACTTTCATTATGGCATCTCTGTTTGAAATTGGATTAGTTTTTTTTGTTTTGCTTTAAGAGAATTTCCAGAAATAAATAGTTATTTGGTTATCATTTGTTTTGAACCTTAATTTGCTATTCATTTTAGTGTTGGTGACTTTTAAGAATGGTTTGAGAAGAAGTTTATCTTCTTAGCACCGAATTTTTTTCCTTGGTATTTGTAAGATTGTTTTTACCAACTACCAGAGTTGTACATGCTTGATTGATAAAATCTCCTATTAATTAGCAGTTAGCTATGTAATGTTAGCATATTTATGGTCTCTGTTGGTGATGATATGTCATGTGTCAAGGACAAAAACCTGCAGTAAATTGATACATCAATTTAGAGCTATAAGATGGTTGCAAATAAGACTATTTTTTAGAGTTTTGCCCACGGGGGTGTAAAAGTTATCAACAAATTTTCTTCAAGTATGGAATGATTCAATTTGCAAATTTTAATGTGTCTTCAATCCTTTATGGTGGAAGCAAAACCCACAGTTAACTAAAGGTACTAAAAGAAAAAACCTGCTGCTCTCTCCCTCTCCTCTGTTTCTTTCAATTGTTTACACTCTTCAAGAAGTGTCCATCATGCATTTTAAGATCTATTTTAAGGATAGTTCTCTAATTTATTTTTAAAATTTCTTTTATTGCATAAAAATTTTAAAAAAATTATATAATAAAAGAAAATTTTGAAAATAAGTTATGCAATTATCCTTAAAATGTACTTTAAAATGCCGGGGAAAAGTTTAAACAATTGGGTGAGACGGAAGAATGATATAAATCGATTGTTTGTACGGAGGTGGTAGGAGATTTTAATTTTAGAGTAAAAAGCACTACGTGTACTTTAATTTATACGAAATCTGCACTTGGGATACTACAGTTCAAAAACCCCTATTTGAAATACGGTACTTTCAAACTTTCTGCACAATGTGTACTTCCGTCAATTTGGCTCTAACACCGTTAGTTTGGCGAGGGCACTTTCGTCCTTTCAACTGTATAGAAATCTTGGCGAGGGCACTTGGCAATACAACATTTCATCAGAAATCTGCATTTGGGATACAACATTTCGTTCGTTGTGTATATTGAATATCTGTAAATTCTGGGTTTATGGTTATATTGTAGGTGTTCCCAGCTTTAATTTGATATGTAAAATGTAGCTTACCATTTAGGAATGAAGGAAATCGAATTTGGCCGAATTTTCTTTGACTTTGTCGGAAATCGAGTGATCTTACTGTTTTTGTAGAGAATATGGTACCAGGTCCAGAGGTGTTAGGGACGAGTTAGAGGTAATCTAGGCTTCAGTTTAAGACCCAGAACACTGTGATTGGTTTTTGTTTTTGGTAAGATTCGAATTCAAGAATTTTGGTAAAAATTCAAACCATTCGTTTATAACTCCTGTTAATTGTTAGTATTAGAGGTGTTAGGAGTTTGATGGTGTGAGTCATAAGCTTCGTGTTGGGACATTAAACGTGTGATTTGGTTTAGTGTTTTGTAAAAATGTTAGTTGGCCGGAATAGAGGTTTAAGCTCGCCGGAAACATGTTCAAATGGTTCGTTATTCAATGTTGTGATGTTTTGGTACCAGAGTAGTGCTGGGAATGTGTAGCTTGTTTACTAGACTAAAAACGCATCAAAAATCAGATCAAACCGTATGAAAACGAGGGTAAACGGGGAAGGGGTTGGTTCGCCGGAATGTGTTGGCCGGCCGGACTCTAGCAACTATTTGCCGGATTCTGCAGTGATGAAGAACATTCATCATATTCCTGATTTATTTTATTTTTGTTTTAATTGTTAGATGAATTTGATTTGTTTTGGTAAAGGGTGTGGTAGAAATTTTGGTTTTAACCTTGTTACTACTTACCATGGCAGTTAGTTTTAAAAAGAGTGTTACTTTTACCTTTTGTGGTAAAAAGTTTATTTACTTTTCTAATTTATTTTGATTTTGTAAATTGTTTTAAAAAGATAGAGAATCATTTTGTGAATGGAGTTTAAAATTCAGAATTATTTCTGAATATTCATTCATCTGTTTATTTAATTTCTGAAAGGACGAAAGTGTCCTCGCCAAAGTAACGGCGTTAGAGCCAAATTGACGGAAGTACACGTTATGCAGAAAGTTTGAAAGTACCGTATTTCAAATAGGGGTTTTTGAACTGTAATATCCCAAGTGCAGATTTCGTATAAATTGAAGTACACGAAGTGCTTTTTACTCTTAATTTTATTGGTAAGAAGTTGTAGATTTTTTATTTTTATACATTAGCTTAAAATTTGTGATCACACAGATTTTTTTTATAGTATATGAACTTTTTTTTAATTTAAAATGAAATTTTAAAGATATGAATTTTATAAGCTTAAAATTTTAAATATTATGATTTCATATTTGTTATATATATGATATTGTTGAAAAAGAAAGAATTTTAGCTTGAACATATAGGAAGGATGATACGTTTAAATGTAAAAATAATTGGTTAGATTTTAGTTATATAATATTATTATTTTAATTTATTTAAATAAAACTATACGTGATATTACTGAAAAATAATAGATTTTAGTTAGAAAAAATAGAATAGATAACGTGTTTTCATTTTGGTTAGTTATTAATATTATAATATTATTATTTAAATTGTCCGTAGTAATTTTAGAAAGGATAATTTTAGTTAGATAAAATATAGAATATAATATTTTTTTTTTGCTAATTCAATATAATATATTTTACCTCAAAAAGAAATTGATTTGTTACTAGAAAAATAAAAAATAATATGTTTTACCTAAAAAAGAAAATTGATAAGTTATTAGTTATTATATATAATTAAGTAAGGATGATTAATTAATAATTATAAAAAATTAATTAAGGATAATTAAGTAAAAACAGTGGGTACCGTCGATCGATCGACCAATCGACCAAATTTTTAATGTTTCGATTTTATATAATACTAGCTTAAAACCCGTGCGATGCACATATGTTCTTTAATATAATGAGAACTTTATTTTAATTTGAATTAAAAAATTTAAGACATGAATTTTGTTGGCTTCAAATTTTAAATGATATGATCTAATAATAATTATATACTAGCTTATAGCCCGTGCGATGCACGGTTTTTTTTTTATTTAATAAATAAATTTTTGTGTGTTTTACTTTGAAAATTGCTATTTTAATATATGAGTCATGGGAATTATTTGAGTAGACTTCAGAGTTAATTTTTAAATAATTTACAATATGATTTTAAATTTTATTAACGACATTTTAAAAAGTTAAATCCTTAAATTAATTTTTTTATCATTACAACGTTAAACCTATATAAGTAATCATTTTTGTTTGAATTTTTTAAATCATTTACATTAATATATACTATTTTCAAAAAGTATTTAAAATTTATATCTTGATATTGAAATTTATGTATAAAATTTATTATTTAAATTGATTCAACAATTGATTCATTATGGCCAAGGCTTTGATGTATGTGGCCTGTGGGGATTGTCGATCTGGTTTTTGTTTGTACTTAATATATAAACAGCTTTTTTTTAATTTTTTTTGGAAATTGTTGTTCTATAGAATTTACTATTGTTTTGATCTTTGTTATTGAAGTTATCTTGTGAAGCATTATAATAAATGAAATCATTATTACCTTTTCAATTTTTTAAAAATGTAAAATTGTAGTCATATTAATTTCGTAAGTTTATCATGTCTCATACCGTTTTAAAGTTCTAATATCAAAGTTTTGAAATTTAATAAATTAAAATTCAACAACATATACAGTATACAATTACTATATACAATTATTTATAAATTAAAAATAAATGACTATGTATAATTACATATAAATTATTTATAAATTATTTATGAATTATAGATAGTAATTATCTATAGCAGGTTATAAGTTAGTATAATAAATTAAAGATTATTTTGTTAATTTCATATGTATTGTAAAATCGTCCAAATCATTTTACGAATTGAAAATAGAGCATAAATATTGAATTGAACATGTAAAATTTTATATATATCAATTTTTAAATAACGTTTTGATATGTAAATTAATAACAAATAAATATTAAAAGAATTAATATAATTATAAATATTAAAAAAATGAACTGTGCATTATACAGGTTATGAAAATATTTGTATTATAATTTATTTATAAATTAATAAATCATTTATAATAATTTGATATTATTAAATTTAGATGCACGATTATTTTTTTCATTTTTTTATTTAATAAATCATTTTTTTGTGTGAATTGATATTTTTATGTATGTCGTCATTGAATTTTTTTCTATTAAAATATCTATTTAATAATTTTTTATTAAATTGCTATTTAATAATTTTGAGAAATAATGATAATAATAATAATAATGATAATAATAATAATAATATAAAGATAAATCATTAAATAATTATATTTTTTTATTAATGTTAAGTTGAGAATTTCAAATTTTGTAAAAACCATTGCACCGTTAAACTGATATATGTAATAAATTATCTTAAATTTTTCTTTTCCTTATTTACATTAATATATTCTATTTTAAAAACAATGTTTAAATATTTGTATCTTGATATTGAAATTTATGTGTAAACTTTTAAATATTATTTTGTGTTTTGTAGGTTGCAGATTTGCGAAAATATATTATATGAAATTTTTAAATTTAAGTTTCCCACTTTAATTGATAATTTTTTTAACAATTTATTTATTATCAACCTTTATTTAATTATTAAATTTCCCACATTAATTTTTTTAACATTAAATTTATAGTAATAATTTATTTAATAAGTTTCCCACTTTAATTGATAATTTGTACATTGTTTTAAATTAAAAAAATTCACGTCCATTAGCAACAGAAATATATACGTACAAATTTTTTGACAGCACAGGAGAGCACCAGATCAATTTGCACGTGAAAATCATGTAGCTGAACAGATTTTTTTATGCCTATGCTCAAGAATCATAGAAAACCCTCTAGTTTTAAAATTATACAATATATTATAATATTATATGTTAGTCATGAATAAACGTGCCACAAGCAGAGTCAATGGGTGAAGGTAGTCAAAATTTCTATGGATGATTTTGGAAAGATAAAGGAGGAAGCTATGTCTTTGGCTAAGCTACTGGATAAGGATACGGTGAAAGCTTTAAGGATGGATAATAGAAATATTATCAGGTATGTGGTTAATCAATTGCACAGGATCAAAGGATGTGTTAAGAAGAAAGACTTAGAGGGAGTTGTAAGAGGAGATGAATTGGCTTTGGAACGTGCTCTTAGGGCACTCTTATTATGCTCTTGGGAAGGTCCTATTGTTAAATTTGAGGATCCAGATCTTCAAAGGAAAGCGGAAGTGTCAGAAATTCTAATGAAAGATCTAGTTATTGGGAACTACAATTGGGTGGATAGAAATACCAGGTTAATGGTGAAGCAAGGGGATAAAGAAGGGCTGAGAATGGCTTCCAACCAGTTCCACTATAGTAGTCTGCGGGGTTTTAAGAAAAAAGAATTTGTGGGTTGTAACGATCCAATTAGCCATACTTCCCAGGATGATTATGGTCATTCCAAAGAGGAGGGTGATTGGACGGTGGTCAAGAGCAGGAGAAGATCTAAAAAACAAAAGGTGGATCTACTATGTACCATCTTTGTGACTAAGATCACTGAGAAGGCAAAATCGAAAGAAGTGTGGAGTTTTTTCAAAGGCGGAGGGGATGTTTTGGATATTATCTTACCCAGAAAAAGAGACAGATTCAACAATAGGGTGGGATTTTTCAAGACAAAAGATTTAGCTTCTTCGGTGGCTCTAATAGATGCACTAAGAGGAAAGAGCTTATTAGGTCAGAATATTGTAATGAAAGTGAATCATCCAAATGGTGGTAGGCAAAATGTTACTTCATCAGGGAATGTTATTCCTAAGGCCCCTCTATTGAAAGAGGCTGTAGTCAAGGCAGCGGAGAGTGGAGTTAATCCAAAGGAAGTCAGCTCCAAAACTACAAATCCGGTCAAACATTATGATGAATTTGTCCAGGCAAGTCAAGATGAGAGCCAGAAGACTAATCAAGAGGATGAGGTTTCGCAGGAACCTTTGTTGCTAAGTTCTAATGATGATGTGGATAATATTTTGAGTAAGAGTATTGTAGTGTTCACAGAATTCAAAATGAGAGCAACAATATTACAAGAAGTCTTGCAGGAATTGGGTTTCAATAACATCATGGTCACTGAAGTTAATTGTCTTAAGTTTTTGTTGTCATTTGATTCTGAGGAGGACAAACTAAAGTTTGATTGCAAGAATATGAAGGATTGGATTAAAAATAGTAGGGAGTTGACTGCAGATGATCTGATTATTAAAAGGAAAGCTCTATTAGAAATTAGAGGATTGCCAATTTCGGCTTGGAAAGAGGAAAATCTAGAGACTTTGACTCAAGAGATGGGTGATTGGGGTTGGTGGACTAACAAATGGAAGGACAACTACATTTTGGAAAATCCTCTAGTTTTTGTTTACACTGATTCAATGAGGAATATTGAATTAGAAAGGAAAGTTGCCTGAAGAATGTCATTTATTCAATAGGAATCAAGGAGAGGGACAATTGGTTGCCAGAAGGTAGTTTTGATTTCCCTTCATCTTTAGTTGATTCAAAGGAAGTTTTTAAGAACTCTGGGGGTAAGTCAGGAAGTCTTCATGGGAAGGATAATGAGAGAAAGCATTTTGAAGATCAAGTTGAATCTATACAGGATTATTCCTTTATTTCCAGGGTGTCAGATTCTATTGATGTTGTGGATAACTTAGGAGTTATGGTTAGACAGGGTTCTACTATTGATAGGATAAACTGTTTGGAGAATATGGGATCCCAAGTAAATAATATAAGATGTTGTAATAGTTCCTCAGATTTACCAGACAAGAGCACTAGCAATAGTTTTCACTTGGATGGAAATATGGATGAAGTGCAGAATTCAGTTGGAGGCAATTATTCATCCTTGCTAGGGAGTTCTCAAAACACCATTTGCAAAATTCTGGGCAATACTAAGATTAAAGGAGTGGGTAGGCCTAAAAATAGGAAAAAAAGGAATCCGTTTGAAATTGGCAGAAGTAAATTATTAAAGAGTCAAATTCCCAAGTTCAAGAAGCGGCGATAGTCTGGTACAATCACTTCTGGAAAGGTATTGAACTCTCAAAGTTTGGAGGTTCAAGAAGAAGCAGCTTCAATTGTTGACATGGCTCTTAGGCTTGGGCTCAGCCTTAGGAAGAATAAGGCTGAGACTATCAATGTGGTTAGTGAGCAACTAGCCAAAGGTAATATCTGAGGTAGTTTATACTACAGTAGTCTTCATCTTGTTTTAATGGGATTACAAAAAATCTTGAGTTGGAATATTAGAGGTTTTGGTAGTGGGGTCAATAGAAAGAATTTGAAGGAACTCATCAGCAAGAATCAACCAGATATTGTTTGTCTTCAACAGACTAAATTAGAAAAGATTGAAGGTAGAATTATTGAGGATATTTGGTCTGATTCTAATGTCCAGTGGATTTTTAAGCCTTCTAATGGTTTATCAGGAGGCCTTCTTTCATTTTGGAGTAAGGAGTTTGTTGTGCCCAAAATCTCCATGAGCTAGATTTAGGCCCATTAATCTATAGAATTCGGTCCATACGAGCTAGAAGATTAATCCAGTACGAGTTATGAAGATCAAATAGAAGAAATGACTAAGGAAAGTATGAATATCAGGAGGTTCCCAACGGTCAGGAAGCTGAGCTGAGCACTAGAAGACCAGGTTCCTCCAAGCAGAAGAGTTCGAGTTAGCATAGCAACAGCCACAGAGATGATAAAAGCACGTGAAGAGTTATCCAGTCTAACCAGTTTGTTGTTTGTGCAGGTATTGACGCCTAAAGGGAGGTCCCTAAGCGATATGTCCCGAAATAAGGAGGTTCCTGAGAAACAGGCTCCTAAGATATAGGTTCCTGAGTACCAGGTTCCTACGAGTTGCCAACAGAAGGTTCTAGAGGCCATCTAGAACAGATAAACGAATTGATATTGGAGTATAATTCTAGGGCGCAGATGATCCTAGAATTATCTCTGATCAACGAGAGAATTATAGTAGGGTACGAACTCGAGTTTGTGCTCTACTTAGCCAACTAGTTCGTGGAAGGCTCTAAAGGAACCTGAGTCCTACACGAACTAGGCGACCGAATACAGCTATTCCAGTAAGAGACAGAATCATATTAGAACTACGTGAGCTTGATCCCTATATATACAAGGGTACGTAGGCACCTCAGGGGTACGACGCACTAAGTTCTCTGATTTTCTCTAAAGGCACCTGAGATTATTGGAGATACCCTCGAGCTCAGCTCAACCCCCACAAACACAACCCAAACCTTTTCATAGAACAGTTGATCGCTAGCCTATACAACTACCTGTAGACCTCACATAAGTTGATTACGAAATCCACTCATCAACATTGGCGCTAGAAGGAGGGCTAGTTAATATCTTAAGAGTGGAAAAGATGTCAGGCAACTCTGATAGCGTAGCAACCCGTTCTGAGCGACAGGTTCACGAGGGGAACATATCTCCTCCCAAAGCACCGAAGGTTACTAAAGCAGCTATGATGGAAATCTTAAAGACTGTGGGAGAACGTTTGTCGACTTTAGAGCAGGCTTCAAGCAAAAAGAAGAAAAAGAAGACAAAGAAAGGCAAGAAGTCGAAAGTTACTCCGAAACAGTTGAATTTTGAAGAATCTGAGAATGGAGAGGAGGTTCCAGACGATGGTGGAGAACCGAAGCAAAATAATGGTGATGAAGAGCTAGAGAATCCTGAGAAGAGTAAAACTGTTAGCAAGGGCCGTACAGGGTCCAAGGGAAAGAAGAAAACCAAGACTGGAAGTTCCTCACAGAAAAAGAAGAAAGATAAAGACCCATCTGTTGAGATAATTGAAGAAGAGAGTACGGACTCAGATGAGGATACTGAGGAATCAGGCACTGCAGAGTCGCAAGAGGAAGAAGGAACGAGTAAGAAGACAAAGGCAGAAGTTACTGGGGAGGTGATAGCAGAAGATGTCAAGAAAATTTTGGCTCAACTCAAGGACGAAAAGAATCTTGCTGTGAATCCTATAACAGCTTCTCCTTTCACCAAGAAGGTTCGAAAGTCGGCTCTGCCCAGGTCTTATAGGCCTTCGAATGAGTTGAAATTCGATGGGACTACTGATCCCATTGAGTACCTTAGTCGTTTTGACACAGAGATGGACGTCTATCAAGTGAAGGAAGCTACCAGATGCAGGTTACTGGCTGCAACTTTACAGGGAGGAGCCCATCAATGGTTCAAAAGGTTACCTGCAGATTCGATTGGTTCTTGGGCAAGTATGGGGAAGCTCTTTGTCACTCAATTTAGAGCATCTGTTGCATTCGCACCACCGACCAATACCTTAGCCAATATCAAACAAAGACCTAGTGAGACGTTGACAGAATATTTCAAGAGGTTTAATGCGGAGGTTCCTAAAGTTAGGAAAGCATCTGAGGAAACCATAAAGAATTTCTTAATTGCTGGAGTCAAAGGAGGCTCGGACTTTTGGAAAGCACTTCAAGGAAAAGAACCAGAGACGTTGGCAGATTTTTACGCCCAGGCGGAACCCTTTCGTCTGGTGGAGGAATCTCTAGCCGAATTAAGGAAGGATCCAGATTTCGTAAGGCAAAGTGGAAGCAAGAGGTCGAGACAAAGAAGCCCCAATGGTCGTGACAATAAAAAGGTGGTTAGTCGCACATCCCAGGTGAAGCCTGAAGCTGTGAATCCCACTAAACCTGTCATGGGTCAGGTACCTCCACCAGCTTCCTACAACAACAATAAACATGAGAGACCTGTCTATGAAACTTTCACCCCTTTGGCAGCCCCGATCGATCATATCTACGCGGTGAATGAGAAGTCCTCATGGTTTAAGAAGCCTTTCAGAACTGGTCCCCCAGGGAATAAGAATGAGCGCCCATACTGTGACTTTCATGATAACAACGGGCATAACACTGCGGATTGTCGTCACCTCAGAGACTTAATTGAAACTCTAATCAGACAAGGGCAGTTGAGTGAATGGGTGGCTCAGGAAGGTAAAAAGTATAGAGATGAGAAGACTCAGAAGACACAGACACAGGAACCTGTCTTGATGGAAGGACCACCTAAGGCTGGGTGCATACGCACAATTATAGGGGGTCCCCACATTGGAGGAAGCAGCAGGAATGCCATGGAGAGGTATACCCGTGAGGCTAAAGAACGTCCTTTAACCAGTATTTACAATCTGTCACAGAGGTCCCCAAGGTTGTTTGAAGGAGAAGATGCAGATATTACTTTCACTGAAGAAGATGCTTCCTGGGTGCACCATCCCCATACCGATGCTTTGGTAGTAGAGGCAGGAATTGGGTCTTATGAGGTTCATCGAGTGCTAGTTGATAATGGAAGCTCTGTAAACTTGCTATCTTACTCAGCTTTCAAGAAGATGCATTTTCTGGACAAAGATTTAACTCCAACAAACGATACCTTATATGGATTCACTAATAATCAGGTCCCTATCAAAGGTAAGATTCGTTTGCCAGTAACTTTAGGTGATAAACCATGTTGCATTACACAGTTGGCAGAATTTATCGTTATAGAAGAGAATATGAATTACAATGCTATTTTGGGAAGACCCATTTTGAAGGAGATGAGGGTAGTAACCTCCATTTACCACCTAACTATGAAGTTCCCAACACCAAATGGAATTGGTATAGTTCGAGGATGTCAGTATGAGTCTAGAGAGTGTTACACCAAAGCTTTGCAACATGCGGCTAAGGCTGCTAAATTGCCTGAACCTATGGACGAGGTTCCTGATGATTTTCCAGGAAAGAACCCAGACAAAATAACGCTCGACCTGCGCAGTCCGCCCTTGGAAGGTTTTGTGTCAGCATCCTGTAGAGCAATAAGAATTGAGGAGATCATGGAAGAGGAACCTCATGCTGAATTTCCGGTTTTTCAGGGACCAGATACCCCTTACTTACTGATAGAAAGTGCACCCCCTACGGACAAGGATGGCGACGTGTGTATGGTAGAAGGATTGGATGAAGAAAAATCCCGGAAACTGAAACATAATGGAAGCAATGAAGACAGTCAGCCAGCATCAAAGAGAAGGAATGTCATGCATGAAGTCCAGGAACCTCAAGAGGACTCAATCACAGAGATGGAAGTAGACTTAGACCCTCGAATGCCAGAAACCATGGTTAAGGCTGGACCAGCTGGTGAAACTTTGGATGTGAAGATCAATGACAAAGATGGTACAAAGGTGTTGAAGATTGGAGCTCAACTCGATCCAGCCTTAAAGGAATCTCTCATTACCTTTTTGGGCAAGAACCTGGATGTGTTTGCATGGTGCCATGCAGATATGGAAGGGATAGATCCAAGGGTCATGTGTCATAAGTTGAATATTGATCCAGAAAAGAAAGGAGTGAGACAGAAGCGAAGACCAGTTAGTGGAGAAAGAACTCAGGCATTGAAAGAAGAGGTCGACAGATTATTGGATGCAGGATTGGTTAAGGAATCTTTTTACCCAGTATGGTTGGCAAATCCTGTTTTGGTAAAGAAACCTAATGGAAAATGGAGAACCTGTGTGGACTTCACAGATCTCAACAAAGCATGCCCGAAGGATAGCTTCCCATTACCACGGATTGATCAGTTAGTGGATGCAACAGCTGGACATGCCCTCCTTAGCTTCATGGATGCATATTCAGGTTACAATCAAATCCCTATGTATGAACCTGACCAAGAACATACTTCTTTTATTACGGATAGAGGTCTTTATTGCTATGTATGCATGCCATTTGGATTGATTAATGCTGGAGCCACATACCAACGGTTAGTGAATATGATGTTTAAAGACCAAATTGGCCATACTATGGAAGTATATGTGGATGATATGCTAGTTAAGTCTAAGGAAGCTTTTGACCATATAAAGCACTTAGAAGAAATGTTTGGAATCTTGCGAAAATACAGAATGAAGCTGAACCCTAAAAAATGTGTGTTCGGGGTAGAATCAGGAAAGTTTCTAGGTTTCATGGTAAACCACAGAGGTATCGAAGCCAACCCAGCCAAGATTAAAGCATTGATTGATATGAGGTCGCCAAGAACTGTGAGAGAGGTTCAGTCTCTTACAGGAAGAGTTGCAGCCTTGAATAGATTTATTTCGAAGTCCACTGATAAGTGTCAGGAGTTCTTTAAAGCTATAAAGAAAGGAAGTAAATTCGAGTGGACCACAGAATGTGAGATAGCGTTCGAAAAGTTAAAGGAACATTTGGGGAGCCCCCCACTGTTAGCCAAACCTGTGGATGGAGAAACATTGATACTTTACTTGGCTGTATCAGAGTATTCCATTAGTGCAGTTCTGGTTCGAGAAGAAAATGGACAGCAGAGCCCAGTCTACTATGTTAGTAAAAGGTTACTTGATGCGGAAACGAGGTACACAGGAATGGAGAAGCTGGTTTTTGCATTGATTCTGGCTTCCAGGAAGCTGCGACCTTACTTCCAAGCTCACAGGATTGAGGTAAGAACCTCATATCCACTTAAGCAAGTGATGCATAGGCCAGAAACGTCTGGAAGAATGTTAAAGTGGGCTGTGGAGCTAGGACAGTTCGACATAGAATACAAACCAAAGACAGCAATCAAAGCTCAAGCTCTAGCAGATTTCTTAATTGAGTTCCCACCTCATGTAGAGGTTACCGGCCAGGAGGGGCCAAAAGAGGTGGTAGAAAACCGGGCGGATAACGACAACTGTGCACCTTGGTGGACACTGTATGTAGATGGAGCTGCTAACAGCAGTGGAGCAGGTGCAGGCATAGAGCTAGTTAGTCCGGATGGAACCAACTCTATAGCTCAATTCATTTTGCTTTTAGAGCCACGAACAATGATGCAGAATATGAGGCGTTGATTGCAGGCCTCAAGTTAGCTTTGGAGATGAAAGTGGAGAATATCAGAGTGTTTAGTGATTCGATGTTAGTAGTTTGGCAGATTCGTGGTGGTTTTCAGGCGAGAGGTCCAAGAACAGACTTGTATTTGAGGTACTCCCAGGAGTTGATCGCGAGGTTCAAAGAGGTGAAACTAGATCAAATACCTCGAGGAAAGAATACCAAGGCAGATGCATTGGCCAAGCTAGGATCTCAGAGAGAATCCACATTATTGGGGGTAATTCCACTTCAGATTCAGGAGCAACCTAGTGTTTTTAAAGAAGAAGTGATGGATATCGAATTCCAAGTTGAAGATTCCTGGATGACTCCAATACATCGTTACCTGGATAAAGGGGAGCAACCTCCCAGTCAAGATGATGCCAGGAAGCTGAGGTATCATGCAGCCAAATACGTAATCTATGATGGAATTCTGTATAGAAGAGGATTCAATCAACCTTTGCTCAAGTGTGTAGCTGGAGAGCAATGCAAGTATATCCTCGAGGAAATTCATGAAGGAGTATGTGGAAATCACTCGGGGGGTAATTCTTTAGCCATGAAGGTCCTTCGACAAGGATATTATTGGCCAACCATCAAAGCAGATGCTACAAAATTCGTGCAGGCATGCAATAATTGTCAGAGGTTTGCAAATTTTGATAATCGTCCTGTAGCACCTATCAAACCGATTGTTAGCCCTTGGCCATTCGCTGTTTGGGGAATAGACCTCATTGGAGAACTCCCAAAAGGAAAAGGAGGAGTGAAATATGCAGTGGTTGCAATTGATTACTTTACAAAGTGGGCAGAAGCAGAACCACTTGCTAAGATTACAGCGTCAAAATTGACTGAATTTGTGTTTCGAGCCATTGTATGCAGGTTTGGCATTCCGCAGAAGCTGATTTCTGACAACGGGAAGCAGTTTGATAGTAGAGAGCTTAGAGGGTTATGTGAGCAATTTGGAATTCAGAAGGCATTTTCAGCAGTGTATTATCCGCAGAGTAATGGACAGACTGAAGCAGTGAATAAAATTATCAAGCACACTTTGAAGACGAGGCTTGAAGATAAGAAAGGAAGCTGGCCAGAGGAGCTTCCTGGAGTCTTGTGGTCGTACAACACCACGCCTAGAACTACAACTGGTGAGTCTCCTTTTACCCTCACTTATGGTTGTGAAGCTATGGTACCTGTGGAAGTTGGAACAGGTTCCTTGAGAAGAAAGTATTTTAACCCCGAGAGCAATGAGGTCAATCATAGATTGTATTTGGACATGGTCGAAGAGTTGAGAGCAGATTCGCAAGTAAAGTTAGCAGCATATCAACAGAGAGTTCGAAGGTACTACAACAAAAAGGTGAAGGCAAGACCTTTTAAGGTTGGAGACCTAGTTCTGAGGAAAGTCATGCCAAATACCAGGGTTCTGGCACATGGAGCTTTTGGAGCAAATTGGGAGGGACCTTACCAGATAAAATCAGCAATTTGGGAAGGAACTTACCACTTGATGGATATGGATGGGAACCTCATTCCGAGAGCTTGGAATGCAGAGCATCTCAAGAAGTATTATCAGTAATTCTTTTATAAATTTTTCTTAGGAAAAGTAAGGCTCTTTCAGCCCACGAATAAAGGCAGCTTATTAGTTATAGCTGACCAGTATTTTGATTTCAGTATTTAATTATGCATGTACTCGGGGGGTATTTGATCTGAACCTCCCTACTTGCAAGACAATTTTTTCAAGTATTGAGCGATGGATAGCTCTACGTTGAATATTTTGAGTGCATTTTTTGCAGCTATAGCTCCTTAATAGTTCTTTTACGTAACAATCATTACCCAAAAGAACTGGGGGGTAGTATTCCTACTTAGACAGTATTGTACATGCTATGATTTGATATTTCATATGCCAATTTGAAATTTTTTGAAACAGGTTACCTAGACTAACAGGTTCCTGTAGCATTGCGTTGTATTTTGCAGGTTACCTAAGCTGACAGGTTCCTGTAGCATTGACAGTATGTGCGAAGTATGAATACGATTTGACGAAATATGTGAACTACGAATGATTGATATGAAAAGTCCCAGGTAGCTTCCTGGGCATCGAGCAAAGTCCCAGGTAGCTTCCTGGGCATTGAGCAAAGTCCCAGGTAGCTTCCTGGGCATTGAGTAAAGTCCCAGGTAGCTTCCTGGGCATCGAGCAAAGTCCCAGGTAGCTTCCTGGGCATTGAACAAAGTCCCAGGTAGCTTCCTGGGCATTGAGCAAAGTCCCAGGTAGCTTCCTGGGCATTGAGTAAAGTCCCAGGTAGCTTCCTGGGCATCGAGCAAAGTCCCAGGAAGCTTCCTGGGCACGAGAAAAGACCTCAGGTAGCTTCCTGAGCATGAATTAAGCCTCAGGTAGCTTCCTGAGCACAATTGAAAGCCTCAGCTGACTGAGCATGATATTGTTGCCAAAAGCCTCAAGTTCCTTGAGCACGTGAATTAAAGTCCTGACAAAAGGCATCTAAAGTCCTGACAAAAGGCATCTAAAGTCCTGACAAAAGGCACCTTAAAGAGAAGCCTAATAAGCTCTCCCTCATGTGGAACCGCCTTTGGCACATGGGAAGAAGGGATAAAATCCTTAGCATTTACCTTCATAAGATGTCTAGCCTGACACATGGAGAAGAGGAATCTGTGTGGACTCCCAGAACGGCACATAGGTTCCTAGAATCGCCTCGAGGCACAAAAAGGAACCAACATGCCTCGAGGCATGTTGGGACCTAGAGAATAGGATTGGGAACCAAGCAGGTTACCTTTCCAAGAGAAAAAAGGAACCAACATGTCTCGAGGCATGTTGGGACCTAGAGAATAGGATTGGGAACCAAGCAGGTTACCTTTCCAAGAGAAAAAAGGAACCAACATGTCTCGAGGCATGTTGGGACCTAGAGAATAGGATTGGGAACCAAGCAGGTTACCTTTCCAAGAGAAAAAAGGAACCAACATGTCTCGAGGCATGTTGGGACCTAGAGATTAGGATTGGGAGCCAAGCAGGCAACCTTTCCAAGAGATGACCCGAATTAAACAAGAGAAAGACTTTATTAACTTTAACTGTTTTTTGTTTTATGTTTATTTTGCAGAATTAATACTCGAGGAACCTGGTCTTGATGAAGAAGAAGTTATTAAAGAAGGCTACGGTTTAGATTATCGATACAAGGTATAAACACAGAGGTTCCAGGTTTTACAACTCAGCTGCAGTTTGTTACATTTATTTTGAGAATAAACAAGTGGAAATATGCGTGTGTTCTGTTTCTTACAATGGGTTAGCCCACGTAAGCTTGAACATATGAGTAAGGAAGCTGAATTATTCTCTAGTGCATAACAGTGAAGTGTTTCGTGAGGTTTTGAAGAAAAGTATGTAGAAAGTTAAGATTCGAACAAAGAAATATGTGTGAGCCTACCCTGGACAAGAGATATAGCAAAAGCAAATATCATAAACCATGAAGAAAGTTATGGGTACAGAGACCCAGAAAACCAGCATAAAAGTTATTGGCACGAAGGCCATGGAAACCAAATTTAAAATTACATTTTGCGAGGCGTTACGAGGAGCCCGCGACCTCATAAAAAGTTATCAAAAGTTTTTTTAAAGGATCTTATTGAAATTACGAAGGAGGAACCTCATCGGAACCCTTGGTGGCAACAGGAGGAGTTGGAAGGATAGGCTGAACAACGTCAGGAGCAGGAACCTCTGCGGTCTCAAGGTTGGCACCTGGAGACCTCTCAACCGTTTTCACGGGAGGTACAGAGGTTGCAGCAGCAGCTTTCTCCTCGAAATCTTTGATCATCCCTACTACATCTTCACCCAAGAGGGACCAGTCTATATTGGGCATCTTCACCCATGTGGAACGTATGTAGTCATTAATACCTTCATCATAGCCTTCATCATATCTGGCCTTCTCCTTGATAAGTATGGATGACTTCACAACTTCAGCAGCAGCATTCAAGGCGTCCACCTGAGCTTCCAGTTCATTGGTTCTTTCCAACATCGACAGTTTCTCGTCCTTAAGAATCTTGACCTGACCTTGAAGTTCGATTTTCTCATTTCTTAAAGAGGTCTCCACAATCTTTGCATTTCTGACAGCCGTAGTGGCAATGTTTGCCTTATCCTCACTAGCAGCTAGTTCTGTTTTGAGTTTGCGAATCTCTCCTTGAAGTTGAAGGTCATATTGGGTCTTTACAGCAAACTCGTCGCAGTATCTAAGAGCAAAGAAAGCAGATTGAGCAGTAGCAAATCTCATGGCGTGCATGGCTTCAGTAGAACTCATTTTACTCCAGGCAGCTATCGTCTCTGTAGGAACATGGGTGTCAATCATGTCCTTGAACAAGTTGGAGGATTGATCGGGGTCGGTTTTAACTGCTTTACTTTTCCTTGACGAGCGAGTCTGGGGAGCTGCTGAGAGGTCAAGAGTTGTCTGAGCAAACTTCCTCTTTGAAGAACCAGAATGAGTAGTTTGGGAAGCAGGAGTGCCAGGAATTTGATTAATAGGAGTTGCATTCAGCGGAACCTCCTTAGTTTCAGTCTTAAAAATCTCATCCACGTTCTTGGACCTTTTGATAAATGATGGGGCTTTTGGAGCCATATCTGCAAAAGAAAATACAAGAAAGTATCAGAAATTTATATACAGAGTAAGCAGGTAAAATTGCAGATGTATAACAATAGAAAAGAAAGGACAACAACAGGGAAACTCATACCAGAAGCTGAGGGTATAAAACCTAGGGCAGATAAATTATCAGGGGTCAATAGGATCATACAATCTCTTATGGCCGAAGAGTGATTCAAAGCCTCTTCAGCTCTCATTAAACAAGCTCCAGTAAGAACAGTCTGTTTTGGAATTAATGGGCGGCAATTGAATTCAAAGCGGATAGAGGGGCAATCAAAGCAGTAAAGGAACTGCTCTTGCCATTGATCAAAGTTCTGTTTAACACCTTTTATACATCGGCCTTGATGACTAGGCCAGGCAGTCAGATAGAAACAACCGGAACCCTTCCCAGTGTCATTCAATCTGAAGAAGTAACCTAATTCATGTGCAGATAGTGGGGTTGTGAACATGCTAGTGTACAGAATGTAGGTACTAATGGCTAACCTATATGAGTTAGGTGTCAATTGGAGAGGGGCCAAGCCATAAAAGTCAAGAACCTCTCTCAGGAAAGGATGTAGAGGGAAGTACACACCAACTTTGAAGAAGGCAGCAGAGGTTACAACATTTGGAATACCTCGATCAGGTATCTTGGTATCAAACTTGTGAGCCCTCTCACCTGGCTTAGGGATAACAATGGAGCAGGATGGACGAAAACATTCCTCATACAATTTCTCTAACCTAGTCAAGGTCATAAGAGAATCCATTTTTTCACAGAAAGGTACAATTTCTTGCTTATACAACTCTCTTTCAACGGACACTTCGTTATCAAAATCAGGATCTGGGATCAAACTATGATCAGGCTTAGACACTTCTTCTCCGTCAGAGGGCCAATCATCCCCCAAATCTACAAAGGAAGGGGTAGGAAGATTTGTAGAGGGTAAGGTCGAAGGTTTGAGAAGGATGTTTTCAGGTTCGTCAATGTCTGGAACAACGACCCTAGACCTAGTTCTTTCCCCTATTGGCATCATAGAAGGTTGAATTGAAGATAAGTGGTCAGAATGTGTAGAATCAGAGGACATCTGCAAAAGACAGACGGAGAAAAATCAGGTTTTGAGTCTTCTAAAAGAGAAATAGTGGTTCTAAAGTTCTCGGACAGACATAACTATGAGACACAGGGTAGTCAGTGAATTACACAGGAGCTACGCACCATTAAAACGACTCATATCGACTACAGTATAAATCGAAAACATGTGTGTACAGAATATGAATAAACAATATTGAGTCCCAGAAGAAGTCAGGGTCACAAGACCGTAAATCGATGATCAAACAAACAGGGTATAGTAAAAGACTGTGTGAGAAGCATGGAATAGATACAAATGTACACATACAAAGACTAGAAACGAAGAACATCGACATGCAAGACACGAAAGTGCAAACAGTACGAAATGAAGTCAAAGATCATGAAAGAGCAGAAAGAAAGCAAGTCATACCTTAATTAGAAGAAAGCGGCGACGGAGAGTTTGGATTGAGTAGGTGACCGTCGGACTTCTTCTTCTTCTTCTTCTCTCTCTAAGGGTTTTGGAAGATATTTGGTAAAGGTAAAAACTAAACTTGGAGTTAGAAGTGTGTTTATATAATCAAGACAGTTCCGTACACGCGTCAGAGCATTAGTGGAGCGGTAAAAACGAAGAGGTACACGCGTGAAAGGCGTGTGAACCTTGGGAACTCATGCATTAACTACAGCTTTGGTAAATGATAAGTTTAATTCGAATTTTGAGTTATCTCCAGCTGCCAACCATTATCTCTTCCTATAGATTCTTAAATTATTAAATTTAAAGAGACGTGGAGTTGAGTGACAAGTTAGATTCCCTGAGGAGCTAAATGCAAGCATCGAGTTGATTTCGAGAGCAGCTATCTGAAGAAGAAAATAGCAAGATAACAGGTTCCTTAATACAAAGGAAGCTTACTCAAGATTATATTAAGTTGAAAATATTTTATGTCCTGTTTCCTACGCCGAGTTAACTCATGAAGGCTTGGATATAAAATGTTAAAGCAAGGTATTGTTATTAGAGTGGTTTAGTATTGATCCTCTGATCGTAGAATTAGAATAGGTTCCTTTCACATTACATGATTTCAAGGAACCGGGGGGTACTTGTTGTGCCCAAAATCTCCATGAGCTAGATTTAGGCCCATTAATCTATAGAATTCGGTCCATACGAGCTAGAAGATTAATCCAGTACGAGTTATGAAGATCAAATAGAAGAAATGACTAAGGAAAGTATGAATATCAGGAGGTTCCCAACGGTCAGGAAGCTGAGCTGAGCACTAGAAGACCAGGTTCCTCCAAGCAGAAGAGTTCGAGTTAGCATAGCAACAGCCACAGAGATGATAAAAGCACGTGAAGAGTTATCCAGTCTAACCAGTTTGTTGTTTGTGCAGGTATTGACGCCTAAAGGGAGGTCCCTAAGCGATATGTCCCGAAATAAGGAGGTTCCTGAGAAACAGGCTCCTAAGATATAGGTTCCTGAGTACCAGGTTCCTACGAGTTGCCAACAGAAGGTTCTAGAGGCCATCTAGAACAGATAAACGAATTGATATTGGAGTATAATTCTAGGGCGCAGATGATCCTAGAATTATCTCTGATCAATGAGAGAATTATAGTAGGGTACGAACTCGAGTTTGTGCTCTACTTAGCCAACTAGTTCGTGGAAGGCTCTAAAGGAACCTGAGTCCTACACGAACTAGGCGACCGAATACAGCTATTCCAGTAAGAGACAGAATCATATTAGAACTACGTGAGCTTGATCCCTATATATACAAGGGTACGTAGGCACCTCAGGGGTACGACGCACTAAGTTCTCTGATTTTCTCTAAAGGCACCTGAGATTATTGGAGATACCCTCGAGCTCAGCTCAACCCCCACAAACACAACCCAAACCTTTTCATAGAACAGTTGATCGCTAGCCTATACAACTACCTGTAGACCTCACATTGGATAGCCTGCAAGTTAAAGAGTAAAGAAAATGGATTGAGTTTCTACATTTTCAACGTTTATGCTCCTCAAAGTTCTTGTGATAAGGAGTTTCTCTGGTTGGATATAGAGGCGATGCTTTCTTCGTTAGGAGCTGTTCCCATCCTTTTAATTGGAGATTTTAATAGTGTGAGGAATGTGGAAGAAAAACTCAATTGTCAGATAAAGAACAAAGATATGCTTGTCTTTGGGAATTGGGTTCAAAATCTTAATAATTTGGATTTCACAATCTCAAATGCTAAATATACATGGATTGGTCCAGGTGGTAAAAGGAGTAGAATTGATAGAGCTTTGGCTAATGTGGAATGGTTTCATCCTCAGGACTGGGAATTATTAGCATTGCCTAGAAAAAATTCAGATCATAGGGGCATTATTCTGCAAATGGAGGCTGTCAATTGGGGTCCTAAGCCTTTCAGGGTGTTCAATATTTGGCTAAAAGATGAATCTCTTAGAGGATTAGTGTCTTCCAGGCTATTTGATAAGGAGAATGCTCATCTTCATATCCATCAAATTTCTAAGAAAGTAAGGGACTCAATTAGGTTGTGGAATAAGGAGTGTAATGTTAACATTTTTGAGAAAATCAAAATCCTGGAAGTCAAATTAGCTAAAGCTGATGAGGATAATGCCCATTGTAATATTTTGGTAGGTTTGAAGCAGGAATTGGAAGATAGTTGTTTGATTAGGGATAGCATGCTTAAACAGAAATTGAGAATTAGCTGGCTCAAGGATAGGGATAGGAATTCCAAGTTTTTCCACAATGTTATTTGTAGAACGAGGCCTAGGAATTCTATAAAAAGCATTGTTTGGAAAGGTGTAATTCATCGAAATCCTTCAGCTATAAAGGAAATTTTCAAATCTCAGTTCCAAAATATTTTCCAAGCAAGTAAAAATTCTATGTTCAGCCCCTCTCCATTGCTTTTGAAAATTATGTCTTCTGATGATGTGAATTGGTTAGAAAGATCTTGCTTAGAGGATGAAGTGGTAGTAGCTTTGGATCAATCAGGGAAGGATAAAGCTCCAGGGCCTGATGGCTTAAATATGGGTGTCATAAAAAGTTTCTGGTCCTTTCTGAAGCCCAAGATTTTGGAATTTATTAGTAAATTCCTGAGCACTGGTGTTTTGCCTAAAGGTTTGAACTCTTCTTTCATTGCTTTGGTTCCCAAGGTTTCCAATCCCTCCAAGGTTTCAGACTATAGACCAATTAGTTTGATTAACTGTTCTTTGAAATTGTTATCCAAAGTTCTGGCAAATAGATTGTCTTCTCTAATAGGGAGGCTGATTAGTGAGTGTCAAAGTGGTTTTATTAAGAGTAAAGTGCACTTTGTGTACCTGAAGTTTGGTCTTGACACCACTTGCACTGCTGAACTTTAAAACCGAGCATATGCAATACTGAACTCGCAATTTAATTACACGTTATGTACTGCCGTCAAATTCAGTCTAACTCCGTTAGAAACATAGGGGTAAAAATGTATTTTACTCATCAAACAATTCAATTAAAATAAAAATCAAGAACACCTTCCACCTCCGGTCCTTCCACCTCCAGAATCCGGCGACCGGAGGTGTAATTCGGCGAGCTCAATTTCCGGCTACAACACCATAAAATGCAGCACAACACACAATTCTACAGCTAAACGAATTCCCAATATCTGGACAACAATAACCCAACAAAACACACTAAAAATTTGATCAAAACGAACCAAAGAAATAGATTTTCCACCTCGCAACAACCAACAACAGCCTCCACCATTCTACCTCTATCCCTTTGCAACCATCCACTTCCTCCCATTTCGCGACTCTAACCTCACAACCCACCTCCCTTCTTCTTTACCTCCGTTTACCACAACATCCCACCTCCGTTTTCTTCTTTGTTCATCACCAACAGTTCATTCCAGCCTCTCCCTTTTCATTCAAAACTCACCACCTCTGCCACCACTCCTTCACCGCCATTCAACCTTCACCAGTCCCACAACACAACCACCCAGCCACACTTCAACGCCTCCACCGTTATTCTTCAACAGCCAATACCCGTAACAAAACCACATCGTCTTCTTCTCTACACTACCAGCCATTACTCCACCACCGTTCCTCTTCTCCTTCGTCTTCCCGTTCACCGCCACCGCTCCTTTTCCCGCCTTCGCCCAACAACACAGCTGCTCCGCCCGCCACCAAACCCACAGCCAACAACACCACATCTCCATCTCTCATCTCACTCTCCTCTTAATTCAAACCCTTTGACCTCCTCTGCAACTCCTGCACCTCCCCGCCTCAGTCATCGTTCCATCCAAAATCGAAATCAAACATGAACGAAAACCTAGACTAAGCTCTGAATCACAATCTGATTTGAATCTCATCTTTCCATCGCAATCTAACTCCGCTATCAATCAGACATGTGATGTACATCCCATCACTCGATTCGAAACAACTTGCTCTACTTCATCCGATGAATCTAACAACGCGACATAATGTAACAGCAACTTGACTCGATCAATTGTCTCTAGCGATTCAAACTCAGTGACGATTCAAACTCAATTATTGTTGTGTATATAGGTGTGTATATAGATTTGAGAGATATAGGTTTGAAGAAGGGAGAGGGAGATAGGAGTAAGCAGTTAGGGTTTAGAGAGGGAGATATTGGAGATGAGAGAGGAGAGATGACTGCGTCCATGGCCGGCGGAGATGCGCTGGCGAGGGAAGAAGAGGGAAAGAATTGAGGAGTGCGTTGAAAGGGGGAATAAAATACGAGAGAGAGAGAAATGAATAAGAGAGAGAAATTCTAATTTCTATTTATTAATTAAAGTATTAAAATGATTTTTAAGCCATAGCAAAGAATTGGATAGGAAAGTACAATTTTACCCCTTTCAAACTAATGGAGTTAGTACCACACTGACGGCGATACACAAAGAAGAAGTAAATTGTGAGTTCAGTATTGCATATGCTCGGTTTTAAAGTTCGGTAGTGCAAGTGGTGTCAAGGCCAAACTTCATGTATACAAATTGCACTTTACTCTTTTATTAAAGGAAGACAGATCTCTGAAGGAATATTCATTGCCAATGAAATAGCTCACTCCATTAAATCTGGCAAATCTAAAGGCCTAATTATCAAACTGGACTTTGAGAAAGCCTTTGATTATGTTAATTGGGAGTTTTTGATAGATATTATGTCTTCTTTTGGGTTTGGTAATAAGTGGTGCTCCTGGTTAAAAAATTACTTCTCTTCCATGAGAGCAAGTGTTTTAGTGAATGGTTCTCCCTCCTCTGAATTTGCATTACTTAGAGGAGTTAGGCAAGGAGATCCTCTGTCTCCGTATTTGTTCAATCTAGTTGGTGAGGTTTTCAATCAGATGATGGTTAAAGCTTTGGAGTTGGGTTTAATCAAGGGGATTAAAATTGCAGAAGCCTCTATGTGCCACTCTCATTTGCAATTTGCTGATGATACCATTGTCTTTTTGGATAATAGTGAAGGAAGCTTGAGAAATTTCAAGAAAATTCTTCAGTGTTTTCAGCTAGCTTCAGGTCTTAAGGTGAACTATTCCAAAAGCTTTATATACTCTTGGGAATGAACCTTATGATTCCTTATTGAAGTGGAAACAATTGTTGGGTTGTTCTATAGGGGAGTTTCCATTTAGTTATCTAGGAGTTCCTATTGGGGCAAATCCTAAATCTCTAAGTTTCTGGCAGCCTTTGGTTAATTCAGTGGACTCTAGTTTGTCTAAATGGAAATGTTCAAATTTGAATCAGGCTGGTAGGAGGGTTCTTATTCAGTCTACTATTAATAACTATCCATCCTACTGGATGTCCTTATTTAAAGTTCCTAAAGGAGTTTTACTTCGTTTGGAAAAACAAGGAGTTTTTTCTGGAAAGAATTAGGAGATAATAATTTAGTTAGGAGGAAACTTCATCTGTTAAGGTGGGATTCAATTTATGCTCCTAAGAAATTAGGAGGGTTGGGTTTGCAAAAGTTGGAATTCAAGAATAATGCCTTACTTGGGAAATGGTTCTGAAAATGGTGGACAGATAGAAATAAGCCCTGGAGGAAGCTCATTGTGGATAAATACAACCTTAATTCTCACCTAGGTTTAGAACAATGTGGCCTAATCAATAATATCTCTGGCATTCTAAAAGGCATCAGCTCAATAATGTTTGACTCTCGAATGTCTCAAGTGCTAAGCTCAATCATATTTAGTTGGAAGGTTGGTAATGGGTTGGAGGTCTTTTTCTGGGAGGATCAGTGGTGGGAGGGGGGTCCTTTGGCTTCTTCTTTTAAAAGACTGTACAAGCTCTCAAGATGGAAACAGGTTTCGGTCAAATTCTTTATTGATAATTGGAGGGCTCCAAATATTGGAGGGAGGTGGACAAGGGATCTAAGGGAATGGGAGCTCTCCCTGGTTAGGCAACTAGATGCTATTATTCAAGAAGTGACCCTATCAGTTAAAGAGGACAAGCTTTTTTGGGATTTTAATGGAGGCTGTTATTCTTCAAAAGTAGGGTATGACCATTATTTTGATGCCTCAGGAATCGTTTCCTCTAAGTGGGACAATTTGTGGAGTATCAAGGCTCCTCCCAAGGTTTTGTTGTTTTTTTGGAAGTTAGAACTTGGAATACTTCCTACAGCTAAGTTCCTTTCTACCAGACTAGGAAATGGAATTAATCCAAACTGTAAAAGATGCACTCATTTAGACCTGGAGGAGGACATAGCTCACATTTTTTGGAAATGCTCTTTTGCTCTGGATGTATGGGCAGCTGTTGTAGATTGATGGGGAATTAGCAGAAGCAAAATGTCATCTCTTCAAGGAAATACTTGGAAATTGTTGGAAATCTTTAATATCTCTCTTACTTCTAAAGTTTGGAAAATTGCCATAATATCTACATTGTGGTCACTGTGGCTGTCAAGGAATGAACTCCAATTTAATGGTAGAAAAGATTCAGTTAAGGTGGTAATGGATCTTAATAAGTATAGAGCATTCAGTTGGTGTATGTTTATAGATTTAATCAGATCAGATATGCTAAGTCTTTGGTCCATCAATCTAGTGGGTTCGGTTCTTACTTCTAGAAAACACAGGAGGTCTGAAATCTTTGTGACATGGCATGCCAAGTTTTTAGGTTTTGTTGATGGTTCATGGTCATCTAAGAGGAATGGGGAAATACAAGCAGGAATAGGGGGGTTTTTACTGGGGGAAGATCAAATGTTAAGCTTCATTTTTTCAGGCCATTCTAAAGCTATGTGTCCTCAAGATGCAGAAAGAGAAGCAATTCTGTTTATGTTCTCAAAGGTTAAGGAAGCTATTTCTCCTTCAAACAAGGTAGTGATCTGCACTGATTATTTGTCTTTGGTTGATAATTTTAATAAGCTTAGAGCAGGTTTTTTAGTTAATAATCATAAACTTTGGGGGGAAATGCTATGGAAGGCAGAGTTTCACTTATTGTTTGCGACAAGGGATGAGCTTAGAGGAGCAGATGATTTAGAAAAAAATGGCTCTCTTAGGGAGAGGTTATTATTTGCATGGTGTTAAACAGTATAGAGTGTTTGTGCCTGGTTACTTCATGGGTTTCTAAGGCATGAAGTCCTAGTAGGCCAGTTGAGATGTATAGTTAGATTAGAGTTTGCTCATTGAGGAGATTTTGCCATCAGGTTCTGGAGTTGCTTGACGATGCATGGCTCTATTATTGTGTGAATATTTAATTAAGCCTACTGTGTTTGTAACTTGTTAGGCTTAATTACTTGGATTGATTGGTGCATAACATGTGGAGTTGATGGGCTTTATTCAGGATTTGGGTTGGACTCATTTCTATTTAGTCAGTTGGGGGATATTTTTGCAATTGATTGGGATATTTTCAAGGAAATCTGAACATACGCAAGTTCGAATATCACTTTTTTAAATTAAAAACAGATGTATTAGACGAGTATTGAAGGGGCCACGTTGTATTTATTCTCCTCGGGCAGTTAAAAAGAATTGTATTTATTTTGTGTGTTCTCGAGGACATTGGGCTTATATACACGCTACATCAGTCCTTGGTTATCACTATAGTTGTTCTTCACAGTGCTTTTAGAACTTTTTTATCTAGGGTTTATTATGGAGAAAGGCTGGGATTTTCCGTTGGGAGGCTTTGTTAAGGTGAACGTGCACTCTCTTACCCTCAATCAACCTCTCCCCAATGGCAATGACTCAGGTATTGGAATAGTGGTTAGAGATGATGAGGGTGTAATCATCAAGATGGTGTCTGGTTCAATTTAGGATCTTACTGAGAGGGCTAATGAGTTATGGGGTTTACTGGTTGGCCTTCGTACTGTATTCTTTGAAGGCTTGGATAGAGTTGAATTGGAGACTGATAATACTGAGGCATTGAAGGAATGGGAAGACTGGAGATGGTTTCTTGATCCAAACCATTCGAGAGTCATACAACAGCTTGAGCAGAGGAAAAATGACAAGAAGTTGAAGCTAGTTGTCAAAGCTTGTGATGAAAGTCAGAACAGATTGGCTCAGTATTATTCGTGAGTTGTGGAGGATGGATATGGGTCCAGGCTTGGCTGCTGGGATTTTTGATGAGTTTTCAGAGGAGGAATACAATAATATGCAGGAACATGAGATCCTTAATGTTGATGGTGAGTTGGGGGTTGGATTTGTAGATCCGTCTGAAGATGAAGAAGAGGCTTGGCTTGTTCATGACTTGCATGTACCAGACAACAATGTTAACAATGAAAATGTTCGTGTGGTGGTTGGTCTTCCAGCTCAGGGTGGTGTTCATGGTCAGCAGTCCGTTGGTCAGTTTAATCCAGGTTCAAGTGATCAAGCAAGGGTTAGAGGCGAAGGCTCGGAGATGCAGGAGGACTGGTGCAGCAGCAGCGATTGGTTGGGGTATTGATGCTCGGCAGTATCGAGATTTTATTTTTATTATGTTTTTATTTCAATTGTGTTTTTTAATTCCGTTGTTTCTGAACTTGTTGTTGGAAGAATCTAGGCCCATGTTGGTGTAAGGGCTAGATTATTGGGTTGGATGTTTTGGCCTTGGGCCCTTTTTAATATAATTTGATTTATCAAAAAAAATTTGAAGAAAGGGTATTACAAAGTAAATTATTATGAAGAAAGGGTATTATAGTAAATTAACAAAGTGAAAATTATAAATAAATATATAAGGATATAATTTATAATCCAACGGATGACTTTTAATCCAATTTTTTAATCCAACGGATCATATGCTTTTGGTAGTACAACGACGACGACAAAAAATTTGGATAAGATCTCCATTATGCTTATTATATATAAGGTATTAATATGTTGTCCGTGATATTTTTAGAAAAGGATGGATTTAGTTTTAAAATATTGAAAAGATGAAATATTTTAGCTGAAAAACGTAATCGGTTAGTTATTAGTTATTATAATATTATTATTTTATTATACTTAAATAAAGCTACCCAAATAGGTTTTACTGGAAAAAAATAATTATTAGTAATTATAATATTTTATTTTATTAAATAAAATTGCTCATAGTGTTCTTACAAAAGGAAAAATTTTAGTTAGAAAAAAAAATAAAAGATACTGTATTTCACGCGAAAAGGGAAATTTATTAGTTATTGAAAAATAGAAAAGGTACGTGTTTTACCTGAAAAAAGTAACATTTTATTTAAATAAAGCTACCTGAACAGGTTTTACTGCAAAAAAAAGATAATTGGTTAATTATTAGTAATTATAATGTTTATTTTATTAAATAGAATTGCTCGTAGTGAAAAAGGAAATTGATTAGTTACTGAAAAATAGAAAAGGTAGCATGTTTTACCTGAAAAAAGAAAATTTATTAGTTATTAGTAACTAAACATAATTAAGTAAGGATAATTACGTAAAATAGCATGTACAGTTAAGTAAGGGTTAATAAGTAATATCAACAATTATCATACCGACCAACCAAATTTTGTGAAAAGGGAAATTAATTAGTTATTAAAAAATAGAAAAGGTAATATGTTTTACATTTATAAGGAAATTTATTCGTTATTAATAATTATAAATAATTAAGTAAGGATAATTACATAAAATAACATGTACTGCTAAGTAAGGGTAAATAAATAAAATCAACAGGTACCAATCAACAAAACTTTTAATGTTTCGGGTTTTATATAATAATATAGACTATAAATTTTAATTTATTTATATAAAATTACCCATGATATTATTAAAAAAGAATAGGTTATATTTAGAAAAAATAGAAAAGGTAACCTGTTTTATTTGAAAAAGGTAATTGGTTAGTTATTAATATTATAATATTATTATTTAAATTCCCGGTACTGTTTTTAGAATGGAGAAATTTTAGTTATATAAAATATAAAATAAAGAATATAGTGTGTTTTACCTCAAAAGAAAATTGATTTGTTATTAAAAAAATAGAAAATGTAATATGTTTTATGTAAAAAAATTGATTTTTATTAGTTATTATAAATAAGGATGATTAAATAAAACCAGAAAAAAATTAATTAAAGATAATTAAGTAAAAAAAATCAGGTAGCGATCGATCGATCGACCAATCAATCTTATAATATTTCGACTTTTATATAATAAAATAAATAATTATGACAAAATTAATAAATATTCTGTAATATTGTGTTTTAAGATTATTACTTTTATACACCATATGTCATTCTGCATTTATGCAGTGATTTGAAAACTAGTGTATGTTAAAAAAAACATGAACAACCTCTATAAACTAACTATTCTTTCCTTCAAGTGTATATAAATTATGAATATATTCTTGTGTTTTTTGGTGTAACTCTCTTTCTATTTTTTTTAAGGAAAGAGGATTAGATATTAGAGAAAACTAGCATAATAACCCGTGCCAGGCACCAGTCATCTTCTAGCAATCGATATAAATTCGTGCATTTTTATGATTTAAAGGATATTTTTTAGTACAATTGCACATTTTCTGTTCATACATATTATAATATCACTACTTTAATTTATGGATCATTTTATTTATGCAAAATTCATGTGAGCACTAAAAAGAGGATGTTTTGTAGCATATAAATATATTGTAGAGGCTATAACATAATTTTTTTTAGAGCAATGATAAAAAGGCATACCATCAATATGAATAATACTCATCACATGCAATGATAAAAAGGCATACAATCAAAATGAATAATACTCATCACATAATATTTTTCAAATAAAATCAGTACACTCCTTAATATGTATTTCTTAAATATCTCGCTAAGATATAATTCACTCTATTTCCTTCTGCTCGAGTAAACTTCTTAATTAACTTATTTTCTTAGATAATATTGTCAACACAGAAAGATCTTCACCAACATTATTCAGATTTTCAATATTCTAAAAGGAGTAACCTTTTAAAACAACATTTATTAAATTCAAAAATCTAACAAATTGAAGGGTTTCAACAATCGACATAGCTTCCACGATTTTTGGAAAATATCGTCTCTTTAATTTCATTGAAAACTTAGCAATAAACTCAACTCAACGTTTTTTCTTTCTTTCAGAAAGCAGGCTTCGTCATAGTTAGTTTTGTATGAAAAAAGGTAGAAGTAATTACCTGATTTGATTCGAAAATAAGTTTAAACTAATACAATTCTTGTCATAAACCTCAAAATATTGCTTTAAAAGATCAATAACTATACCCACATTATTCTTAGATTTTGAGATTTGTTTCACGATTTTGGTAATCTTTCTATCATTAAAATGTAGGAATAGCAGTCATAATTAAAGTATTAAAAAATTTAGAGTCATTCTATCATAATAAGATTGCCGTTATAATCAAAAGTATTCAAAAATTTATATGTCTCGCATACAAAATCAAAGGACTTGGCATAGTTTATAAAAGTTCAAAAAATAGGTGTGTTTCTTTTTAACTTTCCTTAAAACTTTCCATCCACATAATTCAAATTCTAAAGTGAAATTGTTCAATATTTTATCAAAATTAGTCTATTTCTACTAAAAAAATCCAGTAAACACATGTTAGGGGAGAATTAATTTCTTGATTTCATCATTTTCTCTTCAAATATAAACTCGAGAATCTAGTTTAAGTGTTAGTCACACAAGGATGACATATTTATTCGTATATCATTTATATTTTGAAATTCTCGGTACCACAAGAAACGGAAAATTTATCTATGTAATGATGAAAGCAGTTGAGGTGATTTATAATCAATATACGAAAAACATTACATATTTTTAAACTGTTATCTTTTTAGGCATACAATTTGAAAATACTCGAAGTGTATAATATAATTGATATATCCTAATATTTTGTGTACTTGAATGCTATGCAAAATCCTATGTTCTAAAATATCGATCTTTATTAAATTGACTTTGGATTTTAATCCAATCCTATTTTTATACAATTATCACAACTTTTGAATATTTATTATTCAACCCAAGTTTCTATGAGTGTATTATCTCACATTTTAATCGATCTAAATATGAAGTAATCCTAATATTTGATATATAATTTATGATCCTACTTTTGAAGAAAGTTCTTTTTAACTTGACTATTTGATTTATTTAATTTATTTATTTGTACTATATATTATTTTTCAAAATCTTATCTTTTATTTATAAATGTATAATTCGATAATTATCATAGATGTCAAGTAAACATGTTATCAATTCATGTTATTTGGCATTGATTATTGTCTAATTTTAAAATAATTTTAACTCTGATTTTATTATTTTTTTTTAAAAAATTAATAAATAAATAGGTAAATTATTTGTAACACCTTATTTATGTCATATAAATTTATATACCATGTTTTATGTATTAAATATCTAACTAATTCAAATCAAGTATAAGAAAGAAAACACTATTATGTAAAGATATAAAATATATATTTCAGTTAACATTATACGTAAGAAACATTTATTTAAGTAAAAAAAAGATAAATGTACATCACATGATATTGTTATCAAAGTTAGATATCAAAAATTTATTAAATTCGTTGTATACATAATCATATATGATTTTTTTGATAATGAAAATACAAAATTTTATAAACAATTTAAGTTATCATTAACATATTTACTATTAATAGGAAAAAAAAGAAAAAAGGAGAGACCAGGTTTATGTAATATGTTTTTTAGTTTCAAACTCAAAAACCTATCTAGCTCAATGGTTATAACGGCGAGTTTATTCGGAGAGGATATGGGTTCAATTCCTTATAAGAACATAATTTACTTAAATTTTTTCTTTGAATAAGAAAACAGTGGAATCTTATGTAATTTTCTAATATCTAAGGGCAAAATTGTAATTTTACATGGGATTTATTGGCTCAAAATGCCCTTATAACATCCCTATGTTCTCCTATTATATATAGAAATGGATGGATGGATGGATTAATGAAATGCTTAAATAATTATGTATGATGTTAATAGCATGATTAATGATCATGTATCATATTATCACCATGTATTTATTATATAGCTTATAATTTGTATGATGTATGGATTTTTTTATAGTTTATAAATTTTATTTTATATTATGATTAATTTTTTATATTGTAATTAATTTTTATATTATTAATAATTATTTTAATTTTAATTTAATATAATTGAATTAATGATATGCATGGTTCAAAATTTATATTATAAAATTTTAAATAAAAAATGTGGTGGGATTCCAACCTTAAATCTTTGATAAAGTAATTTTATCATATAATATACCTTATCTTTAGATCTAACGGTTCTTATTTATTACTAAAATTCTAATCTTTGATAACGGTTCTTATTTTTCAGAAAAAAGTACATATTTACATACTTTTTTCAGAATAAGTAATTAATTTTTTAGAAATAAGATTTTCGTAACGGGGCCGGCAAATAATCATATTCATGTTTGCTTATTAACAATGTACAGATTTTTTTGTATATTTTATTAATGATTGTAATATATGGTGTGAAATTTTTTGATATATATTACTGGTTGGAAGATAATAATATAATTAGTATTTTGAGGTGAATTTATAAAAAGTATTATATTTTAAATTAAAAGGTAACATGTTTAAATAAAAATAAATACATAAATGATTGGAAGATATAGTAAATTTGGTGTTTTTAGTTGTTTATAAAAGGTAACAACTTTTATCAAAAGTTAATATGTTTTGAATAAAAAAGGCAATCGGCTAGTTGTTGTTTTTTCAGAAATATACTAGAAAACTGAAATTTTTGCGTTTTTACTGTAAACTACCTAATGCGACACTTATCTTACCTAATGCGTCCGCTGCGCGGCCTAATGCGATAGAAAAGTTAGTATTTTTGCAATTTAGAAACTTAGATAGTATTTTTGCAAAAAAACTTGGTTTTTTTGGTATTTTTGCTAAAAGCCTTAATTACATTATTTTATAATTTATTATTAAAAAATGGTCGAAAATCGAAAATCAATTTTTTTTTGACAAAACTTACCTTCACGTAGATGAATTGTATCAAAATACAATGATCGGAGAAAAGGAGTTTATTTCGTTCCAGAAAGTTCATCATCTAACCGAAGGGCACGCATGTTGCCCCCGGACATTTAGACAATAATACCTTCAAGTCTGAAAATATGAACCTCACAAAGAAGGGTCTCGTTAAAACCCCTCAAGAGCAAAACCCTATGGGAAAAAACTCAAGGGGGGAAAAAGAGTGCCCTCAAAAAAGCAAAATACATCTCCTTGAAAATACATTATATAAAGTGATTACTAAACAAATGACTAGAACTTCTTGTTTCTTTTGTGAATTCGCATTGCCATCAGTTGTTTTCGCAGACTTGTCTTCTCTATACTCGCTCCATTATTTCCTTTTGAAAGGCAAACCTGAATCTTCTTAAGACTTCTTTGTTGCTATTAAAACTGCAAATTACCAAAACAAGCCCGTCAAAAAAAAAGGAATGAAATCTACGATTCACTTAAAAGATAAAAGATTAAATTTTTTAAAACAAATATGAATTTTGAAAAAATAGATGTTCACTTCTAACCAAGTGGACCCCTTTGGTTAGACATCTAACTTAATAATGAATTTTCTAAAACTCATATAATAAATAATAACAAAAAACTAGGTATTAAATATATTAAAACTAATATGAATTTTGAAAAAGATGATTCACTCCTAACCAAAGGGTTCCCTTTGGTTAGACATATAAATCAAGATCCATATAAAATAAAATTTCATTTAAAGATTCGATATTTATAAAATAAATAATAATTGATTACAAATATGACAAAATAATAACCATCGATAATGACCCAAATCGTCAAATAGACGACACCACAATATCCCAAAGTTGGTCATCATAAATGACACTAAATTGCTTCTTAAAAGCACAAATATGCCACCAATTATGACCTCCAAAAATGGTACAAATATGCCACCAATTATGGCCTCCAAAAATTGTACAAATATGCTAACATTTATGGCCACCAATACTAGGACAGATTAACTATCAAAATCTAAAATTAATCATAATTACATAATTCAGGTACAAAACTAAATGCTAAATTAAACAAGGAAGAAGTAATTAAGACATTAAACTAAATGCTAAAAAAGTGGTCTCCTTATGCCACAAAAATAAAAGGCACTAAATAAGGTATTTAAATGAAAATCACTTAAATCATGCAAAAATAATAAAGAATTTAAATCATTTCAAATAAGGACTTTAAAAAATACAATTAAGGAGTCAATCACCAAAATTAGAAAAGTAACTCAAAATTAAAATACATCAATTAAGGAGTCAATTATAAAAATTAAAAAATGTAACTCCAAATTAAAATCTTCATTTAACACTAATAAAAGAAGAACTTAAAGTGAGAATTTAAAATAGTAACTAAAAAATAATTAAACTCCACTGTTACAAAATAGAAACTAAATATTTAAATAATAAAACCACTAATAATACACTTCAAATTAATTTAAGTAACATATGGGACTATAATGACCTAAAAACCCACAAGACAAAACAATCAAGAATTGTCACTCAACACAGCTAAAAGCTAAGAATTATTATACATTTAAAATAATAAGTACACAAAAAAAGAATTATTATACATTTAAAATAATAAATAAACATTCAAAAAAATGGAAAAATTATTCGATTCCAAAGTAAAATAGACACCAAATTAATCATATAATTATAATTATGCACTAATAGATACATACATAAATTAGCACAAATCAAGTAAAATTGGCACCAAATTTGTCACCTATAATTTTGACCTATAATTTTACACACTAATAGATGCAAACATTAATAAGCACAAATCAAGTAAATCAAAATATGGAAACTAAAAAAACTTTGCAAGAAATTAGCAATACAATTAACATTACTTAATAGGAAACAAAACAACAAGAAATAAAGTAGCTTAAGTACTGCAGATTGATGATCAAGCAGAAATTCAGAAATTCAGAAATACATACCATTTGTTCTATACTTCTTCCGGATCTAAATAGGATACCAGAATGAGTAAACAACTTTAAATTAACCATAAACTATATTATCCAGTCTACAATAACCTAATAAATCAGCAACCAGATCCAACATAATGTACGTGTTTGCAGAGATGCCAATATCCAAATATACAGAAGTAAGAAATCCATAGAAGTTTGTGCATTTACACGAGAAACACATCAGTTGCGAACCACAATACAATTCGATAAGAAAATGTAACAGTTCCAAAATGAGAAACTAAAAATTACTGGATATTTCAATAAAATTATGCACACAGCGCTGATCCATACGAAACACTAACCAGATCTACTAAATACCATCAATTTCAACATACGGAACACAAAATCGTATACAATGTCTATAATAAAACGCAACCGTACAGATCCCAGTGATAATGAATATGACTTGCATAGATCAACAGATTAAAATAAAATATAATTACAGCCATAAAAAATATATAATGAATTAAGTATTTGTAAGCGAGATTATGATTATGTATACATACCTTCTTTCTCAAACCAGAAGTATCAGTCTTTTGGCCTTCGATTGGCGCAGATTCAATACGCATGACCTTGAACATCACCATAGCTTCCGTTTTGTATTCAAGAAATCACCCTTGGAAGAGGAGATTATGTTTTGGTGTTAATATTGAAAGTATAATTCTAAGCATGATCGAGAAGCTAAAATATCTAGGGGTGAAATGGAACTGTGTCTTCTCCCAGAGCTTGTCTTCCCTCTTTCTTTCGATATTGGCTACAATGGGATCAAAGGGTATAGGGGTAGGCTTAAAATGGTCGGACAAAGAGAAGTTTGATCGGAGTTTGAGGCGACGGTGACGGTGGTGAGAGGGTTTAGTGGTGGTCGGGGAGTGGGAAATCAAGAAAAGGAGGAGTATGACTATTGTAATGTATATGATTAAAGATACATTACCCATTGTGTATACCTATTGATACATGTGCAAGGAGGGTTTTTAGGTTAATATTGAAGATCTGATGAAGTAACGTGTGTGTAAATCAAAAAATTTTTATTTTGGTTTTAATATAATATTATGGGTTTTGCTCAAACCCATATTATTGTGAGAACTGAGATCAAATCTCAATCCCACAATTTCTAACCAACTTTAAATCACATATACACATTAAACACACACTCACGAACTCATACAACAAACGCATACATACACCACACACACTGAATGATGTATGATCTTTATGATCATACTTTCTTTACATTTTTTAGTTTATTTTGTACGAATTTGGATTGTTATTTAATTAATTTTTATGTTTTATTGTAGGAAAAAGGGATTTCTTATAATAGAAGAATTGTGGCTGAAATTGCAAAATTTGAAGTAATTCTAGCAAAATTCGGATTTTCGGATCAGCTTGCGCGCTATTCACTGTTTTGGCTATTACAGGAGCTCCGGATGTCCGTTTGAGGCCCGTAAGCAGTCATTGGAAAGCTTGCGAGAAGACCTTTAATTCAAGTATGGTCTCAGATTTTACTGATGTACCAAACTGCCCAGAATATTGTTAGAAGCAGACAGCTCGAATTTTCTATGTTGGAATCCTACTCTATTAAGGAAACTCTTTTGTTTTATTATTAAATAAGTAAATTATAGTTCTATTAGATAGAAGTCAGTTGTATATCATAGATATTCAGTGGATAGAAAAAATAGACACGTATGGGGAATTAGAGACAGCAGTTACGGGAGAGACACACAACAGGGGAGAAGACACAAGCACAAGGAGAAAGCCATTGATTTGGGGTGAAGAAGAATTCTAAAGTTTTATCTTCTCTTCTTCACTTTTCTTTGTTGTAAACTTTATCATGTCTTCCTTATTGTATGTAGTGTTCTCTTTTGTGATGTTTAGCTAAAAACCCTTCTAGGCGTGTAATGGATTCTTATGTTTTTATATAAATTGTTCTTTGTTTCTCTATTTATGGTGTTCATTACAATTGCTTATAGTGATTTGAGTTTAATGCTTTTCAAGGAATGATCAACCTTGGAATTGAATTAGTAATTTGGATTGACTTGGAAAAGAAAATCTAAGTTGAGACCTAGTCACTATATCTTGAGATTAGTATATAATACTAATTTGTGGTTTGGATAGGAATATACCTGATCACCCTTGGTAGTCAAATTGAGGTAGTACTTAAAGCTGTTCAAATACTTAAATTCTTCGTAGGAATGCGGGAATTGGTTAATGAATTAGGATCACTTGAGATTCGGAAGGTCCTCGTGATTAGTTAAAAGCCTTAGACTAGCAATTGGAGCACTAAAATAGAGACACAAGAGTAGTTTGTTGAAGTACACAAGATGAAGTTAAATGCCTAGTTTTTATTATTCTTGAAAATTTAGTTGTGTTAATTTATTATCTAGTGATAAATATTTCATCTTTGTATTGACTTGAATTGGAAGAAGAATGATGTTTGGTAATTAGCAACTTTGAATTAGTCTCTGTGGGAACGAATTATTATACTACTTGTTGTGATAATACGTGCACTTGCGTGTAGGTTGTAAAATCGCTAACACTGAACATACACATACACACACCAACATCTCAATATGTCACACCCCACCCCCAATCCCCACCCATCGCCACCCGCCGCCCCCTCCTCCTCCCCCTGCCGTTGCCGCCCCTCACCGCCGTCCCCCAACCACCGCTTTTTTCTTTGTCGGTCCAATCTCTTCTTCCTCCTCCATCTGCGCTAGCTTCGCATCCAGCCCCAGCCGCGAATTTCTCTCCTACGCCATCTTCGATTAAAAATGATGAAGCAAACACCGTCGTAGAATTAGCTCCACCGAATTCAGAGCCATTTTCATCGACTGATTTGCTTATAAATTTCAGTAATTTGAGTTTAATTTTGGTGATTTTAATATTTATTTTAGTAATTTTGATGTGATGGTGTTATTGTGTGGTTAAAATTTGTGTGATTGGTGATTTGAAATTTGTGTTATTGGTGATTCTTGTTGGTGGTGGCGGCAGTACGGTGGTCGGAGGTGGTGGAGTGCGGTGATTTTTGTTTACAGGCGATGATTTTTGTTGATGACGGCGGCGACGTGGTGGTCGGAGGTGGCGGTAGTGCGATAATTTTCTGTTTATCGATGGTAATTTTTAGATTGGTCGGAATTGGTCGCCGGAGATGGTGATTGGAGTAGGGAAGAAATGATTGTGGAAGATGACGTTGAATTAAATGAATAATAAAAAATAAAATTTTTAATATTAGTTGTGAAATTAGGATTTAATTTGGATATAAAAATGTGTGAATAATATTAGATCTCATATCTCACCATATTGAGGGTTCTCATTTGAGCAAGACCCATAATTTAATTTAATCTCATCCCTACTATTGTGAGATATGAGATCTAATCTCATCCATACTATTGTGAGATATGAGATCTAATCTCATCCATACTATTTGTGAGATATGAGATCTAATCTCATCCATTCATTTTAATTTAATCTAATGGTCCCGCTAGAAGCACCCACACTAATAACTTACACACACTAACCCCACCCCTTGATGATGTCATAAATAGTATTTTTTAAAAAAAAATTGGGGAATTTTTTTTTTTTGAAAAAAAATCTGGGAAAAAAATTTCTAATGTCATGCTGACGTTATAGTGGTGATTGTTTACAAAATTTGGGGATTTTTGTTGAATTCTGGTGATTTTTAATGAAATCTGGTGATTTTTTTTCTCGTGATTATCAAAAAAATCATTAGAATTCAACAAAAATCACCAGTATGACGTCATGATGATGTCAGAATTATTTTATCCCCGGATATTTTTTTTTCTCAATTTTTTTTAAAAATTTATATTTATGACATCATGACGTGGGTTCTCATTATTCTCATAATAGGAAGGTTTTTGATGGAACAAAACTCATAATAATAATATAAATTGTATATAATTAGTATAAATAGAAGATATATTAATTAGCAGTCGGGCTCGGGCCTAGATAAATATTTTGTGAACGACCCATATATTGATAAATTAGGAAACTTTTTAATTCCTAATTGGATATTATTGTCCTCTACAAATACATGCCAACAGGCATGGTTGTAAAAATCGGTAATCGGTATAAATCGGTTGAGGTATCGATTTAAGATTAATCGGGTAATCGGGGATTAATCGGAAGGATTAATCGGAGTACTAATCGGATATTATAATAATATTTAATATATTAGTTTAATTTACAATTAAACATATCATTTTAAATAAATTCACAGGATTAATCGGATTTCAAAAATCGAATCGGTTGATTACCTTACAGAGGATTAATCGGGGATTAATGGGCTAAATCGGGGATTTTTAGAACCATGCCAACAGGTAACAAGTATATTCAATATTCGATCTGACCTTATACTTGTAGCCAATTATTTATTCAGCAAAATCTACTATTCTCACCTCAGGTTGTATCCAACAACGAACAGAAAGAAAAAACCGTTTAAGAAAAACCAAAAACCAAAGAGAATGGTTCGATTTTCTTTTGCTATTGTAGCATCAACTATTTACACATTCATGTTTTCAACCTTAATCTTTCACGCCGGGTTATGGCTCTCAAGTCAATGCGAGAGCTTCCTCGATAAACCGGTCATAGCATTAGGCATCATTCTCACGGTCATCTCCATAGCAGGGATCATAGGCTTCCGTTGTGGAGTTTCATGGCTCGTCAGGATGTACCTAATAATCATGTTTGTCCTCATTGTCTTGCTCGTTTTGTTAACAATTTTCACTTTTGCGATGACCAACAAGGGCGTTGGACAATCTTTATCAGGTATAGGTTACAAGGAATATAAGTTAGGAGAGTATGGTAATTGGTTGGAGAAAAGAGTGAATAACAATGACAACTGGAGGAAAATTTACACTTGTTTACAAGATAAAAAGGTTTGCAAAAGTATGCCTAATGCTGGACATCTTACTCCTATTCAGGTTTTTTTCTTTGGCCATGTCCGATCCTTAAACCTTTCATATCAGCATGTATTACATTATTGAAAAATTGACGATTTTACGTCGAATACAGAGAGCAGATTTTGAGGGTTTATTTCGACCACTTGTTCTAACTAACAATAATTTACTTTCGATCTCTGTAGTCTGGATGCTGCAAACCTTCTTTTTCATGCAACTTTTCGTATGTGAGTCCTGGTAACTGGAGTAAAACAGCAGAAGCTTCATCCGAGACAGACTGCGCATTATGGGATAATGATCCCAGTATTTTGTGCTTCAACTGCCAATCATGCAAAGCTGTGATGTTGGAAACCAATAAGACAGACTGGACCTTAATTTCGATTTTTAATGTCGCAGCCGTCGTATTCTTGATCTTTGTGTACTGTCTGCTATGCTTGGGAATGATCGGTGCAGAGGACGATAGTTGGTCGAAGAGTTATCCTTGAATGTTTGTTTGTTGCAATTTCTAATTTATCAGAAGCATGCCATGATGCCAATGTAAATTGTTTTGATGTAAAACTCCTAACAAACTTTCACCTAACATCCTCAAAAATATAGTAGCCTTTTAAAAAGTTAGGAATATGATGAAGAGAATAAAGTAGGAAGGAATTTTTAAAAAGAAGGAATATGAAGCGAATAAAGTGGGAAATAGTTTACAATATAGTTGTTACGTACTACTCCCTCCGTCTCTAAATACTTTTCCCATTTGAGTTGGACACGTTTGCCAATGTACATTTTTGATCGTTAATATCTTCAATTTCTTATTAGTATTAAATATAAAAACTTCACTGTATTAAAATACTCATAAATACGAATTCAACAAGATCACTCATGACTATATTTGGATTTATAGATTAGACGTAAATTAGTAATTTGTCTCTTGTTATGAACAGGACCGACATTCCAAACGGGAACATCATTTAGAGACAGAGGAAGTAGTGAAAAAGGCACATTGTCAAGTATATACAGTGTTATAAAAAACGAGAATCAAATTTAATCGGTAGAGGCATTGTTAATGGATTAATCGGGTAATTAGATTAATCGGAATGATTAATCGGATCATTAATCGGAATTAATTTAATATTATTTTTAAATATAATTATTATTAATATATGTAATTATTTTATTATTTTAATTATACATGAATAATTATCATATATTTATACAAATATATTTAAAATATATAGCATCATTAAAGTAAATATAAATTTTAAGATCTAATTTTTGAATTGGGAACAATATGAGAGAAAAAATTGATAAAATTCGTGATTTAATCGTTTAAAATATTAATTTTACATATGAGAATAATATTTTTCTTAAAATTTATTCAATTTTGTACTTTTTGATTTTTGATTTTTTTCCTAATTTTTCTAAAAAAAAATCAATTTTTTACTAATAAGGCCGATTTTTGATCGATTAATCCGATTTTTGACTGATTAATCCCGATTTTGGCCGACTTCTAAACGATTTTCCGAAAAACAATTTTTTAGCCGATTTTTATAAAATCAGTACGGTGGCCTATCAAACAGCAATTAATCAACGACTAATCCCGATTAATCACCGATTTTTAGAGCATAGAATATATAGTGTAATTGCAACTTTTGTCCATGCTCCTGATCAAATCTCCCATAATTTTACTAATCCTAGTGGCACTACAATTTTACAAACGGCAAGTTTCCATGTGCTACCAAGTTTAATGGGTGAAATGACATTTTCGTCTCTCAATTGGAGCTCAACTTGCAATCAGGTCATCGAACTCAAAAAGCTTTCAAATGGGTCACAAAACCATTAAAAACTTTCAAACGGGTCATTAAAAACTTTCAAACGGGTTACTAAACCATTAAAAACTTTCAAACGGATCACTAAACCATTAAAAACTTTCAAACGGGTCACTAAACCATTTTAATACAGGTCACTGCAGGTCTTGGTTACTCTCTCTTTCCATACACTCTCTCTGTCTCTCCAATTACTCCCTCATCTCCACACTATAACCCTCCTATCATTCATATTATCACGTAATTTTCAATTCTTTACTCTTCTTTCATTCTCAAGTTGTCTTTTCTAACTAGAATTATAAATTTATAATTGTAGAGGAGAATTTCTAAATTGTAGAGGAGAATTTCTAGTTCCGGAATCAAGGAGTTAATGGGTTATTGAAATCTTGATTTGCATGTTGAGTTATTGGTTTGTTTAAGGAGGCTGGGGGTTTCGGTTGTAGCACCAACCTCGTGCTTGAGGGGCTGTTGAATCGAAACCGACCATGGGCAATGATCGAAAGTGAGCCATGGTCTTGGTTGAATGGTTTTGGTTTGGTTTGGTTTGGTGTTATTAAAGTAGAGATATTGATTTTTATATTTTACTTAAGTTGCATGTATGAGTTTTACATGTGAAGTTTTATTTTGTTATGATTTAAATTAAGTGTTAATGATTAATGGTTGATTCATGAGTATAGTTGGGGCTGAGATTGATCAAGAATGGGAAGGGACTGTTGCAGGGGGGAAATGAGTGTATATTATTAAGTTCGATGACCTGATTGCAAGTTGAGCTCCAGTTCAGTGAAGAATATGTCATTTCACCCTAAAGCAATAGGTCACTCAACTGGATATGAAAATTTTTAATGGTTTAGTGATCCGTTTGAAAGCTTTTTGAGTTCGATGACCTGATTGCAAGTTGAGCTCCAGTAAGTTTAATCAAGCAAAAATATAAATATCATCATTTTATTATCAAATATGATGAGTGAATTTACTATTTAATGCATAAATTATATTCCTTTTGTTCCATTCATTTCTTTACAATTTCCTTTTTGGGACGTTCCACCAATTCTTTACATTATTAAAAATAGTAACTTTTAAGAATAAAATACATTATTGCATCCACTACTTAACTCCACGTTTTCAACACTTTACACTATTACACTCATTACTTCACTTATTTTAACAATAAAATCACTATTACACCCAGAAATTCATGGAATATATTTTAATAATATTACACGCACTAATTCATATATTTTAACAATATTACAACCACTATCTTGGTCTCCGTGTCGAGTCCCCATGTTAAGAAACACACGGGACAGAGGGAGTATTTTTTTATTAAAAACAATTATATTTTAAAGTTTTATTTTTAATTTGATCATTTTTTATATCTTAATCGATTAACCTCGATTAAATCAAATTAATTCCGTCTAAAATTTTTATTAATTAATCCCGCATAAACCGCTTAGAGCCAATTAAACCCGATTAATTAGACGTTTTTTTACCACCTAAGACGAGGACAATTAATTGATCGCATAGATCATTTGTAGAACCCGGATTATAATTCATATCTTTGGAGATGCCATTGTAACTGGTACCTTTGGAGAGAGATGCTCTCATCCCACGACCCACTAATTATCGAACATCGAACATTTATCAATCATGCAAGTAAAAGAAAAATTCAAAATTTAAATTTCAAAGCCATATAAATTCGAAATTTCCTCTCATCCTAATCTTGTCCACAATATAGATCGAAACCAACAATACCAAACACCCGTACACACGTGTGCAGTATACGCAAAGACTTAACCCAAGTCAACAAAATTAATCCCAATAATTCCAAAAACCACAAACACCATCCCATACGAAACTTCCATTCCAATCTCTCCCACGCTTTCTCTAAACGCGTAGCGCGTGCTTCACTCTACTCAATACTCACCCCCAACCGCCTCACCACCTTCACTATATACACACACCTATACACACAACTTCACCTTCACTTCATCTTCTCCACAACTTCTCAAACCCTAGCTCAACAAAAATGGTGAAACTCAGCAACAATCTCGTCGGAATCCTCAACATCATCACATTCATCCTCTCCATCCCCATCCTCATCGCCGGAATCTGGCTTTCCCGCCAAGGCACAACAGAATGCGAACGCTTCCTCGAAAAACCGGTCATCGCAATCGGCGTTTTCCTCATGCTCATCTCCATCGCCGGCATCATCGGCGCGTGCTGCCGCGTGTCGTGGCTTCTCTGGACTTACTTACTCATCATGTTCCTGCTCATAGTCCTCCTCTTCTGTTTCACTATATTTGCGTTCGCCGTCACGAATAAAGGCGCCGGAGAACAGTTATCGGGGAAAGGATATAAGGAGTATAAGTTAGGGGATTATTCGAATTGGTTACAGAAACGAGTGAATAATGATAAGAATTGGAAGAAGATTAAGAGCTGTTTACAGGATAGTAAGGTGTGCAAGAGCATGACTGAGGATGCTGATGTTACTCCTGTTGATAAGTTTTATAAGGAACGGCTAAATTCTATTCAGGTTTGTTTTCGGAACTAGATCTGCTGCTTCTTCGGTAAATTCTCGATAAATTTATAATCTCGATTAGTTCGTATTTTTTCTCGATCAATTAATAATCTCGATTAGTTTGTATTTTTTCTCGATAAATAAGTAATCTCGATTAGTTTATGTTTTCTCGATCATAGTATAATAGGTAATTAGAGATTGCATATGAAGCTTGATTAGTTGATATATTTCTCGGTTGTTACATGATAGATGTAGCATACTAGCTCTGATTTGTTAATATTTTTTCTCGATCGTAACATATTAGATATGCTTTTATTTTAATATGTATATGCGCATGTTTATGAATATCTATGAATTCAATTTTTGTGATTTCAAACATCATCTTCGATATGGAATTATGTGTGTCTGTGTGTTTATTTGCCCGATCTGTATGTGTATCTATATGTGTGTAAAATTGCTTTTGAAAGTTATGTGCTATGGATGATTATTCAATCATGTCACAATGTTAATATGTGTGTGTGTGTGGATTATACTGGTGTTGGATGTTATGTAGTTTTTTTGTATATTGTATTTTGCTTTGTTATCTTATCTGCTAGTTGAGAAAGCTGGGAACCTTTTATGCAGAATTAACTTGTACCACCAAAAGTAGCTTGTATCTCATTGTTTTAGTATAAAGTATAAGGCAGTAAAGGTATAAATGTTTGTATATATGGCTGGGGAATTCAGATTTAACCTTTTGGTTTACGTTGGAGTTTTTAGATAGTGACTTTAAAGGGTTGATTAGCTTCTACAGTACTTATTTTAAAGTGACTTTAAATTTTAGATTATGAAAGAGGCTTTGGTCAAGGGACTATCAAGTAATTGGAGAAAAGTCCCAACAGGGTAAAGGTTGCTTACCATCCTTGTCCCTCTCCTTTCCAAGTCCTCTGTCTCTACTGACTTGGTAAAAGAAAAATTAAAAATCCCCTCTCCCTTTTGGTTACATAAAAGTGAAGTTAGTGACTTGGTATGAAGTATTAACCATAATTTCTCCAGCTGTTTACCATAAGAATAATACCTCACGACTTCTTAATTGACGTTTTGCCACCTAATAAGGGATCACACTTCATAATGTTCTATAAAGATCTGCTACTTCAGAGCACCTGCAATGGAGTCCCGTTTGGTGCTTTGAGACTCGTGAAAAGGACTTGGCCAACAATTGAAGCGTTGGAGGAGGGTAGGGAAAATGGGACAGTCCCACTGTCCCGGGCTCGACCCACTTCAACCTTCTTTATATTTTATATTTTAACAATACGTCAAACTTGCTTTCTATATCTTATAACAAACATAAGATATCATTAAAATAATATATTACTTTAACAAATGTACCAGTTAATTGTCAAAAGTGGGACTTGCCATTGGAGTAGTTTGCCCATTTACCATTTTTTGCTTACATGTCAAGTAGTTGAGATTAAAATATATGGAAAGTGGGACTATGCACTGGAGGTGCTCTCAGGCTCTTTTATTTGCTCGTATGGTTTTCATAGTACCTATGATTCTCAATTATATTAAATTTTGGATACACCAGGAAATACAATTTTCTTTTGAGTTGTGGTAGGATAAATATTTTATTGCTAATGCAAATTTTGAGATATTACTTTTTTTTTTTTTTTTTTTGAGGGAAATTGAGATATTACTTTTTGTTGCTTTTCTTGATTTCATAATTGGAAGATCATACTTTTTAATTGTCTTAAAATTGACTTAAAAGACCATCAAATTCTGCTTTAGCTGTGATGATGCACAATATAATAATCTGTTTGGTTACTTGGCATTTAGTAAAGGTGTGGAAGACATGTGTTGGAAGAACCAGGAGCTAAAAGCTTAAAAGTGATGCTACTATTTACATTTTTCAAATCTGGTAATAGATTCACTAGGCAAAGTTCTGTAAGGTCTACTGGATGTTTATGTGCTCTTATTTTGTTTTTCGTACTTGGTAGTGTTGCTCATTTTTCTACATTGTCCATAATCCATATGTAATGATCGATGCAAGAAACTTTTGTTCATGCATGTTTTTCTTAAAGTCTTTTATTGGCATATGTATATGTATGCTGTTGCAAACAATGTTACCAGCAGTATTTGTATGTGTGACTTTGATCACCAGTAGTATAAATCTCCTAATCTCTTTGTATTCTGCTTAATATCTTGTTATCAAAACTTTGACTTGCAGCTTGGGATTTATAGTTCTTGAAAACCTGGTTAATTTTTTTATGTCCATATATGATATAACAGGTTTTGTTGTTATTCTGACCTAGTTAATTACTTTTTACATGATTTTCTCTAGTTCTTCTCTAGATCAAGTGTTTGTTTTGATGACAATTTATTTTCTCATTGTAGTCCGGTTGCTGCAAGCCTTCTGATTCATGCAACTTTACCTATGTGAGTCCCTCTAACTGGACTAAGACGACAGAGCCGGCACCAAATACAGACTGCGCGTTATGGGATAATGACCCGAGTGTTTTGTGCTTCAACTGCCAGTCATGCAAAGCGGGGATGTTGGACAACATCAAGAGTGACTGGAAGAGAGTTGCAGTTGTCAATGTCATCTTCCTTATATGCCTGATCATTGTGTATTCCATCGGATGCTGCGCATTTAGGAATAATAGGGAGGAAAACTCTTGGAAGCGATACCCTTGAGTTGTTTAGAAAGCAACTCTGAGCACATATATCATGAACAATAGGACATCTGCTACTGTGATGTTGCATATACTGTTTGAGTGTCTTTTTATTCCAGTATTGTAAAAACGTTACTCCTACTACAGTACCTCTAGACCGTTTTCTTTGTTCATATATACATCTTGCTTTGTGATGCATTCGAGGATCAAGGGCATCTTATTCATTGTTTGGTATTGCTCTATATAAGTGTTATTGTAAATAGCGATCAGTTAAATGTTTCTCTGCCTGTGTTAATAAAATTACCACACACTGAGTTGCATGGAGCCTGGAGGGTGTTTATCATGCTTTTTTGGCATCGGAAGGCGTTTATCATGTTTTGTTAAGCATTTTTGTGCTAAAATGTTCTTGCAGATACATGTTGATGCCTGTTTAGTAAAATTGATATCAGTGTTGCTTAGAGTACACATGGACAAAACTTGAATTCATAAACCATTGAACAAAAATGCTTAAGATGAGAGAAATATGATAATTCAGTATATGCTTGCTATACGTTTGCAGAGTCGACTTTTGTGGCTTTATCCAACAACAGAGGCTCTTCCAAATCAGTTTTGCACCTTGTTCTGTCTACTGAACCATCTATTATAACTGAGACAATTTTGCTGTCAACATTTTGTGTGCTCAGATGTTTCTCAGCATTCATTCCTCCGATGTCTTTAGCTTTCCCCCACAGCACGGTGTATAGTCCTAGTATCACAGTTACAGCTCCTACAGCGCTGTAAAATGTAGCATATTCGTTAGAGGATTGGTTTTGCCACACAAAAAAGAAGATGAGAGCCAGCTTGTTGCCGGCTTCTCTTCCATCTCTGTGTAATCATTAATATATATGTACTTGATTACCACTTAGTTGGGTTTACCCTTAACCTTATACAATGTAAAGTGTGACCGAAATTTATAAGATGTCACCATAATACCTTCCCATGTAGATCTCTTCGTGCAAGAATATAGCGGCTAATATGGTAACGATGACTGTGTTTAAAGGGTTAAACATAGCAGAAAACAGGGGACCCCTCTTTGATATGACCCAGGCTTGAGCATAGAAGGAAATTCCTGATCCCACAATACCCTGTGCATGTATGAAATCACTTCATATACTTGAAAACTGAACAAATTTTGAGTACTAAATCCAAGCTAGTATCTTCAGAGCAGAGTATAAAATGGGGAAACAGGAAAAGGAATCGGAGTAGTTACCGAAAAGAAACAACAGGCGAGCTGGAGATATGAGTTCATCTTCCAAGTTTCTAAATCCCTTTCTACGAACAATGCTACTACTGCTGATTGTAGTGTTGCCATGAAACACATCCAAGCCGACAAAGATAGATGATCAGGATAACTCGCTGAAACTGGCACCTGTCACAAAAAAATTCTTTTAATACCGATTAAAAAGTAACTCACTGGAACATTATATATAAGCTGTAGCTGATTACGTACCTGCAAAATCAGCCATAGCGACCAGCAAATACTGCTACCAAACAGCAGTAAACAACCTAGGAGCCAATAGTCATCAACTGCAGAGCCTAAAACAGATTTGTTTGGTAGTAGTTCTGCGTTTAGTAGTTTTGGTCCTTTGAGCAGTGCCATTGCAATAGCTCCAGCAACACACAAAACAGTTCCAACTATCTTGGCAATGCTTCTCAAGCTTTGAATTTTTATTTTCTCTAATCTGTTCATTTGCCAGAAATGAGAACATATTCGTATTATTGATAATTAATCATTCTAAAATCTGTGTTGAAAATCGACGGGATATTCAAAATGAAATACAATAACAACAATACAGTTCGTTGAAGTAAATGGTTAAACAATTGTACCCGACAATGAGTGTAATCACAAAGGTAACAGCAGGAAGTAAATTCGACATTGCACTTGCCATGGAGGATGAGGCTAGGTATAAGCCCTCAAAATATATGTTCTGGTTAAGAGTGACCCTGTTATTAATAATAAGCATAACGACATCATTAGACAAAATGCAAACCATAGTTCGGTCTCATCCTATATGTACATAATCTGCCTCGGAATATAATCAGCTTACCCTATGAGAGAAGCCAAGAATATTAAGGAAAAGCTCCTCAAGCTCAAACTGCTTTTGCTTGATTTGCTCCTACATCGAACACGAATCAGGATAGTTAAATTAAAAAAAAAAAAAAAAAAATTAAGGATGGTTGAGTCATATAGAGAATCACAGATTGCTAAAGGTACCTTGTGAGAAAAGCAAGAGGGGTAATTACTAAAGTGGCTATGGCTTGTCGATAGACCACGAAAACCCGGGGGCTCATTCCTTGCAGAAGAGCAGCTCTAGTAGATAAAGCTACTGCTGCATAACTGAACTGCAGCAATATCATTACTATTACGGGCTTCAAGCTCTCATACTCTCCCATCTCTTCAATAATTTTACACCAATATTATTGTCTCAGCCTACAAGTATACATTATTACATTCAGAGACTCCTTATATACATGGAAGGCGTTACAAATAATTATATTAGAGTATAATTGCATGATACCATGAAGCTTCTTTTCCAGATTACGACAAGCTAGCTTTTGCAATATTTTATACAATCATTTGATCAGTGTGGGCTATAGATAGCGATCGACTAGCCAGTGGAAGTACTGATGAATGTAGTCCAGAAGTAAATTCTTCTTAATATGTTCAGATCTTGGCTCAAAAACTTTAATCGATTCTATCAAATACGGATAAATGCTCGAACATGATCGGTTCCGCTCGAATTTGACTCGATTAAATTAAATATATAATTATAAATATAAAATTAAAAGTAATAGAGATTAAGGGGGTGTATTCAACTGAGATTTTAATGAATTTTTGATAATCCATGGATTTTAATGAATTTTTTAAATCCACGGATTGTTTAAATTCTACAAAGAATCTTGTAAAATTGTGAGATTTGAAATGTTTTCTTAGAAATCCATCAAAATCTCATTAATTTTTGCAAGATTTCAAAATTTTAAAAAACAACTAGCAAATCCACCAAAATCCACAATTTTAATAAATCTAAAAAATCTATGGATTTTTGAATACCATCATATTTAAATGGATTGTTTTAAATCCAGATTGAATACACCCAGATTTTAAAAGATTTTTTGAAATCCTAATTGAATACCCTCGGATTTTAAATGACATTTTGAAATCCAAATTGAATACCTCAAGATTTTAATGGATTAAAAAAAATCCAAATTGAATACCCTTAAATTTCTAAAATCCCACAAAATCCTTCAAAATCCTAGTTGAATACACCCTAAATTAAACTTGCGAACCTTACGAGCCTAATTAAAACTCGAGTTCAAATTGATAATGTTTCCAAATAGCTCAGTTGGTGAATTATTACCGAATCGAATTCAAATATTTTACAAATCAAATTTAATGAATAACTCACGAACAATTTTACATGTCATCACTATTTTCAGGTGCAGAACACCGACTTTTGTTCATTGGAGAAATGGTCATCATTCATGAATAGTTACTCTTAGTGGTTGTTTGGTATATAGTGGGAATTAACTTCCCATGGGAAGTTCTATTTTATGTGTTTTTAGAATTCCTGGGAAGTGTAAAAAAATTGTTTGATTGTCATGGTGGAAATTAAAATTCCTGGATATTCATTTCCCTCATGTTGTTTGGTAAAATATTTTGGTTGTAATGACCTCGAATATATTATAAATATTATAATATTATATTATAATATTTGGATTTATTAACAATCTTTCTTTAACCAATAAAAATAACTAACTTGTAATTTGGTATTTATATCAAATTTTTTAATGTTTAAATTTTAAAAGATGTATAGATTATCAAATTTATGTGAATTTAGTGTTTACCAACTATTTGTTGATTCGGGTTTTAATTTAAAAAATTATTTTTTTTTCTAATTTTTTAGTCAATAGCAAATGTGCATTCTAAATTTTAAAATGAATTAAAAGTTGAATTAACATAAAAAAATAGATTTATACATAAAATTTTTAATTACAAATCCCTATAATAGTAAAATCAAAATTTTGAATGCTAATATTTAAAAAAAATAAAATATATGATTTTTTTTTAAAATTTCAGAAACTACCAGAAAAAATGTCAAAGAATATGTTCTAATAATAAAATTTACCAAGAAAATAAATAATTTAAAAATAAAGCAATACTCTAAATTTATTTTAAAACAATTTATTAAAAAATTTATATCTTATATAAAGTTTTTCTAATTTTATTGGTTGATTTTATTAGTTTTGTAATGTTGTGTGTGATACAGGAAGTGTGATTAACCTAGGTAGGGGTGGGTAAGCTACTTCCCACATTATATTGGTATTTGCACTTCCCAGAAACTTACAATATCTATATTTTTATTGAACTAAACAACTACTTCAAATCTCACTTCCTAGGTATTTGAAATACCTACATAAATGCATGTCAACCAAACGACCTCTTAATTGAATAGTTGCTACTTGTAATTAAACAGTTGTAAATTTTATAAACCATTTGCTGCACATTTTACTGTCACCTTTCGTATGTAGCACAATATAAATCCAAAACTAAAGCATAAATCGACTTCTTTTACTCAATTATTTAGAGTTACATGTGAAGGCACTAGGTGTCACCGAAGACTAATCATCAAACAGAGCTTCCAAACAAAACTAGGACAACTAGTTAGTGACTCATGAAGTACAACAATGCATGAATTTTATAAGGGTTGGATCTTGGACAATCAATGATAAGGCGTGGTTGCTCGTTCATGAGCTGTCACTCTAACATGATGAAGATATTGTTTCATCTTACGTGGTGTCGATGGGGATAAAATTTGGAATTGGTGACTCATCACACTATATTGGAACTATACTAAATATGCTTTTTTGATTCTGAAATTGATGCGGCTACACGCCTGTGGTTCAACGTAGAGATTGTAGTATAATATATTCAAGAAAGCTGTATTTTTATTGTTTTCATTGAGCTACGCCGCCGCCTTCTCCTTCTTTCAAATGCTCTGTTATAGAAATCGGCCGATTTTTGAAAAATCGCCGATAAATCGGCCAAAAATCGGTCGAAATTTTGGAACCGATTCGGCCGATTTTGCAAAAATCGCCGATAAATCGCCGATTTTTCAACCAAATCACCCGATAAATCGTAAATCGGTACCTCAACCGAATAGTTCCGATTTCCGAAATCTGCAACATTGTTCAAATGTAGTATTCCCTCCGTCCCCTCCATTTCTTATCATTTCAAAATAGGGTGTCGACTGTCGACACGCATTTTAAGGTGAATTTTAAGGATAGTTTCATAACTTATTTTTGAATTTTTTTTGTATAAAAATAGAACAATCCTATTTTTATACAAAAAAAAAAAAATTTAAAAATAAGTTATGTAACTATCCTTAATTAAAATCCACCTTAAATTGCGTGCCAGAAAGTGACAAAAAAGTGTAAACAAATGGATGGGACAGAGAAAGTATCAGTCTCATTTTGTTGGAATATGGATTGGATTATAATATAAATTTATTGATTCGGTAAAACTAATTTCGTTTTAATTACGGATTTTTATCATCGTTTCAATATAATTAATTAACATGGTTAATTAATTAAGGAAATTGCTACCGATTTAATTGATTACCGCAGTTAATTAATTAAGGCAATTGTGATAAGAAAATTGCCACCGATTTAATTGATTAGCGTGACTAATTAATTAAGACAATCGTGTAACGCACAAGTCTTCTCATCCTGTAAATACTCATTTAGAACTTTAGGATTATATACTTTAAATCACCACACATCTGATATACAGCCTATGTTCTTCTTCTGGTGATAGTTCTTGCTCGTCTCAAGCTCGCTGTGAGTGACGATCGTTTGTAGTCTCATTGCAATCGGTTTTATCCTGAGAGGCATTTCGCTCATACATACGATGAGAGCTAATACTGTTTAAGGAGACAATCACACACTGGACTCGGGTTTTTCGTTCCTTGTCTTCTTTTTTGTCTGTTTTATTATACACATAACTGTTATTCACACACGCACAAATATTATAATATTTGTATTTATCGCAGATTGTTTAACAAACATAACATAATCAAAATTTTAATCTCGATAAATAAATATTTTTAAAAAAAAATAAACAGTGTGATGTCGAAACTATTTATTTGTCGAGGTTTGGCTATAGCAGGAATCAAATCATGAATCAACCTTGTTTTTTATTCTGCGGGTCATCTTCATCTATATCCCACCTAAAACAGATGGCCGCGTATGAGATGACGGCTGCAATTTTATCGGTTTTATGTTTATTTCCTAATTAATTATTTTTATTTTCCTAATTAATTATAAAACCTGGGTAGGATTAGTTAGTATGACAGGTAATGAAATTGAATACAAAGAAATTTAAAGCCAGTTAGGCGCTATCAACATTTTAAAATGGAAAATGCTAGGTATCCCAAATTTAACGTGTATTCTTCAATTTGATCAAGTCAAATCTCATCTGCTAAATATATGCGTACAGTTGTAACAATAGAAACAGATAGATAGATAGATAGATAGACTTCTATGTAATTTAAACTAATCACATATCCATACTGGAGTAGGATTGAATCAATATATACCCCCATGCTATCAATGAAATTATCAAACCTTTCTCTCATTAAAACCACTGCTAATAAAATCTTGTTATGGTATCAGAACTTTTCTTGGTTTAATCACCATTAGATCCTGCAAACAATGAAAGTTTCATCAAGAAAACTCTAAAATGTATTCATAGAACTGAATGTTTACAGAAAATGAATGTTAAGAGAGATTACAGAGTAGTACAGTGAAAGCCTATATACATGATTTCATAACAGAAATCTGGCGGGAACTAACTAACTATTTGAAAACAACTTTGACTAATGTGTTGACTTTCTATAAATAGCTATACAAATGAAAGCTAATCTAGCTAATCTATCTGGTTCATTCAGTATGAGCAACACCCCCCCTCAAGTTGGGAGGTGGATGATCCTTGGGAGAGTGCAATCCCAACTTGGATAACAGATTCTGAAATGCAGCAGAAGGCAAAATCTTTGTAAATACATCTGCAATCTGATTTTGAGTAGGTAAGTATGTGAGCTGCAGAAGACCCTCAAGAACTTTGTCCCTTGTAAAATGACAATCTATTTCTATGTGTTTCGTTCGTTCATGAAACACAGGATTTTTAGCAATATAAATTGCTGACTGATTGTCACAATGTAGCTTAACAGGTTGCAACTTTGTAACTCCAAGTTCTTCCAGTAATCTTACTGTCCATGCAACCTCTGAAGCAGCAGAAGCCATAGCCCTGTACTCAGCCTCTGAGGATGATCTTGACACAGTTGATTGTTTCTTAGATTTCCAGGTTATAGGAGAATTACCAAACAACAATACATAACCTGTGATGGATCTTCTGGAATCTGGACAAGAGGCCCAATCTGAGTCTGAAAAAGCTTGCAAAGTTAGAGTGTCTGAAGCTTTAAGTAGAATACCTTGCCCTGCTGAATGATGAATGTATCTCAAAGTATGTATTAAAGCTTGATAGTGAGAAGTTCTAGGATTTTGCAAGAATTGGTGCAATTTGGTCTCTCACAATCAACTTTCTATTGATCATCATGCTTTTCTTTCCAATAGTTGTCAAATTACTGAACCACGATCATATATTGAAGCTGCTAGTCAACCTATTTGGCAAGAAGCAATGAATAAGGAAATAAAAGCTTTAATTGATAATAACACTTGGACACTGGTTGATTTACCAAAAGGAAAGAAAGCCATAGGATGTCGATGGGTGTTTAAGGTTAAGTTGAATGCTGATGGTTCTCTAGAAAGGTGTAAAGCCAGATTAGTTGCTAAGGGTTTTACTCAGAAATATGGGATAGACTATGAAGAAACCTTTTCTCCAGTTGTTAAGATGAATACTGTAAGGTGCATAATTGCTATGGCAGCAAGTAAAAATTGGACATTATATCAACTGGATGTTAACAATGCTTTTCTCCATGGTGATTTACATGAGGAGGTGTATATGAAAGTGCCAGAAGGTATTGCTCATACTCCTGGACAGGTTTGCAGGCTAATCAAATCTATATATGGACTTAAACAAGCCTCCAGAGAATGGTTTGACAAGTTGTTAGCAGAATTAATTAGTCAAGGATTCACACAATCAAAAAATGATTATAGTCTTTTCATTCAGAAAACAAGGGATCATATTACTATTGTTGCAGTGTATGTGGATGACATTATTGTCACTGGTAATAATTTGTCTGTGATCGAAGCTTTAAAGAGACATTTACACACAACTTTTAGTATTAAAGATCTTGGAGTTCTTCATTACTTTCTTGGCATAGAAATTTCTTATCTCAAAGAGGGCATTGTTCTTAGTCAAAATAAATTCACTAAGGAATTACTGGATTTGGTTTCTGAGGATCTTTCTAAGCCTGCTGTTACTCCTTTGCCTTTAAATGCTAAATTCAGTGCTCATGAAGGAGATTTTTTTGACAATGCTGAACTATATAGATGTTTGGTTGGTAAATTGAATTTTCTTACCAATACAAGACCTGATCTCAGTTACTCAGTACAAGTTCTCAGCCAATTCTTGCAAAATCCTAGAACTTCTCACTATCAAGCTTTAATACATACTTTGAGATACATTCATCATTCAGCAGGGCAAGGTATTCTACTTAAAGCTTCAGACACTCTAACTTTGCAAGCTTTTTCAGACTCAGATTGGGCCTCTTGTCCAGATTCCAGAAGATCCATCACAGGTTATGTATTGTTGTTTGGTAATTCTCCTATAACCTGGAAATCTAAGAAACAATCAACTGTGTCAAGATCATCCTCAGAGGCTGAGTACAGGGCTATGGCTTCTGCTGCTTCAGAGGTTGCATGGACAGTAAGATTACTGGAAGAACTTGGAGTTACAAAGTTGCAACCTGTTAAGCTACATTGTGACAATCAGTCAGCAATTTATATTGCTAAAAATCTTCTAGATTTGGACTAATATGGTCAGTAGCCCCACTATCTAGCAACCATTCAGAATTTGAACAAGAAAGTAAACAGGTTTTACCTGTTAAAAGAGCAGCATGATCAGTTATAGAAGTTTCAGCTCCAGATGAATCATTAGAAGTTTCATTCAATTTCTGCTTGTTGAACATTTCCAAGAAAGCATTGTATTGTTCCATTGACAAGCTGCTTGAATTAGAATCATTCTGAATACTCTGATTTGGATCAGTATTATCTTCAGTTGAATTCTGAGCAAAAGCCACAAGTCTATTATTATCATTATTTCCATTTCCCTTGAAACCTGGTGGATATCCATTGATTTTATAACATCTGTCAATACTGTGTCCTGGCACCTTGCAATGTGTACAGTAGTAATGAGATCCTGGCTTTGCTCCAGGCCTTTTTGTTCCAGAATTTTCATAACCAGAATTTCTAGAAAAACTCTGATTCTGTTGTTTGAAAACACCAGCACCCTGATTTTGATAGTTTCTGTATCCTTGAACATTCTTCCTTCTATCCACCATAAAAGCCATGGAATCACCACTGTGTGTACCAGTCTGAGAAACTTCCTTGTGCTTTTCTTCTTGAGCAAACAGCCTATAAGCCTGAGATACATTAGGCAGTGGAGTCATCATCAAAATGTTACCCCTTACAGCAGCATAACTTTCATTCAGTTTCATCATGAATTCTAGCAATCTCTGTTCCTGTTGTCTCTGTTGAATTCTCTGTGTGAGATTGCAAGTACATTTATTACACGTGCAGTGTGGCAATGGATTTGTATCTGTTATTCCATCCCAAATAGTTTTGATAGCTGTAAAAAATTCTGAAATGTTCTGAGTGCCCTGTTTTATCTCAGCAAGTTGTTGCTCCAGGGAATAAACTTGAGTCATTGAAGCATAACCAAATCGTTCTTCAAGATCAGACCAAATGTCTTGTGCAGTTGGTAAAAACAACACACTCTTTGCAATTGTTTCATCCAGATTAAAAATCAACCAAGAAATCACAAGATCATTGCATCTTGACCATTGCTTATACTCAGGCGAAGCAATTTCTGGTATTATGACTGTTCCATTAACAAAACCTAACTTGTTCTTCGCAGAAAGTGTTAACATCATCGATCGTTTCCAGTTCTTGTAACCAGTGCCATCAAATTTTACAGAAACCAACTGATTTGAAGACGCATCAGAAGGATGAATATAAAAAACATTCGAAGGATCTAAACTACCTTGTGTAGTCGTAGTCATGATTAATTCTCAAAACAAGAAGATGATTTCGAAAAGAAATTTTATCAAACAGATTGTAAGCAAAGAAGTAACGAGTAGATTTAATGTGTTTTTTATAGAAATCAACTCCAGATATCAAAGGATGATCAAGAACAAGATGCGATTCAACAATTATAATCAAGAACAAGAACAATTCAGAGAACAATTTCAGATAAAGATCAAGATTATGTAAAATCTTCAAGAACAAAAGTGTTTTCAGGCAACAAGATGATGAAAATCTTTAAGAAAACAATGAAAACAGTACTGATTAATCGGAAAAACAACTAACTTGATCGGAAAGACAACTAACTTGATCGGAAAAGCATCAGTACGATCAACAAAATTTGATCGGAAAAGTAAAACGATACAGAAATGTTAACGATGAGAACGAGCTCCGATAAGCTCCGGTCGGCTCTGATACCATGAAAGTTTCATCAAGAAAACTCTAAAATGTATTCACAGAACTGAATGTTTACAGAAAATGAATGTTAAGAGAGATTACAGAGTAGTACAGTGAAAGCCTATATACATGATTTCATAACAGAAATCTGGCGGGAACTAACTAACTATTTGAAAACAACTTTGACTAATGTGTTGACTTTCTATAAATAGCTATACAAATGAAAGCTAATCTAGCTAATCTATCTGGTTCATTCAGTATGAGCAACAAACAAAAGCCTTACATTCTGAAACATATATATCCACCATAATTTCATACAGTTTATCAATGGCATCTTCAACTCAAGATGTTACCTCAAACACAGAAATCATTCATCTTAATGCTCCTACACATTTACCAACTAAACTAACTCAAAACAATTTTCCTGTATGGAGTACCCAGGTGAAATCAACCCTCATTGGTCTTGGACTACTAAGCTACATTGATGGAACGACCGTCAAAGTTCCGACACAATTTTTAAAAGATGATATACCCAATCCTGCCTTCGCGGTATGGAACAGACAAGATAAAATCATTTTGAGTGCATTCCTGGGAAGTTGTCATGAGACAATACAACCACTTATTTCAACTGCTGCTTCTGCTCAAGAAATGTGGGAATGCATTGTCATCATGTTTGCAAACAAATCGAGGTCACGAGTAATGTCTCTAAAAAGTCATCTTCTTTGGAATCCATGCGGCTCCAGGCCCATTTCAGAGTATCTCAGAGATATACGCACAACTGCTGATGAACTTGCCATTGCAGGTCACCCAATGGCGGATGATGATCTTTTACTACTAACTCTTAATGGTCTTGGTGACGAATACAGCAACATTCGATCAGCTATCAAAGTCCGTGAGGTACCTGTTGATGAGTGGATTTCGTAACAACTTTTGTGAGGTTCTTGATGAGTTGTAAGGCTAACGATCAACTGTTCAATGGATGATTTGGGTTGTGTTTGTGGGGTTGAGCTGAGCTCGAGGGTGTCTCCAATAATCTCAGATGCCTTTAGAGAGAATTAGAGAGCTAAATTCGTCTTACCCTCAAGGTGCCTACGTATCCTTTATATAGGAATCAAGCTCACGTAGTTCTAATGCAACTCTGTCTCTACTGGAATAGCTGTGTTCGATTACCTAGTTCGTATAGGACTCAGGTTCCTTTAGAGCCTTTTATGAACTAGCTGTTGGAATAGAGTAGAACTCGAGTTCTTAATCCATTCTAATTCTCTCGTTTATTAGAGATATTCTAGGATCATCTGCGCCCTTGAATTATACTCCAATAATAATGCATTTATCGATTCTAGATAGCTTCTAGAACATTCTATCGGTCATGCTTAGGAACCTGGTGCTCAGGAACCTATGTCACAGGAGCCTGTTTATCAGGAACCTCCTTATTTTGGGACATATTGTGTAGGAACCTCTTTCTAGGTGCCTGTGCCTGCACAAATAACAAACATGTTAGGCTGGTTAACTCATTTAATATCTTTGCATACTCTTACCTCTTTTCGTGACTGTAATCATATTAATTCGAACTCTTCTGCTTGGGGGGACCTGGTCTTCGAATGATCTACTCAGCTTCCAAACCTTTAGGAACCTCCTGGTATTCATGGTTTCTTGATCATTTCTCTATCTGATGCCCATTTCTTCATATTTAATTCTTCCTGCCTTATACTGGATCTATCTTCTTACCCATATAGACTGAACCTATAAAGATAGTGGGCCTAAATTCAGCCCATGATGATTTTGGGCACAACAAGTACCCCCCGATTCCTTGAAAGCATGTAAGGTGAAAGGAACCTATTTTGCTTTCTGGTTAGGGGTTTAATGTTAAATCTGTCTACCATAATATCTTGCCTTAATATCATACGTCCAAGCCTACATGAGCTAACTCGTTGTAGGAAACATGGCATAAAAATATTTTCAGCTAATATATCTTTGATCAACTTCCTTCTATTCAAGGAACCTGTTCTCATATCATTTTTCTTCAAACCATAACTTCTCAAAATCAGCTCAATACTTGTGTTTAGCTTCCTGGGGAATCTAATTTGACTCTCGTTATCACATCTCCTTGAATTTTCAAAATTTTTTTAAAAATTCGTAGGAGATAATCTTCAACTGAGAATATCTGGAAGTGATAATTCAAAATTCGAATGAACCCTTATCACTTACCCAAACTGCAGTTAATGTAATCTCTTCCCAAGATTCACACGCATCTTGCGCGTGTATCTCTTTAGTTATTGCTCCAATAGTTCGCTGCCACGTGTATATAGTGTTGTGCCCAAAATCTCCATGGGCTAGATTTAGGCCCATTGGGCTTAAGGATCCAATCCGTATGATTAATATGGGTTATGATTGAGGTCCCTTAAGTTAAATGGGGCTAAATAGCACGTGAAATAGATCTGGACAGGTTCAGCTTCCCGAGAGACAGCTTCCCGAAAGACAGCTTCCTGCAGACAGCTTCACGAGAGACAGGTTCCTGCAGACAGGTTCCTGAGAGACAGCTTCCTGTACGAGAACAGATTTATTCCAGCAGAATTCTAGTATGATTAAGCCTCCTATTCTTTAGGAGCAAGTCATGAACATCAACTCCTTATTGGAATGTATTCCTTGGGCGCAGATGATCCTTGAATACATCTAATAGGACGAGAACTTGTAAACATACTCCTAGTCGGACTAGAACTCGAGTTCTATTCGACTTAGGTCGCCTATTCGTGGCTGAAATCTGGAGAAAAGGAGTTCCCCACGAATTAGGAACCTAGTTTATTGCCGCCTAACCAGACTTCTAGTCTAAAAAGAACTACGTGAACTTGATCCCTATATAAGCAAGGGTACGTAGGCACCTTGAGAACACGGCTACAAGCCTCGCAATACACCTACGAGATTCTTGAGAACACACGACACAAGCCTTAAGGGAACTCGCGAGATTCTTGTAAACGCTCTCGAGCTCAGTTCAACCCCCACAAAAAACCTCCATTCTCCATAGATTAGTTGATCGTTAGCCTTTACAACTCACCATAAACCTCTCAAAAGTTGTTACGAAATCCACTCATCAACATTGGCGCTAGAAGGAGGGGAGAGTTATCATCTTAAGAGTGGAAAGATGGCAGGCAATTCTGATAGCGAAGCAACACAATCTGTAGAGAAAGATCAAACCCCGAAAGCGAAGAAGATTACTCCTGCTGACGTCCTAGAGCATCTAAAGTTGATTGAAGAAAGGCTTATAACCCTCGAACAAATAACACCGAAGAAGAAGAAGAAGTCGAAGTTAGCAGCTGGTAAGAAGGGTAAAAAAGCTAAGATTAATCCCAAGCAGTTAGGCGTCGATGAAGAAGAACGTGAAGAAAAGGCCGAGGAGGAGATCGAAGACCCAAAGAAAGATACTGAAGGTGAAGAAGATGGTGAACCGAAGGATAAACAACCTCCTGTTAAGGAACCTTCCATCGAGATAATTAAAGATGATTCAAGTTCAGTCGAGATCGCAAACGATTCGTGTATAGCAGATTCACAGGAAGTCGATGATAAAGATAAGGAAGCAAAAGACAGTGGAGCTGGTGATTTGAATGCTGAAGACATCAAGAAGATTCTAGTGAAACTCAAGGAAGAAAAGCAGTCAATAACAGGTGCGATGACCTCATCTCCATTCATTAAGAAGTTAAGGAGCCAACAAGGTGTAGATTATTAGCTGCAACCCTTTATGGTGGAGCTCATCAGTGGTTTAAGAGGTTACCATCAGATTCTATAAATTCCTGGGAGAATATGGGAAAACTCTTCGTTACTCAGTTTAGAGCTTCCGTCGCTTTTACACCCTCAACCATCACCTTGGCCAACATCAAGCAGAGAGTAGATGAGACCTTGAGAGAGTACCTCAAATGTTTCAATGCAGAGGTTCCCAGAGTTAAGAAAGCTCCTGACGAGGTCATTATGAGCTTCCTGATTGCTGGAGTTAGAGCTGGTTCAGACTTCTGGAAGGAGTTACAAGTACATGAACCTGGTACACTAGTTGATTTCTACAAACAAGCTGAACTATATAAGTGTGTGGAAGAATCCTTGTTGAAGTTGAGAGAAATAGAAGATCTTGGAGATGAAGCTAGTCACAAAGGAAGCAAGCGAGAGAGGTCTCCAAGCCCGCAAGCATATGTTATTGGGGATCGAGCTTCCTCCAAAAGAAGTAAAGCAAATTTGAAGACAAAGTGCGATAGTTATACCTCTTTGGTTGCTCCAGTGGACCACATCTTCACGGTTTATGGGAAAGAAGGAATATTTGTAAAGCCTGCACCTTTACCAGTAGGAGCAAGGAAAGATCTAAAGAAATATTGTGACTTCCATGAGGATAATTGCCATGATACTTCCGAATGCAGAGCACTGAAAGACCAAATTGAGGAATTGATTAAAGCCGGGAAGCTTGCGGAATGGATAGCTCAAGGTGACCAGTAGTTGAAAGTTTGAGAGCTTCCTTAAAGTAGAGTTGAGAGACCTTTATTTATATATGTATTTCCTTCTTAGAACTGGGGGGGTAGTGCATGTATACCTCCCTAGTAAGCAAACTTATTTCTTTCGAGTAGTTTTCAATGAAATTATGAGTAGTTCTTTTCCTTGTATTACGTAATACATGAGCTTATATTTAGCTTATAAAACAAGGAACGTACCTCATTCAATTCAGTGACCTGCGAGAAATACCTCGAAATTAATCTCTTTAAGTATCTCTTGTTTCTTACAATGAGTTAGCTCGCGTAAGCTTAGAGGTGCTGTATTGGGATATTTGTATAGAGGTTCATTCTCAACATGTTTCGTGAGAAGTTAAAGAAGAAAAGAGAAGATATGTTAAAGCTACAAGTAGGAATGATGTAATTATAGTATTTATTCGAGTGTTAAGGAAAATTCGACATAGTTGAAGATTTTGATGAAGAGTAGCTACAAGAATATGATATGAGCATCTTGAAGCAAACACGCAGTACTCAACTTCATGGATGAATATTCAACGACTTATTAGAGATTATCGAAGAATTGTGAAGCTTACCGGAGTTAGTTCTTCATCAAAGACAAGCCTCCCTGAAGAACTGGGGGGTAGTATGATTACTATTGGACGTGGTACTTTGAAAATTGAGGATTTCAAAATTTTGAGAATTCAGATCATGAACCTCACCATCAGGTCCAGGAAGCTCGTGATTTGATTCAGGAACCTCACAGCTAGGATGCAGTTTAGAAACCTCATAGCTCATATTTGGTTCAAGAACCTTGAGGATTGATTTGGTCTAGTATCTTGAAGAGCAGCATGCTTGCATCAGGAACACGTCAATGAGTTTTCAAATCTTAACGGAGGCTTCCACTTTACATCTGATCAGTCCACAGAAAGATCCAGGTGATACATCTCCTTTTATGCTCACATATTCGTAACAAACCTCCCAGGTACGCACAACAAACTCTTACTATACATAAAGCATGCTTAAAAATATATGCTATTGTGGTCTTATGTGCGATTGAGTTACGATTATGTCTTGATTATGTTTCTAGATGTTAGAATGCACATGTACCTAACACATTACAGGTTCTTTGATATTTACCTGTAGCTAATAGGTTCCATGTATTTACCTTGAGTTAACAGGTTTTGTGTTACTCACCTGAAGCTCATAGGTAACAGCTTCCAGGTCTAGTTGCATTTATATATGTCTAGTGGATTACTCATTATTTTCTTGTAACTGACGTCTTGCAGGTTCATTATTATATACCTGAAGCTTGTATGTAACAGCTTCCAGGTTCATTGACATTTGTTAGAAGCCAATTGTTAGTTTCTGATTAGCAGCTTCTTGCATGAAGTTCTCAGCCAGCCGATACCTGAATAGAAGAAAGTGTACTTACAGCAAGAACTCCATGCCTTTAGAAGATTAATCTAGTGCCCTTTTGGATTCTCTTTGTGCTCCATAAAAGGATTCACTTAGAGCCCAAAAGGATTCACTAGGTTCCCTAAGAATTTTCATATATTCACCCAGTGCCCTTATGGATTCTCTATGTACCCGTATAGGTTCACTTAGAGCCCAAAAGGATTCACTTGGTGCTTCATGCATCCACGCGCATTTGTTTGGTATCTTAATGGATTCTCTTTGTACCCTTTTAGGGATTCATTTGGTGCCCGATTGGTTACGGTTTTTGTCCAAAGCAGAGGTTCACATAAACAACCAGATGGATTCACCTTATGCCCTTACAAGGATTTGCATAGAGCCCAGAAAGATTCACTTTGAAAGCCCTGTCAGCTATAGGCACTCGATAGATAGAAAAGACTTGCAAGCACGAGAGATTCACATCGAAAAGCCCTATGAATCGTAGGCACAATTCAAAAGTCCCATAAGCATGTGGGCACCTAGTTAACAGTTTTGGGAACCTAATTGTTGTGCCCAAAATCTCCACGGGCTAGATTTAGGCCCATTAGGCTTAAGGATCCAATCCGTATGAGTAATATGGGTTATGATTGAGGTCCCTTAAGTTAAATGGGGCTAAATAGCATGTGAAATGGATCTAAACAGGTTCAGGTTCCCGAAGAGACAGGTTCCCGAAAGACAGCTTCCTGTAGACAGCTTCCCGAGAAACAGGTTCCTGCAGACAGGTTCCTGAGAGACAGCTTCCTGTACGAGAATAGATTTATTCCAGCAGAATTCTAGTATGATTAAGCCTCCTATTCTTTAGGAGCAAGTCATGAACATCAACTCCTTATTGGAATGTATTCCTTGGGCGCAGATGATCCTTGAATACATCTAATAGGACGAGAACTTGTAAACATACTCCTAGTCGGACTAGAACTCGAGTTCTATTCGACTTAGGTCGACTATTCGTGGCTGAAATCTGGAGAAAAAGAGGTCCCCACGAATTAGGAACCTAGAATATTGCTGCCTAACCAGACTTCTAGTCTAAAAAGAACTACGTGAACTTGATCCCTATATATACAAGGGTACGTAGGCACCTTGAGAACATGGTTTTTACAAGCCTCACAATATACCTACGAGATTCTTGAGAACGCACGACACAAGCCTCAAGGGAATTCGTGAGATTCTTGTAAACGCTCTCGAGCTCAGTTCAACCCCTACAAAAAACCTCCATTCTCCATAGATTAGTTGATCGTTAGCCTTTACAACTCACCATAAACCTCTCAAAAGTTGTTACGAAATCCACTCATCAACATTGGCGCTAGAAGGAGGGGAGAGTCATCATCTTAAGAGTGGAAAGATGGCAGGCAGTTCTGATAGCGAAGCAACACAATCTGTAGAGAAAGATCAAACCCCGAAAGCGAAGAAGATTACTCCTGCTGACGTCCTAGAGCATCTAAAGTCGATTGAAGAAAGGCTTACAACCCTCGAAAAAATAACACCGAAGAAGAAGAAGTCGAAGTTAGCAGCTGGTAAGAAGGGTAAAAAAGCTAAGATTAATCCCAAGCAGTTAGGCGTCGATGAAGAAGAACGTGAAGAAAAGGCCGAGGAGGAGATCGAAGACCCAAAGAAAGATACTGAAGGTGAAGAAGATGGTGAAACGAAGGATAAACAACCTCCTGTTAAGGAACCTTCCATCGAGATAATTAAAGATGATTCAAGTTCAGTCGAGACCACGAACGATTCGTGTATAGCAGATTCACAGGAAGCCGATGATAAAGATAAGGAAGCAAAGGACGGTGGAGCTAGTGATTTGAATGCTGAAGACATCAAGAAGATTCTAGTGAAACTCAAGGAAGAAAAGCAGTCAAAAACAGGTGCGATGACCTCATCTCCATTCACCAAGAAGGTTAGAAAATCCCCGTTACCTAAATCCTATCGTATGTCAAACGAGTTTAAATTTGATGGCACTACGGATCCTGTGGAGTATCTGGGTCGTTTCAATACTGAGATGGATGTTTATCAAGTTAAGGAGCCAACAAGGTGTAGATTATTGGCTGCAACCCTTTATGGTGGAGCTCATCAATGGTTTAAGAGGTTACCATCAGATTCTATAAATTCCTGGGAGAATATGGGAAAACTCTTCGTTACTCAGTTTAGAGCTTCCGTCGCTTTTACACCCTCAACCATCACCTTGGCCAACATCAAGCAGAGAGTAGATGAGACCTTGAGAGAGTACCTCAAATGTTTCAATGCAGAGGTTCCCAGAGTTAAGAAAGCTCCTGACGAGGTCATTATGAGCTTCCTGATTGCTGGAGTTAGAGCTAGTTCAGACTTTTGGAAGGAGCTACAAGTACGTGAACCTGGTACACTAGCTGAGTTCTACAAACAAGCTGAACTATATAAATGTGTGGAAGAATCCTTGTTGAAGTTGAGAGAAACAGAAAATCTTGGAGATGAAGCTAGTCACAAAGGAAGCAAGCGAGAAAGGTCTCCAAGCCCGCAAGCATATGTTATTGGGGACCAAGCATCCTCTAAAAGAAGTAAAGCAAAATTGAAGACAAAGTGCGACAATTATACCTCTTTGGTCGCTCCAGTAGACCACATCTTCATGGTTTATGGGAAAGAAGGAATATTTGTGAAGCCTACACCTTTACCTGTAGGAGCAAGGAAAGATCTGAAGAAATATTGTGACTTCCATGAGGATAATTGCCATGATACTTCTGAATGCAGAGCACTGAAAGACCAAATTGAGGAATTGATTAAAGCCGGGAAGCTCGCGGAATGGATAGCTCGAGGTGACCAGTAGTTGAAAGTTTGAGAGCTTCCTTAAAGTATAGTTGAGAGACCTTTATTTATATATGTATTTCCTTCTTAGAACTAGGGGTAGTGCATGTATACCTTCCTAGCAAGTAAACCTATTTCTTTCTAGTAGTTTTCAACGAAATTATGAGTAGTTCTTTTCCTTGTATTACGTCATACATTTAGCTTGTAAAACAAGGAACATGCCTCATTCAATTCAGTGACCTACGAGAAATACCTCACAAGTAATCTCTTTAAGTATCTCTTGTTTCTTACAATGAGTTAGCTCGCGTAAGCTTAGAGGTACTGTATTGGGATATTTGTATAGAGGTTCATTCTCAGCATGTTTCGTAAGAAGATAAAGAAGAAAGGAGAAGACATGTTAAAGCTACAAGCAAGAATGATGTGAAGAGGTTATAGTATTTATTCGAGCGTTAAAGAAAATTCGACATAGTTGAAGATTTTGATGAAGAGTATCTACAAGAATATGATATGAGCATCTTGAAGAAAACACACAGTACTCAACTTCATGGATGAATATTCAACGACTTATTAGAAATTATCGAAGAATTGTGAAGCTTCTTGGAGTTAGTTCTTCATCAAAGACAAGCTTCCCTGAAGAACTGGGGGGTAGTACAATTACAATTACTATAGCACATGGTACTTTGAAAGTTGAGGATTTCAAAATTTTGAGAATTCAGATCATGAACCTCACCATCAGGTCCAGGAAGCTCGTGATTTGATTCAGGAACCTCACGGCTAGGATGCAGTTTAGAAACCTCATAACTCATATTTGGTTCAAGAACCTTGAGGATTGATTTGGTCTAGTATCTTGAAGAGCAGCATGCTTGCATCAGGAACACGTCAATGAGTTTTCAAATCTTAACGGAGGCTTCCACTTCACATCTGATCAGTCTACAGAAAGATCCAGGTGATTCCTCTCCTTTTATGCTTAGATATTCGTAGAAAACCTCCCAGGTACGCTCAGCAAACTCTTACTATACCTAAAGCATGCTTAAACATCTATGATATTGTGGTCGTATATGCGATAAAGCTATGATTATGTCTTGGTTATGTTTCTTGATGTTAGAATGCACATGTACTTAACAGATTATAGGTTCCTTGATATTTACCTGCCGCTTACAGGTTCCATGTATTTACCTTTAGTTAACAGGTTTTATGTTACTCACCTGAAGCTCATAGGTAACAGCTTCCAGGTCTAGTTGCATTTATATGTGTCTAGTAGATTCCTTGTTATTTTCCTGTAACTGACATCTTGCAGATTCATTATTATATACCTGAAGCTTGTATGTAACAGCTTCCAGGTTCATTGACATTTGTTAGAAGCCAATTGTTAGTTTATGATTAGCAGCTTCTTGCATGAGGTTCTCAGCCAGCTGATACCTGAATAGAAGAAAGTGTACTTACAGCAAGAGCTCCATACCTGTAGAGGATTAATCTAGTGCCCTTTCTGGATTCTCTTTGTGCTTCATTCAAGGATTCATTTAGAGCCCAGAAGGATTCACTAGGTTCCCCAAGAATTTCATGTATTCATCTGGTGCCCTTATGGATTCTCTTTGTGCTCCATTCAAGGATTCACTTAGAGCCCAGAAGGACTCACCAGGCTCCCTAAGCATATCCATGTATTGACCTAGTGCCCTTATGGATTCTCTATGTGCCCGTATAGGTTCACTTAGAGCCCAAAAGGATTCACTTGGTGCTTCATGCATCCACGCGCATTTGTTTGGTATCTTAATGGATTCTCTTTGTACCCTTTTAGGGATTCATTTGGTGCCCGATTGGTTACGGTTTTTGTCCTAAGCAGAGGTTCACATAAACAACCAGTTGGATTCACCTTATGCCCTTACAAGGATTTGCATAGAGCCCAGAAAGGTTCACTTTGAAAGCCCTCTCAACTACAGGCACTCGATAGCTAGAAAAGACTTGCAAGCATGAAAGATTCACATAGAAAAGCCCTATGAATCGTAGGCACAATTCAAAAGTCCCATAAGCATGTGGGCACCTAGTTAACGGTTTTGGGAACCTAATCATGGGTAACCTAACCTAGAGTTTGATTGTACTTGAAAAGCCTTGAAAGGGATTCACCTTGTGCCCGTACGGATTCATTTGGTGCCCCTAGCATTTGAAGGGATTCACCTTGTGCCCTTACGGATTCACTTGGTGCCCCTAGAGTTTGAAATGATTCATCATGTGCCCTATAGATTCTCTTTGTGCCCTCTACAGGATTCACTTGGAGCCTATAAGGATTCACTTGGTGCCATAAAGGAATTCACTTAGTGCCCAACCGGATTCTCTTCGTGCTCTTGCCATGATTCACCTAGAGCCCGGATGGATTCACTTTGTGCTCCCTAAAGCCAAAAAAGGATTCATTTGACGCCCAGTCGAATTCTTTAAGTGCCCTTCTTAGGATTCACTTAAAGCTCAACTGGATTCGTCTTATGCCCTACTAAGGATTCACTTAGCGCCCAATTGAATTCTCTAAGTGCCCTTTTCAGGATTCACCTAGAGCTCAATTGGATTCGCTTTGTGCCCTCATCAAAGCAATGCAAAGATGAATACTCTCATTTTTTAAAGCTTGTATATGATCGAAACAGGTATCGTACTACTAACAGGTTCTTGATAAAATAGCTTACAGCATCCTTGATGATCATCAGAAGCGTCCAGTTAATAGCTTCCGGCTTCTAGTTTTCAACCCATAGTTTATAAGCTACAGCTTCCAGTCAATAGCCGAAACAAGCAGCTTTCAGTCAACCGTTTCAACAAGCTATAGGAGGTTCACGCATCATAACGGCTCGGGGGGTAGCTCAATTCCCCTACGTTTGCACAGAGAAGAGCTTCCATCTTCCAGGTTCAGTAACGGAACCTCAATCCAAACCGGCACAATGAAGCACAGCATGGGCTAGATTTATACCAATTAAGTCATAGGTTCCGATCAACAAGTATTGTATGAGCCACGAGACAGATTGTTTCCAGTATCATATATGAAGATGAAACACGAAGAAATGAACACTAGCTGAGAAGATAGTCAACAGATTATAAGCATCAAGAGGTTCCTGAAGAACCAGAAGCTGAGTAGATTATAAGAAGACCATGTTCCTCCCCGAGAAGAGCCCGAGTCAGCCTAGCAGCAACAATGAGGATAGAAAGAAGTACATGGGAACTACAGAAAGACTCCCTAGACTAACACATTTGTTATTTGTGCAGGTACAGATTCCTGTAGAGGGGTTCCTGAGCACCAGGTTCCTGAGCATAGACAATAGAAAGATCTAGAATCCAGCAAGAAAGATGCAGACTTATTATTGGAGAGTACTCCTAGGACGCAGTTGATCCTAGATTACCTCTAATAGACAGACAGTAGATAGTCAAGCAAAAAACAGCTTAGAAAATGAAGCAACGTCTCGAGTAAGTTATGATTTTCAAGGTTAACCTCGTGCCCTTTTAAGGATTCATCTAGTGCCCTATTGGATTCGTTTTGTGCCCTCAACATAGGTTCACATAACGCCCAATTAGGTTCACCTGATGCCCTTATTTGGATTCACGTGGTTCCCTTAACAATCTTAAGATTCACCTCGTGCCCTTTTAAGGATTCATTTAGTGCCCTATTGGATTCGTTTTGTGCCCTCAGCATAGGTTCACATAACGCCCAATTAGGTTCACTTGATGCCCTTATTTGGATTCACATGGTTCCCTTGACAATCTTAAGATTCACCTTATCCCTTTTAAGGATTCATCTAGTGCCTTATTTGGATTCGTTTTGTGCCCTCAGCATAGGTTCACATAACGCCCAATAATTAGTTTCACTTTATGCCCTTATTTGGATTCACTTGGTTCCCTTGACATTCTAAGGTTCACTTAGTGCCCAATTAGATTCACTTTGTGCCATTGTCACGATTCAAGCAAGAAGATAAAGACCCGCATGGTTCACTCAGAAGAAACATGGGAGCACTGAAGGGATTGGACCTTAAAATATCAGGCTATTTAGGTTCCTCTCGCACCCTATGACTTCGAGGAACCGGGGGGTAGTTGTTGTGTCCAAAATCTCTACGGGCTAGATTTAGGCCCATTAGGCTTAAGGATCCAATCCGTATGAGTAATATGGGTTATGATTGAGGTCCCTTAAGTTAAATGGGGCTAAATAGCATGTGAAATGGATCTAAACAGGTTCAGGTTCCCGAAGAGACAGGTTCCCGAAAGACAGCTTCCTGTAGACAGCTTCCCGAGAAACAGGTTCCTGCAGACAGGTTCCTGAGAGACAGCTTCCTGTACGAGAATAGATTTATTCCAGCATAATTCTAGTATGATTAAGCCTCCTATTCTTTAGGAGCAAGTCATGAACATCAACTCCTTATTGGAATGTATTCCTTGGGCGCAGATGATCCTTGAATACATCTAATAGGACGAGAACTTGTAAACATACTCCTAGTCGGACTAGAACTCGAGTTCTATTCGACTTAGGTCGCCTATTCGTGGCTGAAATCTGGAGAAAAAGAGGTCCCCACGAATTAGGAACCTAGAATATTGCTGCCTAACCAGACTTCTAGTCTAAAAAGAACTACGTGAACTTGATCCCTATATATACAAGGGTACGTAGGCACCTTGAGAACATGGTTTTTACAAGCCTCACAATATACCTACGAGATTCTTGAGAACGCACGACACAAGCCTCAAGGGAATTCGTGAGATTCTTGTAAACGCTCTCGAGCTCAGTTCAACCCCTACAAAAAACCTCCATTCTCCATAGATTAGTTGATCGTTAGCCTTTACAACTCACCATAAACCTCTCAAAAGTTGTTACGAAATCCACTCATCAACACTAATCATGGGTAACCTAACCTAGAGTTTGATTGTACCTGAAAAGCCTTTGAAGGGATTCACCTTGTGCCCATACGGATTCACTTGGTGCCCCTAGAGTTTGAAATGATTCATCATGTGCCCTATAGATTCTCTTTGTGCCCTCTGCATGATTCACCTAGAGCCCGGATGGATTCACTTTGTGCTCCCTAAAGCCAAAAGGATTCATTTGATGCCCAGTCGAATTCTTCAAGTGCCCTTCTCAGGATTCACTTAAAGCTCAACTGGTTTCGTCTTATGCCCTACTAAGGATTTACTTAGCGCCCAATTGAATTCTCTAAGTGCCCTTCCCAGGATTCACCTAGAGCTCAATTGGATTCGCCTTGTGCCCTCATCGAAGCGATACGTAGATGAATTCTCCCACTTATAAAGCTTGTATATGATTGAAAGAGGTACCGTACTGCTAACATGTTCTTGATAAAATAGCTTGCAGCATCCTTGATGATCATCAGAAGCTTCCAGTCAATAGGCGAAACAAGCAGTTTTCAGTCAACCGCTTCAACAAGCTATAGGAGGTTCACGCGTCATGACGGCTCGGGGGGTAGCTCAATTCCCCTATGTCTTACTTTTGTGAGCTTACACACAGAAGAGCTTCCATCTTCCAGGTTCAGTAACGGAACCTCAATACAAACAAGCACGATGAAGCATAGATAAGTTATAACTTTATGCCTTTATATCCTTAACTATCATGCACATTTCCTGTTAATGAGAGCTTATATTTCTATCATGATTAGATACATATAGCGTTTAACGTGCATACTGCATGATCTTTAGAAATGAAATTTATGTGAACTTATGCTTAGGATGTTGTCATGCCCTATAGGTTTACAGTTTACGCAACATATATATGCTTAGTTTATGATCTCGAACTTTTTAGTTGAATCAGTCAAGTAGATAATTGGTATGCCACTTGAGAAGGTAGCAGCATATATAATGTAGATAATCATTCATACTTGCATACATGCTTCACTTATATGTTAGCTCTTCAACTCGTATTACTAATCTATTTTTCTAGTTTTCTTAGTGTTGTGCCCAAAATCACCATGGGCTAGATTTAGACCTATTAAGTCATAGGTTCCAATCCACAAGTAGTGTATAAGTCAGGAGACAAATCCAGTACTCGATATGAAGACCAAACGCGAAGCAATGAGCACTAGCTAAGAAGACAGTCAAGAGATTATGAGTATCAAGAGGATCCTGATGAACCAGTAGCTGAGCAGATTACAAATGGACCAGGTTCCTCCTTGAAGAAGAGTTCGAGTCAGCCTAGCAGCAGTCATGAAGACAGTAAGAGGTACAAGGGAACCACAGAAAAGGTTCCTCAGACTAATATATTTGTTATTTGTGCAGGTACAGTTTCCTGTAGAGAGGTTCCTGAGCATCAGGTTCCAAGACGTAGGTTCCTGAGCACCAGTTTCCTGAGCATAGACAGTAGAAAGATCTAGAAGCCAGACAGATCCTAGACTACCTCTAACAGACAGCATGCACTAGACAGTCAGATGAACAGCAGCATAGAAGATGAAGCAGCCTCTCGAGCAATCAAGTTGTGATTTTCAAGGTTAACCTCGTGCCCTTTTAAGGATTCATCCAGTGCCCTATTGGATTCGTTTTGTGCCCTCAGCATAGGTTCACATAACGCCCAACTAGGTTCACTTTATGCCCTTATTTGGATTCACTTGGTTCCCTTGACAATCTTAAGATTCACCTTGTCCCTTTTAAGGATTCATTTAGTGCCATATTGGATTCGTTTTGTGCCCTCAGCATAGGTTCACATAACGCCCAATTAGTTTCACTTTATGCCCTTATTTGGATTCACTTGGTTCCCTTGACATTCTTAAGGTTCACTTAGTGCCCAATTAGATTCACTTTGTGCCCTTGTCAAAGGATTCACTCAGCGCCTAATTGGATTCACTTTGTGCCCTTGTCACGATTCAAGCAAGAAGATAAAGACCCGCATGGTTCACTCAGAAGAAATATGGGAGCACTGAAGGGATTGGACCTTAAAATATCAAGCTATTTAGGTTCCTCTCGCATCCTATGACTTCGAGGAACCGGGGGTACTTGTTGTGCCCAAAATCTCCATGGGCTAGATTTAGGCCCATTGGGCTTAAGGATCCAATCCGTATGATTAATATGGGTTATGATTGAGGTCCCTTAACTTAAATGGGGCTAAATAGCACGTGAAATAGATCTGGACAGGTTCAGCTTCCCGAGAGACAACTTCCCGAAAGACAGCTTCCTGCAGACAGCTTCCCGAGAGACAGGTTCCTGCAGACAGGTTCCTGAGAGACAGTTTCCTGTACGAGAACAAATTTATTCCAGCAGAATTCTAGTATGATTAAGCCTCCTATTCTTTAGGAGCAAGTCATGAACATCAACTCCTTATTGGAATGTATTCCTTGGGCGCAGATGATCCTTGAATACATCTAATAGGACGAGAACTTGTAAACATACTCCTAGTCAGACTAGAACTCGAGTTCTATTCGACTTAGGTCGCCTATTCGTGGCTGAAATCTGGAGAAAAGGAGTTCCCCACGAATTAGGAACCTAGTTTATTGCCGCCTAACCAGACTTCTAGTCTAAAAAGAACTACGTGAACTTGATCCCTATATAAGCAAGGGTACGTAGGCACCTTGAGAACACGGCTACAAGCCTCGCAATACACCTACGAGATTCTTGAGAACACACGACACAAGCCTCAAGGGAACTCGCGAGATTCTTGTAAACGCTCTCGAGCTCAGTTCAACCCCCACAAAAAACCTCCATTCTCCATAGATTAGTTGATCGTTAGCCTTTACAACTCACCATACTCAAAAGTTGTTACAAAATCCACTCATCAACATATAGCTGTCTTCTATTTACCTTGACTATATAAACACATGAACGACTTTTTCTCCATTTTTACCTTTACCAAATATTTTCTGAAACCCTTAGAGAGAGAAAAGAAGGAGGAGTTCGACGGTCCCCAGCTTAATCCAAAACCTCCATCGCCGTTTTCTTCAATCCGAGGTATGATTCTGACCCGTTTCTTCCGTTATTTAACATTCTTGACTCATTTTTTAACCATCTGCTTACTTCGATCTTGCATGCTGTCTTTTGTCTGTTAATGTTTGTATATGTCTGTATCTATTTTCCATATCTCACACCCACGAACGTTCACAATATCTCATTTAATGGTAGTTTAACCATCGATTCATGATTTCATCACTATGATTTTACTGAAAACTTTTGGCTGTCTGTTTGTCTTCTATCTCAATTCGTTTCATATTCGTGTCGTGGTTCATGCTTATCACTGTTAGTGTGCAATCTCCGTACAACTCTTAAAAGAACTTATACGGCATAGCCACAGTAGTTTAATCGTCTCTAGACCACAGGTTTCCCCTTAAGAATTCTAAGGCCTGACCTTTATTCGTCTGTTTCTTGCAGATGTCTTCTGATTCAACACACTCTGACCACCTCTCTTCGATAAAACCTGTTCTGGCCACATCTGTAAGCAATAGAACTAGGTCTAGGGTCTTGATCCCTGACACTAGTGAACCTCAAGACATTCTAATGAAACCTCCAAATATTATCGATCCCTTAAAACCTTTAAGTTTAATTGACTTATGAGATGACTGGTCTGATAACGAAGAAGTATCAAAACCTGACCATGAACTGCTGCCTGAACCTGACTTTGATAATGAGATTACTGTTGAAAGGGAACTGTATAACAAGAAATTGTCCCTTTTTGTGAGAAACTTGACTCTGTTATAACCTCAACTAGGTTAGAAAAAATGTATGATGAGTGCCCCCATCCAACCTGTTCCATTGTGATCCCAGAATCTGGTGAGAGAGCTCACAGGTTCGATATCAAAACCCCTGATCGTGGGATTCCTAATGCTGTGACTTCAGCCGCCTTCTTTAAGGTTGGTGTGTACTTTCCCCTTCATCCATTCCTACAAGAAATGCTTGATTTCTATGATTTGGCCCCTCTTCAACTGACTCCTAATTCATATAGGCTAGCTATTACATTCTATACACTAGTCTATTCACCACCCCTCTGTCTGCACCTGAGCTCGGTTACTTCTTTAGATTAAAAGATACGGGAAAGGGTTCTGGTTGTTTTTACTTGACTGCATGGCCTGGTCACCAAGCCAGTGCATAAAAGGCATCAAACAAAACTTTGACCAATGGCAGGAGCAGTTCCTTTACTGTTTCGATTGTCCATCTATCCGATTTGAGTTCAACCACCGCCCGTTAATACCTAAACAAACTGTTCTTTCTGGGGTCTGCTTACAAAGTGCTGAAGAGGCCTTAAAACATTCTTCCTCTATGAGAGATTGCATGATTCTTTTGACACCTGAGAACCTCATTACCTTAGGCTTTATTCCAGCTTCCCCTGGTAACGCTTTATTTTATTTATCTCTACTGCATTCCTGTAATTGTGTCCGTTTATCTCAGGCTTTTTATCTATTCTGATTCATTTCTAGCCTTGTATCTACAGGTATGGCTCCCAAAATTCCATCTTTCATAAAAAGATCTAAGAACGTGGAAGAAGTTTTCAAGACTGAGAATAAGGAGGTTCCGCTTGTTGCAACTCCTATAAATCAAGTTCCTACTCCTGCATCCACTCAGAATCAACCATCAAGCTCCTCCAAACGCAAGCTTGCTCAGACCATCTTAGACTTGTCGGGAAGCTCTCAGACTCGATCCATGAAGAAAGGCAAGGCTGTGAAGGTCGAATCAGCTGTCACCCAGAACCAATTTAAAGAATTGATTGATACACACGTGATTCCCGAAGTAGTGGCTAGCTGGGCCAAGATGAATTCTACTGAGGCTATGCATGCCATGAGGTTCTCTGTTGCCCAAAATGCGTTCTTTGCCCTCAGATACTGTGATGATTTTGCTGAGAAGACACAGTATGACCTCCGATTGCAAGGAGAGGTTTGAAAATTGAAGGAGGAGTTGGTTGCTAAGGAAGAGAGGGTGAACCTAGCTACTGCTGCTGTGAGGAGGGCTAAAGCTGTCGAAACCTCTTTGAAGAGTGATAAGGAGAAACTTCAAGCGCAGGCTAAAACTCTGAATGATGAAAAACTCTCAATGCTAGAGAAAGTTTCCGAACTAGAAACTCAGGTAGATGCCTTAAATGCCGCTGCTGATGCTGTCAAATCCTCTATGCTTATACAGGAGAAAGCCAGGTATGATGAAGGTTATAACGAGGGTATTCGAGACTACATGAGGTCCATGTGGGAGAAGATGCCTGAGTTAAACTGGTCCCTACTGGGTGAAGACGTGGTGGGCATGATTAAAGATTTTGAGAATGAAACTACGATTCCACAAGACTCTGTACCTCCCGTGATTACGGTTGAGAGGTCTCCAGGTACCATCCCTGAGACTGCAGAGGTACCTGCTCCTGAGGTTACTCCAACCACTCTTCCACCTTCCCCAGCTATCGAAGAATCTGATAAAGTACCCACTGCTTGAAGTTTCATAAATTTTCTGAATTTTCTATAACTTTTCTTGAGGTTGCGGGCCCCTCGTAGTGCCTCGCGGGATGTAATCGTTAACTTGGTTTCTATGGCCTTCGTGCCTATAACTCTTGGTTTGCCTAGGGTCCTTGTACCCTATAACTCTTTATGTTTCTAATGACTATTATCTACTTTTGCTATATCTCTTGCTCTTGATTGTTCATGCCTAGTTTCTTAACTTGCACCTGTACTTAATACTGCACACTTTTCTCCAAAACTTCATAGAATACTTTATCATCAGGCATCTTAAAAATTAATTAGTGTCCATACTTATGCACCCAAGCTTACATGGGCTAACCCGTTGTAAGAAACAGGATGCATCCATACTTTCACTTATAATTTTCTCAAAATAAAATGTAACTAAATACAGCTTACTTGCAGACTTGGGACCCTTTTTATTTATACTTCGAGACATGTATTCACCACCATAATCTGAACTGTAGTTTTCCTTAGAGATTCCTCCCATATCCAAACCAGTTTCCCTGCAAAATAACTGATCAACTCTGCAAATAAAAACATAAAACATACAACAGAAAATAGTTAATGTTAGTAAAATTTTCTCTTGTTTAATTCGGGTCAACTCTTGGAAAGGTCGCCTGCTTGGCTCTCAATCCTAATCTCTTGGTCCCAACATGCCTCGAGGCATGTTGGTTCCTTTTTTCTCTTGGAAAGGTCACCTGCTTGGTTCCCAATCCTAAACTCCAGGTCCCAACATGCCTCGAGGCATGTTGGTTCCTTTTCTCTTTTGCCTCGAGGCAATTCTAGGAACCTGTGCGCCGTTCTGGGAGTCCACACAGATTCCTATTCTTCATGTGTCAGGCTAGACATCTTATGAAGGTAAATGCTAAGGAACTTATTCCTTCTTCCCATGTGCCAAAGGCGGTTCCACATGAGGGAGAGCTTATTAGGCTTCTCTTTAAGAACAAGTGTGCCAGTCTAGGCTCCACACAAGTTCCCACTTCCTCTCGTGCCAGTGGCGGCTCTACAGAGGGGTGAAACATATAGTTTCAGGTTCCTGTATGCCAGTCTCGGCTCCATACAGGTTCCTTTAAAGGTGCCTTTTATCAGGACTTTAGGTGCCTTTTGTCAGGACTTTAGATCATGTGCTCAAGGATCTTGAGGCTTTTAGCTATAATGTCGTGCTCAATCAGCTGAGTCTTTTCATTCAAATCTGCTCAGGAAGCTACCTGAGCCTTTTTCTTGTGCTCAGGAAGCTACCTGAGGCTTTTTCCTCGAATCAATCAATCATAATCTGCATATTCATACTTCTCGAAACCTTTTCGATTCAGGTTTACATTCATATTCGTATACTGTCAATGCTAAAGGAACCTGTTCGTCAAGGTAACCTGTTTTACAATACAAGCACTAAACAAGCACTTAAAACTTTCAAATTGGCATATGAAATGGCTAATCATATCATGCACAATACTGTCTAAGTAGGAATACTACCCCCCAGTTCTTTTGGATAATTATTATTACGTAAAAGAACTATTGGGAAGCTATAATCATCAATACTGCAATCAACAAATTCAACGCAAGGCTATCAATGCTCAAAACTAAAAACTGTCTTGCAAATAGGAAGGTTCACATCAAGTACCCCCCGATTACATGCAAAATTAAATACTGAAATCAACAATTCTGGTCAGCTATAACTAATAAGCTGCCTTTATTCTTGGGCTGAAAGAGCCTTACTTTTCCTAAGAAAGCATAGTAAAAGAGAATGACTGGTAATACTTCTTGAGATGCTCTGCATTCCAAGCTCTCGGAATGAGGTTCCTATCCATATCCATCAAGTGGTAGGTTCCTTCCCAATTGGCTGACTTTATCTGGTAAGGTCCTTCCTAATTCGCTCCAAAAGCTCCATGTGCCAGGACTTTGGTGTTTGGCATGACTTTCCTCAAAACTAGGTCTCCAACTTTAAAAGGTCTTGCTCTCACCTTTTTGTTGTAATACCTTCGAACTCTCTGCTGATATGTTGCTAGCTTCACTTGCGAATCTGTTCTCAACTCTTCGATCATATCCAAGTAAAGCCTATGATTGACCTCATTGTTCTTGGGGTCATAATGCTTTCTTCTCAAGGAACCTGTACCAACTTCCACAGGTACCATAGCTTCACAACCATAAGTGAGGGTAAAAGGAGACTCACCAGTTGTAGTTCTTGGAGTGGTATTGTACGACCACAAGACTCCAGGAAGCTCCTCTGGCCAGCTTACTTTCTTATCTTCAAGTCTTGTCTTCAAAGTATGCTTGATAATCTTGTTCACAGCTTCAGTCTGTCCATTACTCTGTGGATAGTACACTGCTGAAAATGCTTTCTGAATTCCAAACTGCTCGCACAATCCTCTAAGCTCTCTACTGTCAAACTGCTTCCCATTGTCAGATATCAGCTTCTGAGGAAGACCAAACCTGCAAATAATTGCTCAAAAAACAAACTCAGACAACTTCAATGCTGTAATCTTAGCAAGTGGTTCTGCTTCTGCCCACTTTGTGAAGTAATCAACTGCTACCACTGCATATTTTACTCCACCCTTTCCTGTTGGGAGCTCCCCAATAAGATCTATCCTCCAAAACTGCAAATGGCCAAGGGCTGACAATCTGTTTAATAGGAGCTGCAGGTCTGCTATCAAAATTTGCAAATTTCTGACAATTGCTGCATGCATGTACAAATTTGTAAGCATCTGTTTTGAGGGTTGGCCAGAAATATCCTTGTCGAAGAACTTTCAAAGCTAAAGAGCCACCCCCGAGTGCTTTCCACACACTCCTTCATGAATCTCTTCGAGAATATATCTGCACTGCTCTCCGGCTACACACTTAAGCAAAGGCTGATTGAACCCTCGCTTATATAGGACTCCATCATAAATCACATACTTGGCCACATGATATTTCAACCTTCTGGCTTCATCTTGGTTAGAAGGTATCTCTCCTTTTGTCAAATAATTATAGATGGGAGTCATCCATGAATCTTGAACTGGAAATTCAATGTCCATCACCTCTTCTCTAAAAACACTAGGCTGCTCCTGAATCTGAAGTGGAATCACACCCAGCAACGTGGATTCTCTCTGTGAGCCTAACTTAGCTAATGCATCTGCATTTGTGTTTTGCCCTCGAGGTATCTGATCTAGCTTCACTTCTCTGAACCTTGCAAGTAACTCCTGGGAGTACCTCAAATACAAATCTATTTGCGGACCTCTTGCTTGAAATCCGCCCCGAATTTTCCATACTACTAACATTGAATCACTAAACACTCTGATATTCTCGAATTTCATCTCTAAGGCTAGCTTGAGACCTGCAATTAACGCCTCATACTCTGCATCATTGTTGGTGGCCTTAAAAGCAAAGTGAATCAAACTATGCAACCTATGTCCCTCTGGGCTTACTAGCTCTATGCCTGCACCTGCTCCATTACTGTTAGCAGCTCCATCCACATACAATGTCCACCACGGTGCACAATTATCATCTTCTATCTGTTCTTTTTCCAACTCTTTCGGTACCTCCTGGCCAGTAACCTCCACATGCGGTGGAAACTCAATCAAGAAATATGCCAAAGCTTGGGCTTTAATTGCTGTCTTGGGCTTATACTCTATGTCGAATTGCCCCAATTCCACAGACCACTTCAACATTCTTCCTGAAGTTTCAGGCCTGTGCATCACCTGTCTAAGTGGGTATGAGGTTCGCACTTCAATCTTGTGTGCTTGAAAATAAGATCGCAGTTTCCTGGAAGCTAGAATCAAAGCATAAACCAGCTTCTCCTTTCCTATATACCTTGTTTCTGCATCAAGCAACCTCTTACTGACATAATAGACTGGGTTCTGCTGTCCTTCTTCTTCTCGAACCAAGACTGCACTAATAGAATATTCTGACACAGCCAAGTAGAGTACTAATGTCTCTCCATCAACGGGTTTAGCTAACAACGGAGGGCTACCCAAATGCTCTTTCAGTTTCCCAAAAGCTATCTCACATTCCTCAGTCCACTCGAACTTACTTCCTTTCTTTATGGCTTTAAAGAATTCTTGACATTTGTCTGTAGACCTCGAGATGAATCTGTTCAAAGCTGCAACTCTCCCTATAAGAGACTGAACCTCCCTCACAGTTCTTGGTGACTTCATATCAATCAATGCTTTAATCTTGGCTGGATTTGCTTCTATACCTCTGTGATTCACCATGAACCCTAGGAATTTCCCAGACTCCACCCCAAATACACACTTCTAGGGATTTAACTTCATTCTGTATTTTCGTAAGATTCCAAACATCTCTTCTAAGTGCTTCACATGATCAACAGCTTCCTTTGATTTAACCAACATATCATCCACATATACCTCCATGGTTTTGCCAATTTGCTCTTTAAACATCATGTTTACCAACCGTTGATACGTGGCTCCAGCATTAATCAATCCAAATGGCATGCATACATAACAGTACAGACCTCTATCCGTAATAAAAGAAGTATGTTCCTGATCAGGTTCATACATAGGGATTTGATTTTAACTTGAATATGCATCCATGAAGCTAAGTAAGGCATGTCCAGCGGTTGCATCCACTAACTGATCAATTCGTGGCAATGGGAAGCTATCCTTTGGACATGCCTTGTTGAGATCTGTGAAGTCCACACATGTCCTCCATTTTCCATTAGGCTTCTTTACCAATACAGGATTTGCTAACCATACAGGATAGAAAGATTCCTTGACCAAACCTGCATCCAGTAACCTATCAACCTCTTCTTTCAATGCCTGAGCTCTCTCTCCACTAAATGTTCTTCGTTTCTGTCTCACACCTTTCTTCTCTGGATCAACATTCAATTTGTGGCACATAACCTTTGGATCTATTCCTTCCATGTCTACATGGCACCAAGCAAAAACATCTAGATTCTTACTTAGGAAAGAAACAAGAGATTCCTTCAGAGTTGGTTCCAGGTGAGCTCCAATCTTCAAAACCTTTGTACCATCCTTATCATTAATCTTCACATCCAATGTCTCACCAGCTGGTCCAGCCTTAACCACCGTTTCTGGCATTCGAGGATCCAAATCTATATCCATTTCTACCACCAATTCTTCTTGAGGTTCCTCCACAACAAGTGGTACAGGTGCTTCCTGCACGACATTCCTTCTCTTAGCAATTGGCTGACTATCCTCACTATTTCCACTGTGCTTCAATTTTCGAGAATTCTCATAATCCAACTCCTCTGTCATACACACATCACCATCATCGTCCGTAGGGGGTGCATTTTTTAAGAACAAGTATGGGGTATCCGGTCCCTGAAAAACTGGAATCTCAGCATGAGGTTCCTCTTCTGTGATCTCTTCAATTCTCACTGCTCTGCACGATGCTGGCACAAAACCCTCCAATGGCTGGCTACGTAGATCAACTGTTATATCATCCGGATTCTTCCCTGGAAAATCATCTGGAACCTCATCCATTGACTCAGGTAGCTTAGCAGCCTTAGCAGCATGCTGCAAAGCCTTGGTGTAGCACTCTCTAGACTCATACTGACAACCTCGAACTATACCAATGCCACATGGTGTCGGAAACTTCATAGTTAGGTGATAAATCGAGGTTACCACCCTCATCTCTTTCAGAATTGGTCTCCCAAGGATAGCATTATAATTCATGTTGTCTTCTATAACAATAAACTATGATAGCTGTGTAATGCAACAAGGCTTATCTCCTAAAGTTACTGGTAAACGAATCTTACCTTTAATTGGGACCTGATTATTGGTAAAGCCATACAAGGTATCCTTTGTTGGAGTTAAGTCTCTATCCAGAAAATGCATCTTCTTGAAAGCTGAATACGACAGTAGATTCACAGAGCTTCCATTATCCACTAGCACTCGATGAACCTCATAAGACCCAAGTCCTGCTTCAATCACCAAAGCATCTGTGTGGGGGTGATGTACGCAAGAAGCATAATCTTCAGTGAAGGTAATATCTGCATCCTCCCCTTCAAACAACCTGGGTGACCTTTGAGATAAATTACAAACATTGGTCAACGGTCATTCCCTAGCTTCAAGAGTATACCTTTCCATAGCGTTTCTGCCGCTTCCTCCAACATGGGGACCTCCTATAATAGTTCGTATGCATCCAATTTTAGGTGGTCCTTCTATCAACACAGGTTCTGGTGCTTTCTACGTCTTCTCCTCTCTGTACTTCTTTCCTTCCTGAGCTACCTATTCAGTTAACTATCCTTGCCTGATCAAAGTTTCAATTAAATCCCTCAGATGACGACAATCTGTAGTATTATGCTCATTATTGTCATGAAAATTACAATATGGATGCTCATTCTTCTTTCCTGGAGGACCCGTTCTAAAAGGCTTCCTAAACCATGAGGACTTTTCATTTACAGCATAAATATGATCAATCGGAGCTAACAAAGGGGTAAAAGTTTCATAAACAGGTCTTTCCTTCTTGGGCGGATTGTAGGAAGCTGGTGGTGGCACCTTGTTCATACCAGACCTGGTAGGATTCACAGCTTCCACTTCAAGCTTCCCTTGAGACATACGACTAACCACCTTCTTACTGTCACGGTTATTAGGACTCCTTGGCCTTGACCTCTTGTTTCCTGACCATCCACTTTGCTTCTCATAATCTGGATCCTTCTTCAAATCAGCTAAAGACTCCTCAACCAAACGAAAAGATTCTGCCTGAGAATAGAAATCTGCCAGGGTTTCAGGTTCCTTCCCTTGTAAATCCTTCTAGAAATCAGAACCCCTTTTGACTCCAGCTATTAAGAAATTCTTTATGGTCTCCTCAGATGCTTTTCTAACATTTAGAACCTCTGCATTGAACCTCTTAAAATATTCTGTCAACGTCTCACCAGGTCTCTGCTTGATGTTGGCTAAGGTATTGGTAGATGGTGCAAACGCTACTGATGCCCTAAACTGAGTAACAAAGAATTTTCCCATGCTTTCCCAGGAACCAATTGAATCTGCAGGTAACCTCTTAAACCATTGATGAGCTCCACCTTGTAGAGTTGCAACCAGTAACCTACATCTAGTAGCCTCCTTTACTTGATAGACATCCATCTCTGTGTCGAAACGACTTAAATACTCAATAGGGTCCGTGGTTCCATCAAACTTCAATTCATTCGAAGGCCTATAGGATCTAGGTAGAACCGACTTTCGAACCTTCTTGGTAAAAGGAGAAGCAGTTATAGGCCTAACAACAAGATTCTTCTCATCCTTGAGTTGGGCCAATATTTTCTTAATGTCCTCAGCAGTTACCTCCCCAATAGCTTCCGTCCTTGCTTGCTTACTCACTTCTTCATCATCCTGTGACTCCGCAGTACTAGACTCCTTGCTTGTTTCCTCTGAGTCTGTTTCATCGTCCTCAATTATCTCAACAGATGGCTCCTTATCTTTCTTTTTCTTCTGCAAGGAACCTCCTGTTTTCACCTTCTTTTTGGACTCAGTACGGACCTGGGATTGCACCTTCTTGGCAGGAGTTTTGTTCTTCTCAGGATTCTCTTGTTCTTCATCGTCACCATCCTGCTTCGGTTCTTCCTCCTCTTCTGGAATCTCTTCTTCTCCCAGTCCTTTTTCCTCAAAGTTCAACTGTTTAGGAGTAACCTTCGTTTTCCTTCCTTTCTTTGCCTTCTTTCTCTTTTTTCCTGAAGCATGTTCCAGAGTTGACAATTGTTCTCCAAAAGTCTTCAAAACCTCTAACACGTCTGCTGAGGTAACCTTCTTTCCCTGGGGAACGCGTTCGCACCATCATGAGTTTTCTCCACAGAACGGGTTGCTTCGCTATCTGAATCGCCTGCCATCTTTTCACTCCTAAGATATTAACTACCCCTCCTTCTAGCGTCACTGTTGATGAGTGGATTTTGTAACAACTTTTGTGAGGTTCTTGATGAGTTGTAAGGCTAACGATCAACTGTTCAATGGATGATTTGGGTTGTGTTTGTGGGGTTGAGCTGAGCTCGAGGGTGTCTCCAATAATCTCAGATGCCTTTAGAGAGAATTAGAGAGCTGAATTCGTCTTACCCTCAAGGTGCCTACGTATCCTTTATATAGGAATCAAGCTCACGTAGTTCTAATGCAACTCTGTCTCTGCTGGAATAGCTGTGTTCGATTACCTAGTTCGTATAGGACTCAGGTTCCTTTAGAGCCTTTTATGAACTAGTTGTTGGAATAGAGTAGAACTCGAGTTCATACTCCATTCTAATTCTCTCGTTTATTAGAGATATTCTAGGATCATCTCCGCCCTAGAATTATACTCCAATAATAATGCATTTATCGATTCTAGATAGCTTCTAGAACATTCTGTAGGTCATGCTTAGGAACCTGGTGCTCAGGAATCTATGTCACAGGAGCCTGTTTCTCAGGAACCTCCTTATTTTGGGACATATTGTGTAGGAACCTCTTTCTAGGTGCCTGTACCTGCACAAATAACAAACATGTTAGGCTGGTTAACTCATTTAATATCTTTGCATACTCTTACCTCTTTTCGTGACTGTAATCATATTAATTCGAACTCTTCTGCTTGGGGGGACCTGGTCTTCGAATAATCTACTCAGCTTCCAGACCTTTAGGAACCTCCTAGTATTCATGGTTTCTTGATCATTTCTCTATCTGATGCTCATTTCTTCATATTTAATTCTTCCTGCCTTATACTGGATCTATGTTCTTACCCATATAGACTGAACCTATAAAGCTAGTGGGCCTAAATTCAGCCCATGATGATTTTGGGCACAACAGTACCTATGACATTTGCTGCTCTTCACGAGCAACTTGTTGACTATGAACGAGGGCTGAAAAATAAAGTTCCTGAGCCTACTGTTGTGACGGTAAATTTCACACAGAAAGTCAACCATAATTTACGAGGTATGCACTCAAACTCATCATTTACCCCTCGTACAAATTCATCTTGGAATCAATTTTCTCAGGGACGTCCTTATGGTTCTTACTCTGGTCGGAATAATCATCCTCATTTCAACAAGCAACAATCTTGGCAGAATCAATCTCATGCCAAGAACAACCGTCCCTATTGTCAATTTTGTCAACGACAAGGACATGCCACCAAAGAGTGCCGACAATTAGCTCGGTTTTTGAAGGACAATGATATCCAAATCCGACACCAACGGTTAATAACACCATGCTTCAACCAAATCGGAATCAACAATGGTTGTTTGATACCGGGGCTTCCCATCACATCACGAATGACTTGACCAATTATACCTCATTTTCTGATAATGGAGGTCCAGAAGAAGTTTTGATTGGCAACGGTTCAGGTCTTCCAATAACACACACTAGAACATCTCATTTGAATTCTCAAAAATAGGATTTCATATTAAATGATATTTTATGTGTTCCTTCTTTAAATAAAAATCTTATCTCAGTGGCCAAATTCTGCAATACTAATAAAGTTTCAATTGAATTTTTTCCCTTACAGTTCTTGGTCAAGGATCTCAAAATGGGGGTGGTGCTACTACACGGGGAGAATCGGAATGACGTCTATTATGCTCCTTCTATTCCACAAAATCTTAGGTCTCCTCAAATAAACATCACCAATTCCACGTTGATTGAATCTTGGCACAATCGTTTAGGCCACCCAGCTTTTCCTGTTCTTAGACATTTGTTTTTATCAAATAATTTAGCTATTTCTGTTCCATCTGATTCAATGTTTTCATGTAATGCGTGCAATTGTAATAAGAGCCATAAACAACCTTTTGGTGTTTCTTCAATGACAAGTCACTACAAGAAACAGCTCTATTAGCGACCGCATATCAGCGACCAATTTCTGTAGCTGATAGGTATCAGCGACCGTATGCGGTTGCTAACAGTAGTAGCAGATAAACTGGTCGCAAAATGACACTTTGCAACGACTTTTAGCGACCGCCAACTTAGCGATGGCCTTTGGCGATCGATGCGGTTGCTAAGATGAGTCAGCATGTGTAGGGCAAAAATCCACGTGTCCGCGACCAACTCAGTGACAGATTTCGGTCGCTACTATTTGTGACCACTGTTTGTAAATCAGCGACCACATTCGGTTGCTAACGCTTGCGACTACATTAGCTACCAGATAATGTCGCTATAATTTGCTACTATCGTTTGCTACGGATTGTCTATCGCTAAAGGTAATTTTTCTTGCGACAAACATTTGCTACTGTTCTCCGTTGCTAATGGTTGCTACTAATTTTAGGTACCAAATTCAGTCACTAACATTGATATTTCTTGCGACTAAATGTAGCTACTGATTTCGGTCGCTAATTGTTGCGACAGTCTTTAGCTACCAATATTCAGTCACTAAAAGTATTATTTTGTGGGACTAATTTTAGCTACTGAAATCGGTCGGTGATAATGATTTTTCAAGAATTTGATTTTTTTTTGTTTTAGCACATTTTCTATAAATTTATACCTGTTTGTCGAAAACAATCACAACAATACACCCATCATAGGACCTATTAAAAACATTATAAAACATTTGCTCGGATCCAAATTAGCAAATCGGATTAATATAAAAGTTCAAATATTTTTACATAATCTTAAAAACGAACAAGTCAAACCATAGTTTGAGAATCATCCAAGTACTAAAGTACAGTACGTAATCATAAATGCTACCAAGTACTAATACAACGGAAAATTACTCTGGCAACTGACAAGACATCCTATGAAGATTCGCCAAACTCGTCATCACGATTATCATGTGATCCCTATAAGTAACAAAACATAAAAAGAATATTACTTATACACGGTATTTATTATGACTGTGTAAGAAACTAACACCTCCATTCAAGAACATAAAGAACAAAAATTCAGGTAGATTTACTAAATACAATACCTCATCGTCGCCCTGCTGTGATGCTGCCGCTACTGCACGTGCCAGATCCTCGGGATCCATAGCCCCCAAATGGCCTCCCAGCTGAAGAAGAAGCTCGCGATTTTGACATATAAATTTGACACAGTCAGCCGGAGTAAGACCAGATGACTGGCTCGATGATTGTGAAAATTGTGTGCTGCATGTGGAGCCATAGATGGATGAGCGGCGTCTTTGTCCCTGCCCTTTCACATAATTCCTCTTGACAATAGACGCTCTCTCCCACAACTCTTGATCAATCTGTGGACGTTCAGTGCCCTCAGGATACCGCTCGTCAAGTAAACGACGATAAGTATTCTGTCATCACATTAATGATTAGATAGTTAAATATAATTAAGTTGCTTAAAATCTAATATAAAGTCAGACTAAGATACTAACATAAATATAACACAATTCAGTGCCCTTAGGATAAGCAGATATTTGCAAGTAAGACTCCAAAAAATAAAAGAATTGACACATATGTTAATAGAAAATTTTTAATCTATGTAGACACGATTTCATATTTTCTTCTCAGATTTTTCTGATATGTAATAATTCTTATATAACTAATATGAAAAACTGAACATAATAACTGATGTAGAACGCAAACTCATAAATTAATTACTTGTATTATACTTTTTACTAGATGAAGACACACACATCTATACATTAATGTAAAAACATAAATTCAATTTCAATACACTACAAACAAAAAGCAATAAAATTTATTACCGCTATATTGATAGCATCGGGCAGACCATCACGAGTTTGCACATATACATCCAACCAATCGATAGGAGTACCCTCAGACTGAGACTCCTGTACAAGACATAATCCCAATATTACGAAGTAATAAACATGTGATTTCTACAGTCCATGATCGTAAACAAATTAAAAATATTCATACATACCTTGGCAGTTAGATGCTGCAGCTGGGAGATACTGCCGCCCTTGTAAGTACCTTTGGCCTTCTCGCCACCTCCCGCTCTGTTACTGGAAGCAGTCTTGCGCCTCTTCACCCAATTCTCATCTCTCCACTGATTACACATCTCAGTCCATATCTGAGCACTGCACCACCAGGGGCTATACTCGTGCATGTGTTCAAATGCATGGCCTGGATGATCAATGTTTGCATTGTGTAGGGCCTTTCCGCGTTCTTTTGAAAGGATGTCTTTCGTACGATCGGCACACTTCTTCCAGAAAAGAGTAGATATCACTGGACCATCCTCGTCTGCCCACCTATAACGTTTCTGCAAATGAAGTTTACAAAGTGGATATAAATACAAGTTTTACTAGATACAAAAAAAATGACAACTGACTACAAATCAGAACATATTTACAATGCACTATGTACCTGAAATTCTGCCCAAACTGCATCCTTATGGACAAGAGGTGTGCTAGCCCACGTAATTACGGCAGTAGGCCAATTCTGAATGCACAGCTGTGAGATGCACTTCACGATTTTGTTGTCTGCAAAATCACTACAATGTACAGCGATAACCATATAAGACTGAATGGCCAAAGTAAGGTTTTTATATTATTGATTGCCAAAGAAGAAAGTGAAAAAACATAATTCTTAATCGCAACTACAGTACAAAAGGATAAAGAATACATGTCCATCCAGATATGCTACCTATTGAGTCGGCATATACTTCATAATTGCACTGTGCCATGCCATTGGAGACCGTTTATAATGTAAACAGGGTCCATATATGTTATTCCTTCTCAATCATTTAAATTATAGATTTTTAAAGGTCCTGTAAATTAAGAAACTTCATGAAGAGCACGGAGTCAAAACAATGGTTTAACACATATATGCACAAAATTAGGAGTGAAGCATTTGCTCCTGCACTGCAAGTTGTCTGAGATGAGTCAAACCTAATTTTGAGCTCTTCTGCAAAGTTTAAAGCCATGTTAAGGTTTTAGTGCTTGCTGGGGTATATGGTCACAATATGAAATGTACGCCTCATTATTTATTATGTTGGACCATTGACAGCAGAAATTCCAGCCATCAAGGGACAAGACCCCTTTACTGAACTTAGTGAAAGAACACAGTTGCAAAAAAAAACTGGGAATGGCAATGAGAAGCAACCATTAAAAATTTCAATTTACATACATTTTGCTATGTATAGCTGAACTTACTACAGGACTCTCATAACTATTCATGATAGTGTCATGCACATATAAATGATTACATTAATGTATTCACATGTATGGTCAGTCATACACAATTTACATACATGGCTAAAATATGAATCAAAGGAATTCACATGTATCCAGAAATGTGGTTATTGTGGTGCTTATTCTTCTTATCCTGACTCTCCCTTTTTATTCAGGTAAACATCATTTCTTGGCCTCAAATCAAGTAACATGAATCAAAGGATCTGAAATCCTATATTGACATAATTGACAAAACTCTTGCTACATTCCAAATTAGATGCATTTATTTTATGTCGCAAAGTTAGGATACAGACTTGTGGTGCCAAATAAGAAACTATCAAAACATTCTTACTATAATGTTAAGTTAAATTAAATGCACTGATTATTAATGGATTTTGGAGGGAATATATAGTAAAGTATTTTGTTGGATGTTCTTGAACGATGGTTTTCTATTTTTCTGTATACACATAAATGTAGTTTCATTTTAGCTTATTCAAAGAATGTCAATAAATGTTGCTTCACTACTGAATAAGAGTAGATACGTACTTGTTATCTGGGGGAGGACGAATCTGTATAACAGCCCGCTCATCTGGGTTAGTAGGGGCTTTCGGGACTTGATTGGGCCCCCTACCCAATCCACGCTTTTTCGGGACTGTTGCTTGAGAAGCCATCTACATAGATATTTTTAAATATAAGTAAGTCTGTAAAAGAAGGACACAAAAACGAATCAACGAATCAGACAAACAAAAACGATAAAGCAAATTCAAACAAACCAAAAAAACAGGGAATTGAAACTGAAGCATGGCATGAATCAAATAATAAAATGACACTTAAAGTAATAATTATCTAATAAACTAATGATTATATTAAAAACTCAATTGATGAATGTTCAATGAAGATTAACAAAAGCAGAAACAAATTAATTGTATAAACTAATTGTTTATGTGTCAGATTCTGAGTCAGAATCATCTATTATTGATTCATAACCATCATCTCCTTCAGACTCCGACTCCGAGTCACTGTCAATCAATAAATCTTCATCTTCCGTATCAATGTCATCTGGCACTAGTATTAACTCAGGATCTATCTCTTGTGGTTCATCTCCACCATCTAATTGAATTACTTCATTATCGTCCACATTTATTATAGCAGGTCTATGAAGCATCTCCTCTTGGTAAAACTCCCCACTAACTACTTCTTCACGCCTGCGAGCGGGAGTATGAATTATAGCTTGCCAGTCTGAAGATGGCCTATCCCTTTTTTTACCAGGACCAGGAGTGTAGTAAACTTGTTTTGTTTGAGTTGGTAAAACATAAGGGTCATTGCAGTAAGCAGACTTATGTACGTCAATATCGACAATTCCATGTCTGTCGACACGTATTCCCTTCTCTGAATCGAACCACCGACACTTGAACAAGTTAACATAACCGCCATATGTACCCTTGTACGACAACTCTATGATTTCCTCCAACTCCCCATAAAAGGCATGACTAAGCTCATTGTAAGAATCTCCTAGGACACACACTCCTGAGTTCGTAGTTCTTTTACCATGCCCATATGCCTTGGTATGAAATTCATAACCATTTACTTTGTAACCATTACGACTTACTTGGTCCATGTCCGGTCCCATCGCTAAGGCTTGTACATTTGCCGGAATCGTCGATCCCTCACTCAAAGCCTACAAATATTCCATCTTATTATATATTAATTTAAGTCAAAAGTTAATATATAATGTGTATATATATATATTGTACTTGAGAAATCGAACTTACTTTGTCCTTTATCCAATGTGCAAAATCTTTAGCACGGTTGATTTGAATATCTTTGTCAGTTATGCTAGGACGCTTCACTTTTAACTCCTCATCATACAATCTATACAATATTTGTAACATTAACATAATGGAATGTATATCACATGTCATTGGAAGGCTGATCAGGTTATAAATTTCAGAGTTTACATGATGTGTACCTCACATATTCGTCAATCTCCTCGCAATTGAGAAGAATATAATTGTGTGCAGCATGTAATTCTTTCTCAGCGAGGAATATGCGCTTCCCTTTTCCATAAGCACGGCCCAAAAGACCAAAAACAGAAAGCCTGCCATTTAGTTCAACATTTCCCCCATCATCATTTCTCGGGACGCGATTGGCCTTTGTCAAGACTTCGTCCGGGAAATAGTCTGAGACAAACATAGATATCTCATTGAAACTGTATGCCTCGCATATCGAACCCTCGACACAAGCTCTGTTCTTCACTGCCCTCTTAAGCATTCCCATCAACCTCTTGAAAGGGTACATCCACCTATATTGAACCGGACCCCCAACACGGGCTTCGTAGGGAAGATGTATCGTCAAATGCTCCATGGAGTCAAAAAAACCAGGTGGAAAGATTTTTTCCAATTTACACATGATCTCTATGATGTTCTTCTCAAGTACAGACATGTCCTTCTCATTTAATGTTTTTGAACATAAGTCATTAAAAAAATGACTAAGTTCCGTCAAAGCATCCCATATTGGTTTATAAAGTTGATCTCGAAATGCTATAGGCAGGAGTCTTTCCAAGAACACATGACAGTCATGACTCTTCATCCCTTTCAATTTCCCATTCGGTGTCGTATCCGAAACACACCTTGCAATATTTGACGCATATCCATCTGGTAGTTTCAGAGACTTAATCTATGTACACACATCTTCAACTTGCTTTTTGGACAATGTGTACCTTGCATGCGGTTTGATCTTCTTACCATTAGAAGATTCCTGAAGCTCTAATGTTGGACGCTTACAAATTTCTTTCAAGTCCATACGTGCCTTATCATTATCTTTTGTCTTTCCTGTAACATTCATCACGGTGTTAAACACATTGTCGAACACATTCTTCTCGACATGCATTACATCCAGATTATGACGAATCAAATTTGTAGACCAATAAGGCAATTCCCAAAAGATACTTTTCCAAACCCAGTTATGAGATTCGCCAAATCCATTGATTTTCTTATCATTCTTACCAAATGGGACGGCAGGAAGTCTCATTACATGGTTTGACATCTCCTTTCCCGACAATCGTGGTATAGGCATATCATTTTCCACTTTCCCTTTCCTAAAATTTTCTCTATTTCTTCGAAATGGGTGATCTGTTGGTAGGAACCGACGATGACAGTCAAACCAACAGGGCTTTCGACCTTTTTGTAGAGTGAAAGACTTAGTATATTCCATGCAATACGGACAAGCCAACTTCCCATGTGTGCTCCATCCAGCTAACATACCATAAGCTGGGAAGTCGCTTATAGTCCACATAAGCGCTGCCCTAAGGTTGAAATTTGTTTTCGTTGAAACATCCCAAGTTTGTACTCCATCTTTCCACAGAACCTTCAACTCGTCTATAAGAGGCCTCAAGTAAACATCTAAGTTCTTTCCAGGACTTTTAGGACCAGGAATCATGAGTGAAAGAAACATGTATGGCTGTTTCATACACATCCAAGGAGGCAAATTATATGGAGTAACAATCACGGGCCAACATGAGTATGGGACAGCTGAGTGGCCAAATGGGTTAAAACCATCGGTGGACAACCCAAGCCTCACATTTCTAGGTTCCGATGCAAACTGAGGATGTGTTTTGTTACATTCTTTCCAAGCCTGCCCATCTGCGGGATGATTTAGTTCTCCATCTTTAGCCGGAGATTTCGCATGCCACCTCATATGTTCAGCTGTCCTTGAAGACATGTACAATATTTTAAGCCGATCCGTTATTGGAAAATACCTTAGAATCTTGAAAGGTATAGATGATTTTTTATAGTCCCCCCTTCCTTTTTAGGTTTAAATCGATCATGGTCGCAAACCGTGCACTTTGTCATGTTTTCATTTTCCTTATAAAATAGCATGCAATCATTGGGACATGCATCGATCTTTTGGTATCCAAGCCCCAACTTCTTCACCATTTTCTTGCAAAAGTAATAATTATTAGGTAATTTCTCATCGTCGGGCAACATACTTTTAATGGCCTTCAAGAGAGACTCAAAACACTCATGGCTCATGTTATGATCAGCCTTGATGTTGAGTAACGTCGCCACTGCAGATAATTTAGTGTGTTTGCTGCAACCATGCCACAATGGCTCCCTACCCTCTTCTAACAACTTAGAAAAGGCCTTGGCATCAGAATTCATAGGCTGCTCTCTGGCTTGTTCCCAGTCAAAATCTGGCCCTGAAATATTATGAACCATTTCATCCATACGATAAGTACTACTATTGCCCGGATTGTTACCTATGTAGCCACCATCTCTTCTCTGCCCATGTGCCCACCAGCATTCCTCGTAATTTCTCATGAACCCAGATAGAAGTAAATGGTAGTTTACCATATTTCTGTCCAAATAATTATTATTCTTACATTTCCAACATGGACACCGTATCTGGTTCTTGTCATTCACACATTCTGGGTGACTATATGCGTACTCCAAAAACACTTGACAACCATCTCTAAATTCAGTCGTAGCACCTATCTGCGTACTTGACTTTCGTCGTGCCATCCAACTACGGTCTACAGAAAAGTTCATGATACCGCGGGTACCTATATTTAGACAGGTGCATTTATTGTTTTATAATGTTTCTTGTTTAATAAAGTGTTTTATAATATTTTACAATTAATAACTAAACAACCATACTAAATTTTTTTAGTTCTTATGACTGCAATCATAGTGGTATTTTTTTAGTTCATTCCGCCACTCAAAAGAATTTCAGGTACAAGAGGCCCTGGAAGTTCTAGTATCTTATATCCATAAACTTGTGAAAACGTCAGTTGCTTATTTATTTATATATGATCTAGTGTTCTTTAATTACTTAACTATCTTCACAATAAATTAAGCTTGCCTAAATATCTATAACGTTTAAAAAACTTTATCCAATTAGAATTTTAGTTCTGTAATCTCAGACCATCAGTTTCTAATGAAATTAGAGAAAATTCAGAGGTCAAGACCATAAAAACTATAACAGGGGAGAGGACCATGGTAAGCAGCATCGTATACCTTTAAAAAAAATTGAGCAATTATCTATCACTTATGGCATACAGAACAGAATGTAAATCAAAAAATCCCATTTAGTCATAGTGCTTCTGGACTATAATGCAGAGTAGGAAAAAACTAAATTTGTTAAGTTTTATATAACTTCTAATATACAAGTGTACTGATAATTCAGTAGATGCATTAATTTATGGTTGTCATTCACTTCTACAGATAGCCTAATAATCCAATAGACACAATTCACTTCAACTCATATAATCTAATAATACAATACACACCATCTAATAATCCAATAGACACAATCCAATAATCTCATATTTATCTAAAAGACACAAAATACACAAGTTTATACATTTAATCCATCAAAATCAAACATATTTACACATACACACATACAAATTAATCACATAGAACATCACATATTTACAAACATATAAAGAGATGATGATTACCTAGGTAACGTGATTAAAGAGATAAACTGCCTGGGTTTGGAGTGAAACACGAACTGTGATCTGAGAGGGGTTTTGCAGTTGAAGGGTTGTGTTTTGTGGGTGTATAGTGTATAGCTGTCAATTTCCTAATTGAAAACAAATTATTAATTACTTTATTAATAAATAAAAACTGAATTTTGCTACGATTTGTGTTATTGATGAAGGGAAAAATGATACAGTAAAACTTCGATAAATTAATACTCGATAAATTAATAACCCACTATAAATTAATATTTTCAAAATAAATTTTTGGTCCCTACATAATAGCAATAGTGTAAATTTAACCTCGATTAATTAATAATCTCGTTAAATTAATAAAATTTGTCAGTCCCTATACTATTAATTTATAGAGGTTTTACTGTATTATAATATTAAAGTCGAAAATTAAAAAGACTCAATTTTTTTTATGAAAATTAAATTTTTTATTTTGCCAATAAATTAAAAAAACCATTGTACGACATGGGTTATATAAAATTAGTATAAAAAAATAGTGTAAGATGGATAATATAAAAGTACCAATCATATAAAATTACACGGGATATACTGAGTACGTTGCCTTGCCTTGCCTTGCCTTTATATATATGATTTTTTTTAAATTGATTTTTATTCGAGTTTTTAAAAAATCTGTGCTTTTATCTCGATCAAACTGGACTTTTATCGGGACTTTCAAAAATCCAGGCTTTAATCATATTGTTTTATAATTCGAACTTTTTTAACGTCATTCTTTCGACCTTTTTCAAATTGGATTGAATTTCGGGACTGGGCTTTTGATCATCCGTAATTGGTAGATAAAGGAATAATTTTCGACAGGTCACTTTGGCCCCAATCCCCGAACACAAAATTGATGAATTTCTAACATTTTAATAAAAATATAGTAATTTATATTTAATAAAAGAATCCAAAAATTTTAAAACATATATTAATTTTACATTTATTAAATTATAACTGAAATAACATATGAATTTATGAGATATAATTATAAATTATATTAAATTATAAGATATATTAATTTTTAATTTAAAAAATATTTTAAATTAATTTCTATAAAATTATTAAAATTACGATATAAATTTGTAAAATTAATTACTTTTAAATTAGAGTATTAATTAAAATTTATGATGGGACACTATCTGCTACAAAATTCGGTCGCAGATGGAATTCGGTCGCTAATAAAAGTGCGCCAAAATTGAATATTAAATAAAAAAATTTGCAAGAGATTAGCGACATAAATCGGTCGCTGAAAGTATGCTGATGTGGCATTTTCCGCTACCGGAACCGGTCGCAGATAGAAGTTGGTTACTACTGTAGTGCGCCGAAATTTCGCGCAAAATAAATTTGGAAATATTTTTTGCAACTGATTAGCGACCGACATCGGTTGCTATTGGTGTTGCTGATGTAGCATTTTTTGCTACCAAATTTGGTCGCCAATGTAATTTGGTCGCTACAAAAAGGTTGCCAAAATTTCTTACCCCATAAATTTGGAAATTAATTTTTTGCGACTGGTTAGCGATCGATTCCGGTCGCGGAATGGTTGCTGATGTGGCAGTTTTTGCTACCACATTCGGTTGCAAATGTAATTCGGTCACTAAAAAATTAGCGCCAATTTTTCCATGGAAATTTTTTGAGGGGAAATTATTTCAGCGACCGATTAGCAACTGCATGCCATCACAAATGTAATTTAGCGACCAACATGGTTTCCGTCGCGAAAAACGGTCGCTAATAGGATGTTTTTGCTACCAAATTTGCGGTCGCTAAAAATGTTTGTCGCTGATAGGCCAGTTTCTTGTAGTGAGTTCTCGTCCTTTAGAATTGATATATACTGATGTTTGGGGTCCTGCTGTCACTTCTATTGATCGATTTAAATATTACCTTTTATTTGTTGATCATTACACTAGATACATATGGCTTTATCCCATAAAACAAAAATCAGATGTGCATCATGTCTTTGTACAATTTAAACAAGTTGTGGAAAAATTCTTTAATTTATCAATTAAATCTATTTTTTCAGATAATGGGGGCGAATTTGTTGCACTAGCTTCTTTTCTAAATTCCCATGGAATATCACACTTTACTACTCCTCCCCACACTCCTGAACACAACGGTATGGCTGAACATCGTCATGGTCATATTGTTCAAATAGGTCTCACTCTTTTACATCATGCATCACTGCCATTAACTCTCTGGTCTCATGCCTTTCAAGCAGCGGCATATCTCATCAATCGGATGCCATCCAAAACCAATCAGTACTGCACTCCGTTTGAGTCACTCTTCAAGAAATCACCAAATTACTCTCGGTTAAAGGTGTTTGGTTGTCTCTGCTATCCATGGATTCTTCCCTATAATAACTCAAAGCTGCAACCTAAATCCTTGCCTTGTATTTTCTTAGGATATTCTTCTTCAAAGTCCTCATATAAATGTCTCGATTTCAACAATAATCGATTGTATCATTCACGTCATGTTTATTTTGTGGAATCCCAATTTTCAATGCATAATAAGACGTACGATTCTGCTCTCCTTGTTGCACCAGACTCCAACTATTCCCCTATTCCCTCCCCAATTGATAATTTACCACCCTTGTCACCCAACCACATCCAACTGATTTTACTTCCACCACATAAACCTCACCAGAAGAATCTACCTCTGTATTACTCGAGTCCAATAAATTCACCCACTGTATCATCACCTCCCTCAGCTTCATCACACACAGAGTCTAGATGCTCACCTTCACCTTCCCCTAATTTACTGACAGAAGCCCATGCTAGACGCCCGAATCCAAAATACTTTAACTCACAGTTCATAAATCATACCACACTTCATCCCATTTCTCCTTTCTTAGAGCCTAAATCTGCATCACAAGCTTTAAAAGATCCTCAATGGCGAGAAGCAATGTCTCTTGAGTTCGATGCTCTTACTAAAAATGGTACTTGGGATTTGGTGCCTAAATCAAACCAGAAAATCATAGTCTGCAGGTGGGTTTTCCGGATTAAAAGAAATCCAGATGGGTCTGTCAATAAATATAAGGCACGTCTCGTTGCAAAAGGCTTCCAACAGCGTTCAGGGGTTGATTATTCAGAAACTTTTAGCCCAGTCGCCAAACCAGCAACAATTCGGATTGTGTTGAGTATTACTCTTTCTCGTGGTTGGCCAACTCGTCAACTTGATATTAACAACGCTTCCTCAATGGACAGTTACATGATGAGGTATACATGGTCCAGCCTCCCGGTTTCGCGCATCCTTCATATCCACATCATATTTACAGACTTCGTAAAGCTATATATGGATTGAAACAGACGTCTCATGAATGGTACAAAGCCCTCAAATCCTTTTTGCTTGAGTACGGGTTTAAAAGTTCAATTGCTGATTCTGCATTATTTATTTATCACTCAGCTAGTATTATTATTTATTTTATGGTTTATGTGGATGATGTTGTGCTTACGGGGAATAATGTGATGTCTATAAATAAGTTTGTTGCATGTTTGAATCAAAAGTTCTCTCTAAAAGATTTGGGACCGTTGCATCATTTTTTGGGAGTTGAAGTTGTTCCAACGAGTTCATGTCTCTTCTTGTCTCAAGCTAAGCATATTTCTGATTTATTGTCGCAACATCATTTTGATGGTGCCAAAGAGATGATCACGCCTATGTCAGCTACATCAAATTTAGTGCTTCATGATGGTTCTAAATCTATTGACCCGACTCCATATCGCAAGCTTGTTGGTGGGCTACAATACTTAGCAATCACTCGTCCAGATGTGTCTTATGCAGTTAATAAACTATCGCAATTTATGCATGCTCCCACTGAAAATCATTGGGTTGCTCTCAAACGAATTCTGAGATACCTTAAGGGAACAATTCATTATGGTCTTTTCCTGCACAAAAATTCTCCACTACAACTGTCTGCCTTTAGTGACTCTGATTGAGGTGGAGAAAAAGACATTGGGCGCTCTACCACAGATTATGTTGTTTACTTGGATTTCAATCCAATTTCATGGAAATCTTCCAAACAAAAATTTGTTTCCAGGTCTTCTTCGGAGGCAGAAACAAGGCGGTCGCTAATGCAGCAGCTGAAATAATTTGGCTAAAGAATTTATTATCTGAGTTACATGTTCCTGTTTCATCTCCACCTATTATCTACTGTGATAAAACAGGAGCAACATATTTGAGCTCCAATCCTGTATTCCACTCACGCATGAAGCATATCTCCTTGGATTACCAATTTGTTCGTGAACAAGTAGCTGCTGGATCTCTTCGTGTTGCACATGTCCCCACACCAAGGACCAATTTGCTGACATTCTTACGAAAGCTCTTCCTTGTCAAAGTTTTCTGCATTTTCATGTCAAGCTGGGAGTCTCCAATGGAGCCTCCATCTTGAGGGGGCGTAACGTGTATCCTTCAGTTTGATCAAGTCAAACCTCATCTACTAAATATACGCGTACAGTTGTAACAATAGAAACAGATAGATTGATAAACTTCTATATAATTTAAACTAATCACATATCCATACTGGACTAGGATTGTATCAATATATACCCTCATGCTATCAATGAAATTATCAAGGCTTTCTCTCATTAAAACCACTGCTGATAAAATCTTGTTAAATTGGTACCTAAAAAATTTCACAAATGCTAAGTACGTGTAACAATTCAATTGGTTGTAATAATAGTGGATCCCCAATCACCCAATCAAAAATTTCCACAATGCCATGCAAGCATTGCCACATCATTTTAGAGTAATATTTGGACACCAATTTGAAATATCTAGCATTATTCTTTTAAGATATCACGTAAGAACTAAAAAACTGTTAACACCTCTAATTATATTTCCAACTTGTATTCTGTGACGCAATCACTATATATTTTAAAATTTTCTAGGACATAATTAAACAAGAATCATTGATGGTTTTATAATTTTTAATAACTACGGCACTATGGTGGCAATCAGGCAATGTGTAGCATAATTTTTGATTAATATAAAGGTCTGTTCTATAAAAAGCGTTGATTAATCACGATTAATCATCGATTAATCCCTGTTCCATGGATTATCGAACTAATTAATAATCCGATTATTCGATTAATTATTCCGATTAATCCTTAAATATCTGATTAATCCCCGGTTAATCCCTGGACAGTGCCTCTACCGATTAAGTCCGATTCCCGCTTTTTACAACACTATTATAAAGTTATAAACATAGCCTGATAGCTATCTTTTAAAAAATAACGTGTCTATCCCTCTCTTTTTAATTATCACTTTTGAAAAAAATGTGATAATTAAAAATGGACCGAAACACTTTAACTTTCTAAACAAAAACTTAGTAGCATAATTTAACATATATAACTGTTAAGATAAATATATGATCTTGGTAGACCCAATTCCTAAGAGCATCTCCGGGGTTATATAAAATGGTTGGCTAAAATAATAGATTATATTAATTATGTAAAATTGTTGAACCTGTAAGGCTTTATGCTTCGATGGTACTGACTATATTGATTGATTATATTTTAAAAATAGTATGTTATTTTTATGATAAGTTGATTATAAATAGAAAATATCATTTAAATATGGTAAATGATGACATGGAATCTTCTTACAGGTCTCTAGAGCTTCAACAAATATAGCCAACATCGGGAGGTTTACTAAAATTATAGATAAGGGGAATGTCCCATTGGAGTTGATTTTTTTTACATAATCTCTATAATTTTTATTTATAATATGTATTAATTATTTTTTGCTAAAGGTTATGTATGGTTGGAGATGCTCCAACACCTTAAGATTTTAGATGAGTTGGTTACTTAACATGATATCAGAACTCAGGGTCACAGAGGTCCTAGGTTTGACTCTCTGTGACCCCCAATATTCTCATAACAACACAAATAAATAGGTTATAAAATTATTACACTATCATTTTCTCCATTAATTATTTGTAGACCTTTTGGAAGAACCCTAAACAACTGGGAAGTAGCGATGAAGATAACAAAAAGGAAATGGAGAGCCCAGTTATTTCGTTTTGATCTGCGTGTAGCATCATTGGGCCGGACTTGTCATCAAACTTTAGCAGATGATCAAAGAAAGTTTCAACATCAATCCGGGGCCTGGCTACTCCCAGCACAGCCCGCACAAAATGCGCGACTTGTAACAGGAAAAACAAACAAGAAAACGTGCTCGACTAAAATAATATTTTATTCCAGTTTATTACATCGACATTAAAATAGAAATATTTAATTAAATCGTCTGTAGCATATGTAATGTGTACATTTTTGTGAGTGTATTAATACCTGTGTACATACAATTTTGTAAGAGAAAGCAGACACCAAATTATTTGTAACTTAAATAAGAATCGCGAGAATACATTCAGCCTGTTTGGCACAATTTTTTGAAAGAATGATCAAATTACACAACTTTTGGAAATTCATTGTCCAAAATACCCATCGACGGAAGAGCATGCCCTTTGTACCCACCGAATACGCATGTCCAACATACGTACTTCCTTTACATGAATGAAAATGTTGTGCTGGGTAGGGTATGAACAAAATAAACTACATGCATTTGACAAATGCGTGAGCAATTTTAAAAAAAAAAATCAAAAAAAAGAATACGCATACAACAAATGCGCACTCCCATCAAATAATTGAACTACGCATACAACAAATGCGCATATGGATAATTAAAAAAAAAGAAATTTGAGTTACAAGCATAATGCAAATGCGTAGGTCAAATTAAAAAAAAAAAAAAAGACATACGCATGTTACAAAATGCGTCGCCTGCTTTAAAAAAAAAATTAGAAAGAATACGCATGCTGGAAATGCGTGTAAGAGGCTACGCATGTTGGACATACGTATCTGGTGGGTATTTTGGGCGGAAGTGCGCGCATATGGATATTTTGGTTAGTTGGTTTGAAAATGTGGGTATTTGGGGATTTCACCCCAACTTTTTTGACCCGATTTATGTGATTTATTTTCGGGTAAAAATTTTATATTTTGATAATTTGTTTTATATATGTATTTAATGTATGTTTGAGATTCAATAAGTTGTAAAAATAAGTTGGAAATTTAGGAATCTTAACTTTTAACTTAAAATAAATTGACTTATTCTGGAAAATAAGTTCCCCACATTATTTATGCAGAAAAGCTTTTTAACTAGAAAATTGCATTACTAAAGAGTGCAGCACTACTGATGAGTTCATATGTCTCAGAATTACGTAGTTCTCCCAGGAATTAATATAAATTTTTCGTCCATCCTTCTTATTTATTTATAGTTTTTATTATTGATTGACACGCATTTTAAGATATATATAAAATATAATTTCATAATTTATTTTTAATATACATTTTCTTTTTCCAAATTAAAATTTAAACATTAATTTTTGTTTAAAAATGAATTATAAACCATACATTCTATACATCATAAAATACGTGTCAATCAATGAAAAAAATCATAAAAAATGAGAGAATTGGAGGGAATATTCTTGTTAATTGTATACATGCTGTTGGGTGGCTAATCATTGATTTTGATAGAATAGCAAAATTGTGTACGTAGTCCTTAATAATATATTTTTTATTTTATTTTATTTCTTTGAAACATAATTTTCATGATTTGAATTTGAATTGAAGTTCTTAAGGACCCTAATGAGGTAGGTCTTCTGAAAAAAACTCCTGCTCCTCGCTCAGATAGTCAGATACAGTATATGGGAAATTCAAAGTTGGCAGCTAATTTTCATGATTTCGATACTATTATTAATGATTTCATGATTATTATTAATGGTTTTCATGATTTCGATACTATTATTAATGAGAAATTAATGTGAATACATGGGGTTCACTATTATTATTTGAGAAATTAAATTGATGTTATAAGATACATATATATAATCTCTTGTATTCACATTAATTTCCCATTAATAATAGTGAACTCCTGTATTCACATTAATTTTCACTAATAAAAACATCCTAAAATGTTAAATAATTATATTGAAATTCGTGCAAACTTGATCTATTAAGTACAAAATTGATTACTAAAAGAAAAAAAACCAAAAAACTGAGTTTAAATAATAAAGTAGGTTAGTTTAGGAATGTTTGAATAAACTAGGTTAGTTTGAGAAAATGCAAGAAACTAGGTTAGTTTAGGAATTGATTAGCCGATTATTCCTCATCTGACCAACAGTGTTTTCTAGAATATGTATATTGTAGGTCTTCCCCTGTCCAGGGCCCTTTTCCCTTACCTTGGGGGTAGCCTTTAAAGAAATTAGATTCAGAGCTCAATTATTTCAAACTATACAATGAACGAGTCAATTATCTTAATTTGTTTCTGTTTCTTACGACACATTTTTCCATTGAAAAAATGAGTACATAAATATTCTTAAATTTATATTAAAATTATTTTAATCTCAGGTAAAAACCTGAGTTCATCCTACACATGAAACTCTTTTTCCATTTCATATTATTATTTTGCGATCAGATGCAATTTTTGTTTCCTGTAAAGATGTATATATACAAAATTTATAAACCATGCATCAAACTTACAAACTAGCTGGGACGCGGCATTTACGTTATACGAATAAAAAGTCAAATAGTTTTAGAAAATTTGTTGGTCCCTGTATGGGGAAACAACCTTATGTCATAAATTGCCCAAGCAACTGTGGGGATAAGAGTCGGCAGTCGGCACCACCACAACCAATCTCCATCGTGTGAATTTATACAAGAATTAAATTCAAAGTTGAAGAAGCTAGCGTGCAGGAACATGCAAATGTCTTCGTCAAACGTTTAATTACTCTCTTGGTACATAGCAGACCATGTATAATAAAAAGAATAAATAGTAAAATGGTGGTTGAATTTTATCCATTTTTGGATAGAAAAATGAGAAAATAAAATAATTCATTTACTGTTCTTTTCTCTTTTTTTTTCAGTAATTTTGGAACAAAGTAATTTATCGGAGCTATCACGTGGAGCTCATGGATAGGACTCCTATCCACTCCTATCATAGGAGTGGATAGCCAAGGTTTTGAGGAAGGAAAATGCGAAGGATTTCATGATGGAAAATGTTAGGTATCTTAAATTGATTTCCAAAAAACTTCCCAAATGTCAAATGTAGTAATTCAATTGGTTATAATAATAATGGATCCCCCCCTGCATTTATACCAACCACCTAATCAAAAATTTTCACTGTATCATGTAAATTTTGCCACATCATTTGGAAGTAATTTTAGATACCAATTTGGGGTATCTTACATTACTCTTTCGGGAAATATCTTTCAATAAATAACATACAGGGTTTTTAGATCAGGCATTGCATTTTGAGTTGAAATCAAATTCCTACTTTTTAAGAGAACATCACAATGATAAATATACACATTTTTACAAATAAATGATTGGTTTACATACAAACGTAATGAATGATACATGAAGAATGATAAGATGAGTTTCAACAATCTAGCTTCGACTAGAAAACTCCATGTATAATGATATGAGCTAAAAGTAAGCCCTAAATACATATTTAATGTAACATTAATTAGATCTAGAACGGTCCAAACGTGGGGCCCATTAGATGGGCCCAAACCCTATTTATAATATTAATTTCGTAATTAATTAATATTAGGGGTAATAAACAGTTCATCAATAAGAGTCAAACAGGGATATTACTCTTGCTTGACTTAGCCTCCAAGATATCTATTTCAACATGAAAACTGATTCCTACAAGGAAGGAGTCTAGAATTTTCCTCAAGGCTGTTGCTTGCCCACCAAGTCTCTGACTCCTACCTTAATTCTAAGGCTTCTCAGCCTATATAAGGGTCTGACCCCTCAATCTCAGAACTACGTCTTGGCTTGATTCTCAATAACGAGATACGTAGGCACTCTGTGAGGACCGATAAGTCTCGAACACGGAAACAGCCATTAAAGCGCGAAGCTCCCGAACCCTATCATTAAATAAAAATTCGTAACCTAGTTTTTATTCCACAACATTTGGCGCCGTCTGTGGGAAAACAACATCAACCATGGTGACCACGCGAAGAACACCAGCCGCTACTAAGGCTTTACCTCTCAGCTCTGCTCCACCTGCTACTGAACAGGTACCCCCAACAACAGGGGCGATCGTCCAATCTCAAGTTTCTCAACCTCCAGGGACGAATCCCCATGTTGAGAGAACATTACCGGTGGATGTTCCCCCAAATCAAGGGACCAGCTCTCTTCAGATAGTGGTCTCTCCTTTGAATAGTCGTCCACCACCCTTGGAAGGTCATATCTCCACTACTGTGCTTCCTTTGAACACCAACCCGATGTATGGGCTGCCCAACTACCCCCCCCCCCCAACAAAGGGACCCTGGGACGAGCGGCACACTACAGATCCGAGATCGAGAGTATGACGATTACTACTCTGGTCCTTACACTACCGATTCGTCGTCTGACGATGATCGTGATGAAGCCCCGAGGAGGCGACGTGCTAGCAAAAAACCTCGAAGGAGGACATAAACTGCCCATGACGAACCTCCTTTGACAACTGCTGAGAGGATCCGGGCTTATGACGCCGAGATCTTAAAGTTGAAGGATGATATGGCAAGGGAGCAAGAAAGATTGAATCAGAATCGACCTCCTCCAACCTCGGAAGGGATTCCCTTTGTCGATTTGGAGAGGCCTTCAAGGAGGCAGGGAAGGGCAGGCGCCCCAAATGAAAAGACAACAAGGGTAGAATCCCCCAGGAGTAACCCCAGGGATCTGATGCCAGTTGGGGATCCTGATGATCCCACACCTCCATTCACTGAGGAGGTGATGAATGCTCGCATCTCTAAGAAGTTTAAGATGCCAACAATTAAGGCTTATGATGGAACGAGTGATCCCGCAAATCACGTCAGGACGTTTTCGAACGCACTGTTGCTACAGCCTGCAAGTGATGCCTTGAAGTGTAGGGCGTTCCCTCAAACCTTGTCGGGCATGGCTCAAAGATGGTATAGCCGGCTGCCTGCGAACTCAATTGGCTCCTTTAAGGAGTTGAGCGCTGCTTTCGTCAGCCAATTCATTAGTGGGAGAGTTCATGAAAAGAGCTCCGCGTCTCTCATTTACGTAGTACAAGGGAAGAACGAAAGTCTAAGGGATTACCTCAAACGATTTACTAAGGAGACACTAAATATCACTGATTTGGAGAATAAGGTGGCCATGGTAGCCCTGGAACACGGAACCACTAATCTATTCTTCAAAAGGTCATTGGCGAAGCATCCTCCTGAGAATATGGCCGAACTCCAACGAAGGGCCGATAAGTATATCAAGGCTGAGGATAGCATGAAGAAAGAAGCCACGGTAGGCAATGCCAAGGGTACTAATGATTCGAAGAAGCGAAAGCAAGACCAGGAGTATGATGCTAGGGACAAGTATCCCCGAACTAGCGAGGACGCCGACTCTGCCCCTAAGAAGAACCAAGGACCAAGGTTCACGGAGTATGCAAGGTTGAATACTCCAAGGAGTCGAATCTTGTTGGACATTGAGAAGGATAAAGATTTCCGATGGCCGAAGCCACTCAGGGGTGATCCCGAAAAGAGAAACAAGAATCAGTATTGCAGATTCCACAGAGATGTGGGGCATGACATTGATGATTGCAAGCAACTCAAAGATGAGATCAAGTTTTTAATCCGTAGATGGAAATTGAGCCACTTCACTAAGGATGAAGATCATGTTAATCAAATTAGAGATTATAATAGAAGGGATGACGATCAATATCGCAACCCACAGCCCCGAGGGCCAATAATCAACATGATCTCAGGAGGCCCTACTGCGGCCGGCACAACAAGGAATTCTCGGAAGGCTTATGCCAGAGAAGTGATACACATCGTGGGAGAGGCCCCGAAGCGGGCTAGGACTGAAATCGCAATTGGTTTTGATGATTCTGATCTTGAAGGGGTGAAGTTCCCCCATGACGACCCGTTGGTCATAACTCCTGTAATTGGAAACTCAGAAGTGAAGCGAGTCTTGATAGATAATGGAGCTTCCGTTGACGTTCTGTTTCATGATGCATTTATGAAGATGGGTTACAATGATTCTCAGTTGACCCCCAATAACATGCCTATATATGGATTTAATGGAGTAGGATCTAAAGTTGAAGGGACTATTCAATTGCCTGTGACTATTGGACATGAGCCCAAGAAGGCCACTTAGATGTTGAACTTCCTGGTAATCAAGGCAGTTTCAACGTGCAACGCTATCCTCGGAATGACTGGACTTCATGCATTCAAGGCTGTTGCCTCAACTTATCATATGAAGATCAAGTTCCCAACCAGGAATGGTGTTGGAGAACATAAAGGCGATCAAAAGATGGCACGAAGCTGTTATGTAGCCTCGTTAAGGCCTGACGGAGTCCGGGGGGGGGGGGCAGGTCCTTCCGATTGAAGACATGGATGTCCGCAGTAATAAGGAACATCGAGAAGGGCCAGCAGAGGACATCACACAGAAGCCTCGGACAGCCATTGAGGCTAAGGCGTTAACTGACTTCGTGGTTGAATGTACCATTGGCAACCAAGAAGTCGGGGGGCAGGAGGTAGTACCCCAAGCAGGAAGTGAACTTCAGAATATGAAGCATCAAAAATAGAATCAAGTGGTGCAAGCCTAGTCTTGCAAAGCCCCGATGGGCTCAAGTTATCCTAGTAGGACTTAGCTTCATTTTTATCTAGTAGAAGTAGCAATAAGGTTCATTGAAACCATTGCAGAGCATGTTGCTTCGAGTAGAACAGTAGTACTCTATGTAAGGGTTGAACCCATTTCAAGTTATTAATGCAAGTTTGATTTCCATTCATTGATTGTGTGATTTTATTTATGTGCCAAGCACCTGATGAGTGCAAGTCAAGGATGACCGAGTACCGAAAATAAAAAATACACGGATGAAAAACAAACAAATGTATACCCCGAAGGGTCAAGAGTTAGGTTACAGCAAGACCAAGTAAAAGTTTAAGTCCGTGAAGGACCCTGGATAAAAGACAAGCAGATAAAAGCCACACACAACAATCAAAGCCATGCAAGGCCGAGGATGTTAAGGACTGACTACTCTTCAATATTTCTTAAGTACTTGGGTTGAGAATCCAGGGATGAAGACTAACAAAGAACATTGCATTATTAAGGGTCCTTGAACAAGGATTAAGAAGTTCAAGCAAGTTCTCGTCTTAGAAGTTTAAAAGGCAAGAAGCACATGGGATTGCATTTATCAAAATCTAAATAGAGGAATCAACCCCGAATCCTAGGTTGAGAAACACAAGTTATTAGCCATGAAGGCCAAAATTATTTATGAAGGCCAAAATTTAGGGGGTCATGAACCTCCAATTATGATCCAAAGGTTAAAACTTGAAAACCAACATGTAATTTTGGATTCTCGATCCAGAACGCCGACGTTGAATATCTGAACACCAGCGTTAAACACATGAATATATATTAACCCTGAAATGAAGATTGAAAACCTCCTAGGGAAGGTTCAAGACCTCGTGGGGCTGATCAGAGTCCCCGTGGCCTTGGACCGGCAGCTCTGATAGATATTTCAGTGATTTAAAACACCCTTAAGATTGAAAATCCTTGATTTCAAACATTGACATTCAACCTTCGAACATTGACGTTCAACACTCAAGGCCGAACGCATGCCAGCCGAGAGGCCTCCTGAGAAGTCCAAGACCAAGACAAACATTGAAGCCATGACGGCCAAGCGAGCGGAGAAAGTTGCTTATATAGGAGCTTCTCTGAAGGTAACCTTTATAGGGCTAGTTGATAGCATTCTTGCAAGAGAATAGTAGTGTGTTTGCTTGGATAACAGCTGATATGCCAGGGATTGATCCCCAACTTATAACTCATAGGTTGAATCTCGATCCTGAGGAAAGACAATAAAATAGAAGAAGAGGAATTTTGCTCCTGAAAGGCAAGAGGCCATCAAGCAAGAGGTTGACAAACTCTTATAAGCTGGTTTTATTGAGGAAATTCAGTTCCCCGAATGGTTGACTAACCCTGTGATGGTCAAAAAGGCGAATGGGAAATGGAGGATGTGTATAGATTTCACTGAGAGGAATGACGCATGTCCGAAGGATTGCTTTCATCTAACAAGGATAGATACATTGATAGATGCCACAGCTAGACATGAGATGTTGAGCTTCATGAATGGGTTTAGCGACTTCAATCAGATTAAGATGCACAAGGATGACATCCCAAAGGTATCTTTCATAACTGACTTTGGTGTTTTCTTCTATCTTGTTATGGCTTTTGGTCTAAAGAATGCAGGAGCTACTTACCAACGATTGGTGAATAAGATATTCGCCCATCTAATTGGAAAAACCATGGAGGTCTATGTTGATGACATGTTAGTCAGAGCCTATTCACGGCAGACCACGTTAAGCACCTCAGAGAGGCATTCGAAGTGCTGAGGCACCATAAGATGATGTTGAATCCAGCAAAGTGTGCTTTTGGCATTGTATCAGAAAAGTTTCTGGGTCTGATGGTTTCAAAGAGAGGCATTGAGGCCAATCCTGATAAGATCAAAGCGATCTTGGACATAGAACCACCCCGCTCTATACGAGATGTACAAAAGTTGATGGGCCGAGTTGCAGCCCTAGGAAGATTCATCTCCAAATCTGGTGACAAATGCTTACCTTTCTTTCAAGCATTGAAGAAGGTGAAGAATTTTAAGTGGACACCTTGGAAGCCAAGAGGCCTTTGAACAGCTAAAGAAATACATGACCGAAGCCCCGTTGTTGGCCAAACCTAGTCTTGGAGAGACTCTTTATCTATACTTGGCGGTATCTGAACAAGCATTGAGTGATGTTCTCATTCGAGAAGAGAATAAGGTTCAAGGACCTATCTACTATGTGAGCAAGGTCTTGCACGGAGCCGAGTTGAATCACTCTACCATTGAGAAGTTTGCTCTTGCATTGGTAACCGCCTCGAGAAAGCTACGACCGTACTTCCAGGCGCACAAGATTGAAGTCCTGACGGACCAGCAATTGAGGAACATATTGCATAGCCCGAAGGCTAGTGGAAGGCTGATCAAGTGGGCAATTAAGCTTGGAGAGTTTGACATCACGTATAAGCCTCGAACAGCCATCAAGGCTCAGGCACTGGCGGACTTCGTGGTTGAATGTGCCATTCGCAACCAAGAAGTCGGGGGGTAGGAGACAATAACCACCCCTAGAAGAAAGGATAAAGATGAGGAGCTTATACCTGATCAGAAGGAATATTGGGTGCTCTATTTTGATGGAGCATCAAAAACAAAATCTAGTGGTGCAGTTTTGGTCTTGCAAAGCCCCGATGGGTTCACAGTTGAGTATGTTTTGAAGTTGGACTTCCCAACAACCAGCAATGAAGCTGAATATGAAGCCTTGATAGCCGGATTGGGCTTGGCTAGAATCATGAGAGTCAAGAATCTTAACTACGGCAAAGTACTTGAGAGTCGTGAAGGCCGTGATGACTCAGTTTGATGAATGATATGAGAAGCACATTTCGAGAGAAGAAAACGTTAAGGCTGATGCCCAATCTAAGTTTACTTCTTCTGGGATAGAGAACTACGTCGGAAGTGTTTACTTTCAGGTCTTGAAGGCCCCGTCTATTATTTCGAAATTGGTAGCACCAGTTGATGTAAGTTGAAGGATAGACCCTCTTAAAAGCTCATCCTGAGACTGGTTGGCTCCCTGATAATGCCTTGAAGGCACATAAACTGTTAGTGAGAGTGTTGAGATAAGAGGTCCTTTGTCATTCTATACTTAAAATCTTGAATCTCAAATCCTGACACAAAATTTTAGCCTTGATGGCCAAAAAGGCTGTCTGCCTCCAATCGAGTTTGTCATTTGAGTTTAAGGACTTGGATCAAGAGCCGTCAATCGAATTCAAACCAAAGTAAGGTCCTGTGAGCATAAGAAGAAGGTTGGAAACCTAGAATCAAGATAAAGGGTTGACAACCAGCCAAGGCATACCAGACTTGAAGTCAAGTGCTGAGTGGCAAGTGAACTTCTTGAACGATCAACCGAGAAGCAAGACCTCCGCCATATGTAGCAAGGGGGCAAGAACTAAGGGACTTCATCATTTTTACATCTTAGAATAAGAGTTAAGGATTGATGATAACCAACAACCATGAATGAATTCAAGGTTTAAAACCAAGAATTCAACAAGCGAGTTAAGGCCCAGAAGGCCACGAAAGTTATGAAAGCCAATTTGAAGTGAAGGATTTAAACGAATGTATAGCGACAAGCTATGTCAAAGCACTTAGCTGAGCTTTAAGAGCTAGTTGCGCTTAAGGAAGATAGATTGCAAGAGATTAGCTTCGCTAATAAAGAGATTAATTATGCTTTGAAAGGTGGTATTCGACAGCCGAAAATCAAGGTCATGATTCAAGAACGAGACTCCAAACATTGCGAAAAAGCTCCGAGAGGCACGGCAAGGCACCCGAGGAAAGACCAGGACCTCCTGGCAGCCGACCAGCTGCCCGGGAAGGGGTCTAGCCGACCTCCTGGCAGCCTCAGCCGACCAGGAGCACCTGACAGAAGACCAGGACCTCCTGTCAGTCGACCAGGTGCCACTGAAGGGGTCTGGCCAACCTCCTAGCAGCCTCAGCCGACCAGGAGCACCTGACAGAAGACCAGGACCTCCTGTCAGCCGACCAGGTGCCACTGAAGGGGTCTGGCCGACCTCCTAGCAGCCTCAGCCGACCAGGAGCACCTGGCAGAAGACCAGGACCTCCTGTCAGAAGACCAGGTGCCACTGAAGGGGTCTGGCCGACCTCCTGGCAGCCTCAGCCGACCAGGAGCACCTGGCAGAAGACCAGGACATCCTAGCAGCCGACCAGCTGCCCGGGAAGGGGTCTGGCCGACCTCCTGGCACCTCCCGTCAGTCGGTTGGCCCGGTTGATGGTTCTGATGAAGGTTTTTGGTTTCTAGAACGAACATCGACCTTCGAACATTCCTAAACTTAGCGCCGATTAGCGTCGATTAGCACCGTTTAGTGCCGTCTTATGCCATTTAACGTCATAAATAAAACATCGTTTAGGGCTGATTATCGTCGTTTAGTGCCGTCTTACGCCATTTAACGTCATTTAACATAGGACTAAACGTCGTTTAACCATCGTTTAGTGCCATTTAGGCCGACCAGGAGCAGATGTCAGCCGTCAAGGTGCACCTGTCAGCCGTTAAGGTGCACCTGTCAGCCGACCAGGAGCACCTGGTAGCCGACCAGCTGCATGGGAAGGGGTCAGGCCGACCAGGAGCAGATGTCAGTAGTCAAGGTGCACCTGTCAGCCACCTGTCAGCCGACCAGAAGCACCTGGCAGCCGACCAGCTGCCTGGGAAGGGGTCAGGCCGACCAGGAGTAGATGTCAGCCATCAAGGTGTACCCGTCAGCCGTCAAGGTGCACCTGTTAGCCGTCAAGGTGCACCTGTCAGCCGACTAGGAGCACCTGGCAGCCGACCAGTTGCCTGGAAAGGGGTCAGGCCGACCAGGAGTAGATGTCAGCCATCAAGGTGTACCTGTCAGCCGTCAAGGTGCACCTGTCAGCCGTCAAGGTGCACCTGTCAGCCGACCAGGAGCACCTGGCAGCCGACCAGTTGCCTGGGAAGGGGTCAGGCCGACCAGGAGCAGATGTCAGCCGTCAAGGTGCACCTGTCAGCCGTCAAGGTGCACCTGTCAGCCGACTAGGAGCACCTGGCAGCCGACCAGCTGACCAGGGGGTGGTTGCAACTGTCCCGGGTCTCCTTTCGGCCGATCATTTAAGCACCGATTAGCACCGATTAGTGTCGTTTTAGTACCGACTAACACCGATTAGTGTCGTTTAAGCACCGATTAATGCCGATTAGTGTCGTTTTAGCACCGATTAGTGTCGATTAGCATCGATTAGTGCCGATTAGCACCGATTAGTGCCGATTAGCACCGATTAGTGTCGTTTAAGCACCAGTTAGTGCTGATTAGCACCGTTTAGCGCCAATTAATGCCGTTTTATGCCCTTTAACATCGTTTAGCACTGCTTAACATTGTTTAAGGCTGATTAGCGCTGTTTAGTGCCGTCTAACACCGATTAGTGTCGCTCAACATCGTTGTAAATGCGACGGTCGCTCCACGCTTTACATTAAAGGCGATATTGTTGAAATACTCGCGTACGAGCAATGAACCCTGACCCAAGTCTCGGATAAGGCAGTTAAAACTTCAAGGAAAACCTGATCAGTTTTTCAAGAAGTTGGGGGGCAAATGATATGGGCTAAAAGTAAGTCCTAAAGACACATTTAATGTTGCATTAATTAGACCTAGAATGGTCCAAACGTGGGGCCCACTAGATGGGTCCAAACCGTATTTATAATATTAATTTCGTAATTAATATTAGGGGTAATAAATAGCTCAGCAATAAGAGTCAAACAAGGATATTACTCCTGCCTGACTTAGGCTACAAGATATCTATTTCAACATGAAAATTGATTCCTACAAGGAAGGAGTCTAGAACCTTCCTCAAGGTTGTGGCTTGCCCACCAAGTCTCTGACTCCTACCTTAATTCTAAGGCTTCTCAGCCTATATAAGGGTCTGACCCCTCAATCTCAGAAATACATCTTGGCTTGATTCTCAATAACGAGATACGTAGGCACTCTGTGAGTGTGAGGACCGATCAGTCTCAAACACGGAAACAACCATTAAAGCACGAAGCTCCCGAACCCTAGAATTAAATACAAATTCATAACCTAATTTTTATTCCACAACATATATCTACTTGATATCTGGATGATAACATTAAATAACAATAATAATCCCTTTAGGTACGGGATAATTCATAAAATCAATCTACACTACTAAAAAAATAGGATTAGACATCGCACTTAAGACATCGGTTCCAAATGCCACCGATGTTAAAAGCCTTTCTTACATCGGTTATTTTAAAACCGATGTCTTATATAAATCGAATATCAGTTTTACTTAAAAAGCGATGTCTAAAACTTTTTAAAAAATTCTAACAACGACTTAGACATCAGGTTTCTTTTCAAGCGATGTCTAAAACTCTTTTTAAAAAATTACAACAACGACCTCCCCCATATTTTTCCCCGCGTTGGAAAATTTTCTACAATTAGTTTCCCCATTTTTCCCCTTTAAACTAAATTTCTCCTCCAGCTCTTTTACAGTTACAACTTAAAACATTAAAATTTTAAAACAAAATTCATAAAATTACATTAAACAAAAGATATCTTACTTTCTTACAGTTTATTACTCGATCCCCAAATCAAAACCACAACTGAGCTCTCTCACCCTTTCTTCCTCAACGTAACCCTAACTTTCAGTTAAGCTCGGATTGAATTTCGTTTATCTGATTACTACTTTCAATTAACTCTCTTTTCTTTGTTTGTTTGTTTCAACTAATTTTTTTTTGTTTCTTCAACAGATTCGGAGCTTAAAGGTTGGAGCAATCGAAGCATGAGACCCATATTGATGAAAGGGCACGAGAGTACTCCTCCTTCAACAGAATCGTGAAGCACATCAGCTAGTCGGCCGTACTATCGATAGTCGTACTCCTCCGTCTCAATGTTAGTCCCTTCAACACGAAGGTCTATTCCTCTCTCTCTCTCTCTCTCTCTCTCTCTCTCTCTCTCCCTCTCTCTCTCCCCCTCTCTCTCTCCCTTTCTTTCTCATCTGCTTCGCTGTAAGTTTCAGTCTCTTTGAAATTTTCGATTAATTTGATTGATTAATTGTGATTTTATCGAGTTTTTAAGTATCGATTAAGTGATCTATTGTGAGTTATTTCAAGTTTTGCTTCGATGTTAGTTGATTTCTTCGATGCTTTCGGTTAATTTGTTTGATTAATTGTGGATTTTATCGAGTATTTAGGTCTGGAATAAGTGATTGATTATGATTTGTGGATTTTGTTTGATTAATTGATGATTATATGCTTTATTGTGAATCGGATTAGGAACTTTATTGTTTAGATGTTTACGCTTTTGTGTTTTCGTATGTTTGTGTGAATTTTATTGTTTGTTTATTGACAACACTTTTGATGAGTGGTCATGAAATCTGGTGCCTTTTCACAAGCGGCTTGTTAATACTGTAACTTCAGACAAATATCTATATTAACTTGTGGGAAGACTTGTCAAGTATCATATGGTAACCTGTTATTTCTTGAATATTGCAGGTTCGTTTGTTTTCCCACTTGTTTTGATCTTGAAGTCATTTGGCAAATTATGATAATGACAATTGTTTTGTGTTTGTATTATATTTACAATCTTTAAATTAGCACAACTGAAGTTGAAATAGCTTACAATTGTTTTCCTAAGATGCTTATAATTGATTAATTGATTGCAGGAAGAACTGAAGAATTTTCCCCTATCTCTGCATCTTTCGTTAAAGGTAGCAAGGTGTTAAGAAATCTGCAGAACTTGTTTTTTTCGAGGGAAGTAGCTAAACTCTAGATAATTGTATTTCTGCTTGTTTACTAGTGTTTGATGCATTTGCAATACTGATATCTTAATCATGTTTCTTAATTTTCATAAGCTATTGTCCATCAAATACCGAATCAATTTCATCAAATACCCAATCAATTTGTTGCATGAGTAGTTAATTAGGCCCTAATAATCAAGCACTTGAACCTAGACCAGTAGTAATATGGCAGAGGATAATGTCATGCATGTCCCAGCAACACAAGGGAAGATGCCTCTACTAGTCTTCTTTAGAGATTTAAAGTATATTGTGAAAATGTAGTGGTTCAAATTGTTGAAAAGTGAACAAGAAAAGGAGAAATTAAAGAAGTGTTGTTCAGTGTATGCCAAGTTTTTTGATGAATATGATCACATATAGGCGTTTATTCAAGATGGATACACTTGGATCAAAGATACTATGCATTGAAGTTCCAGCAACACTGGCATTAGTTGTTGATCCTGTTGTTTCTCTAATCGACACCACTTTTATTGGCCATTTAGGTATTTGATAATGATCTCCTCTCTTATTAGTTTGTTGATTTGCCTGACCTTGTGTCTTTGTGTCAAGTCTTTAAAGTAGCATTGCATAAAGCAATATTAACTCTTGATGTTGTTTTACAGTGAAACAATATAGCCTCTTCATTTCAGTATGCAAAACTCTCAGATTCAATTTATTTTAATTATTACTTACACTATTCTTTAGGAACAGTGGAGATTGCTGCTGTAGGAGTTTCTATAGCAAATTTGAATCAAGCATTAAGGATTACTGTATCACCTCTTGTTAGTATAACTACTTCTTTTGTCGCGGAGGAATTTGCTATTGGAAGATTAGAAAAAGAAGTGCAAAAGAACAAAGAAATTGAAAAATTAAAGGCAGAAGATGTTATCCCTGATAAGTTGGAAAATGGTTCTTTAGATGCAAACGTTGGACATGTAGAAGCCAATTCAGACAATCCAACTCTTTCTGATTCGACTTTATCTGGTGAAACAACTGCAACTGAGTTTTTAATTGTTGAATGTAGTGTTCTGAATAAAACCCAAATTACATTTAAGGAGCAAAACCTTAATTTAGAAACTAATGCAGTGGTAAAGCAAGTTGTTACACCAGAAAAGAGACATATTCCTTCCGCTTCCACATCACTGATTATGGGCCTCGTAGTTGGTATCCTCCAAACCATATTTCTCATATCTCTAGCTAAACCATTACTCAAAATAATGAGGGTCAAATCTGTAAGTAATTCTCTTATCTCCAGGCACGTACGTGATTTTTTTCTTATCTATTCAACAATCTGATTTCTGTCTTCACTAATATTTAATTTTTATAGCATTCTACTATGCTAGAGCCAACAATAACTTATTTGAGAATAAGATCACTCGGGATTCCAGCTATTCCTCTCTATTTAGCCATGCAAGGAGTTTTCCGAGCCTTTAAAGATGCCACATATTGAATTGCATTTGATATACAGAGACTGGACAGGCTTGTGCTGAGGATTGTTTTCCTTGCTCTATTCATTCTTGTGTAAGTTTTTTATACCCCTCCCCTCTTCTTCCTTCTTGTTCCATCATCTATGTACTTGTAAAAAGATTTTGTATCTTCATAAGTGAAGTTTTCCTATGTACAGACTTGCTGGTTTGACCCTGGCATATCTCCATGGAATTAATCTAAACAATCACTGTCCATCATGTCAGTATATAGACTGTATCCCCTCCGATTGGTGGACTTGTAGTGGTGAACAGATGCATTGTGAGGTACTTTTGTTTCATAACTGTTGTGACAACTAAAAAGCTGCTTTATGGATACTTTATCCGATTCTTCGAAATGCTAAGGAGTTATTAGTTATTTTTAAGTCTAGTTTCAGCTAGACTATATTTAGTACTGCTTCTGCCCTTAAAATGTGTCTGTAGCGTACATTTAATTGTATTTTTTTCATCTAAATAGAGTGCTGAAAGATACAGTAGTTGCTCAATAGTTACCAATTGTTGACCTTTTTTGGTTTCAAGCAACAGTGCACTTTGTTTTTTATATTACTTTGTAATCAGTCTACATTTTCTTGGGTTTACCTATTAATGGACACCGCTTTCTAAACATTCATGTGTCATTAAGTCATCTTTGTTTCTGTCTATCTTCCATATCAACACACAACAGGTTTTGTTTCTGTTAATGCTTAAATACTTGGATTTTAAAAACCAGATTTAATTGCTTTTAGTATTATATCATGTTTTTTATGACAAAGGATTGTTCCTCACAGTTTGCATTTCAACCCCCCCGTCCCCTGCTCCCACTCACTAGGGCATCTCCTATGGCATCTATCATCACAATGTGCAACCTTTCACTATATACCACAAATGAAAGCTGGTAGGTTATATCTACATCACGCACCATCTTTCGTAAATCTATGTAAATTACTATAAATTGGTAAACTGTTAAATTTTTGTTATAGGTCGTAAATCTCAAGGAAGCTAGGGACTTTTCTGCTGACAAGAAGTTCATTTATGTTTTCAGAGTAATTACATCATCTTAATCTCTCGAAATGTTTGTTATATTAAAGTAACCATCTCAGCTTGTGTGGTATCCAAAGTTCTATTATTTTATACTTGCATATATGTCTTTCATGATGTTCTTTTAACTACCATGTTCATCTAGAATCACACTGTTAGTAAATTACCTAGTTTGTTTAGTTTTTTTTTGTTCTGCTGCATTTACCCTAAATATCATGCCATACCACAATAATGTATTTTTTCGTCATCAGAAACTTGAATGGCAATATTTATCCATCGACCTTCTCCCCCATCCTGATACGTTTGCGGATGCTCTTTTACAAAATGAATGTATCAGTTAACCAGTAAGTGGAATAAATGTATATTTTTGAATTTTTGAACTAGAATCCTTGAACCTGCATATGTAATTTTGATTTATATGAATTTGAAAGTGATATTTCCTCTCCAAACATCTTTAAGCTGTTATTTTACTTGCAGAGAGTCTAAAGAAATTTCCTCGACTTGCCAGTCCTGCCAAGGTTCAGTTGCAAAAGATGCAGGAGTTAGAACAGCTGGCCAGTGGTCACAACTGACCGTGGCACACTCAATAAGCTAGCAACACAACATACTAGACTTAACAATCAGATTAACAGTAATAATCAAATGGTTGGGAGAGCAGCCTCAAGTAATCGATTGTTTTATGTTTGGGTAGTTATCGATATGGAATGTCAGATGTTTTAGGTTTGGAATTTTTGGTAATTGGTTATTGAGGATGGTAACCTTGAATTGTAGCTATGAGCAATTTTATGAATTCATCTTGAACATTGAATTTGGTAATGATCAATATTAGGTATCATGTTGTACATTTTTGTTGAGTTTTTTCGTATAAATGTGTGTATAGTATCTGCTTATAAAGCCTAGGCTGAAAGCAGGGAGAATTCAAATTAACATCACAAATAACTTTAAAATGATGTCTAATCAAGCTATAGTTTAATTAAAACCGATGTGGAAATTAGATTAAACTGATGTTTATAGCAAGAAAGACATTAATGTAATTCAAAAAACCGATGTTAATAAAGGCATACAACACTGCTATTTGTTAAAAATCGATGTTAATAAGGGTATATAACATTGCTCAAATTTAAAAACCGATGTTAAAACAAACTTCAACAACGGGTATCGCTAATAGACCGATGTAAAAAGTATCATTCTTAAAAAATTAAGTAGTAAAATCGATGTCTTTCAAATATTTAACATCGGATATTTTAATAAAGTGATGTCTTAGAGTATCTTTAACATCGGTTCTTAAATAGAACTGATGATAATTAACCTCTTAGACATCGTTATAGTTTTGGTTATCGATGTTAATGTCTATTTTTAACTTGTGTGTTACATGCTTAAGTGGCTCTAACCTTGATAATATAACAATATTGAAGTTGCCAATATTACAAAATATTATAAACTAGTAAAAAATTAAGGGCAAAGACATCAGAAATACACTAAAAAGCGATGTGTAAATATGTATTAGACATCGGTGAAAAACCGATGTCTAAACTTCAGACTTTTAACATCACACGCGAAGACATCGGTTCGTCTTCAGAATAGACATCGGTTTTTACCCGATGTCTATTGACGTATTTCTAGTAGTGCTAATTAGAATTACATGAATGGCTTGTATATATATATAGGATATCGTTCAAATAAAAACCAAACTTAGAATAGAAACTAGAAATATACACTAAATAAATTATATTTCATTTATTTTAATAGCCCCGCTAGGGTCACCTTCACAAAAAAGTTATAAAATTCTTGGCTCTATTTAAAAAATAAATAAATAAATAAGTAAATAAAAAGTTATTGTTCACGTGCTGACGTCACTGCCACGTCATCACGTGAACAGTAATTTTTTTTTTTAATTTCTTTAATTTTTTTTATTTTTTTGTTAAATAGAGCCAATAATTTTATACGTTTTTTGTATTGGGGTACCCCTAGTTTGATCATTAGATTAGCTTGAAATATTTTATTTAGGTTTAATTTTTAGTTTCTATTCTAAGTTAGTTTCTATTAGAACAAGACCCTATATATATATATATAGGCTAGTGATCAAATAGAAACCAATCTTAGAATAGAAACTAGAAACCAACACTAAATAAATTATATTTCATTTATTCTAATGGCCCCGCCAGGGGCACCTTCACAAAAAGTGTTTAAAATTATTGGCTCCATCCAGCAAAAAAAAAAAAAAAACTGTTCACGCTGACGTCACTGCCACGTCAGCAGTGAACAGTATTTTTTTTTTTTTTTTTGCTGGATGGAGCCTAGAATATTATGAACTTTTTGTATTGGGTCCCCCTAATTTGGTCATTAGATTAGCTTGAAATATTTAATTTAGGTTTAGTTTCTAGTTTCTATTCTAAGTTAGTTTCTATTAGAACAAGACCCTATATATATATATAGGGGGCTGCTCTAGTGAGACCCTAATTATAATGAGAACTGAGAACCACAGTATTTAAAATCAGAACACTACTGACATTACTAATCTGCTACTCGACTACTACTATTCCAAGCACTGTTATTCTGCTACTCGACTACTAACACTACTAACGCCGCCATTGCTGCAATCATACTGTCGCCTCTTCCGCTACTACATCGCCACAACTACAACCACCACCAACACATCATCTCCATTATCACGTCACTAAACTTCAAATCAGAATACCAAAATAAATCATTATTATTTCATATTACCTACATGGTTGCATCACTTAAAATTACTGAATACAATACAAATCACTGAAATATAAACTATTATCACTAGATCCGTATTCAAATCACCAAGAATAACTACAAAAATCACTAAATAAAAAAGATGATTTGTATATAAAAAAAAGTGATTTGTAATGAAGAAAGATGATTTATGTGCGTAAATCACTAAATTCAATCTATGATTACTCATGATATCACCCATACGCTCGAACTGTACATGTACTTTGATTAATTCCACTTGAAGACATGGCATTTTGCACGACAAAGTTATTTCTTTGATATTCGATTCATCTGCACTACTCTTGTTCTTGTGATTTACGTCGATATTAAATCTCATCAAGGTGTAAAGACGGAATCGATGGAACCATATCACAATAACGTCGAAAAAGAAGCCACTAGCGAGGAAGATAAGTGGAGAGGTTCCGGCGATGGAGGGGGAGAATTCAAAGATGGAGAGAGATGAGTGGTAATTGATGAAGATGCGACTAAGATGTATGTATCGTCATTGTTGAAGCTAAATTAGGATATGATGAAGTGAAAATGGAGATCAGAGAAGCGAGAAACACTATACCCATGAATGAGAGAGATAATGTTTTAGATCTAGAAATATGTGGCTGAGATTTATTTTAAGTATAAAAGATATAAGGCTGAGATTTAGTCTCAGTTCTCATATTAATAAGGGGTCTCATTTGAGCATCTGCCTATATATATATATATTTAGTATTATTTAGGCAATTTACGAATTTTTTCGAACATATATATTGAGAGCATGTATATTATTGGGTAACATAGTAAAACTAGGGTTGTTGATAGACCAAACACATAATGTCCTGAGTTGAAATTTATGGTCACTAACAATTAAGACAAACAGTACTCTATCAATTAAAACAAGGAAAATACTATAGATCTTAAAATTTTTCCCAAAATTTTTCCCAAATACTTATGTAATATCATGTGAATAATGAGTAAATTTTCTAATAATGATATGGGAGCTCGCGTGTATATATATACAGAGTTTCCTTCTAAAGAGGACCTCCTTATATGGAGAATATGAGAGAACCATATATTTTTCCTGATTCTATAGTAGAACCAATTTTTTTTTTCTAAATTTTTTTTTTCTATAAAAAAAAAATAAAAATTCTGACCTGCCACGTCAGTAGTGACGTCAGCAGTGCTGACGTGTCACAGCCACGTGACACTGCCACGTCAGCACTGATGACGTCACTTCTGACGTGTCACAGCCACGTGGCACTGCCACGTCAGCACTGATGGCGTCACTGCTGACGTGTCAGTCAGCACTGATGACGTCACTGCTGACGTGGCAGTGACACGTCAGCGGTGTCGCCAGCAGTGCTGACGTGGCACTGCCACGTCAGCAGACAGATTTTAATTTTTTTTAAAAAAACATTATTATTTTTTTTAAAAAAAATAATAAATAAATGTTTGGTTCTATCATAGAATCATCAAATTGGTCTTTTTTTTACAGAACCAGAAATTAAAACTTTGATTCTACTATAGAATCATATAAAATTAGTAGTTCTCTCATATTCTACATATAAGGAGGTCCTCTCTAGAATAATGGCCTATATATACATCCGTAAATTAAAATGTATCAAATATCATGCCAATTTTTAGAAAAATTTTGAAAATAATTTTGAGATACATAGCCTTAGAGCATCTCCAATGGTGTAAAGCCCTTAGGTAAAATTTAAAATAAATTACCTTAAATAAGATATATAGAGAATTTGTAAAATTTTGTCCACTCCAATGGGACAAAACTGTTAGGTAAAAATAAAGATAACCACGATAGGTTGGTTATATTTGTCGAACCTTTAGCAACCTGTAGTTTAACTCCACATCATCAATTACCATATAAAACTAATATATTCTATTTTTAACAACTTGAAATAACAATAACATACTCCTTCCGTCTCAAAAAACTCTTCCCATTTCAAAAAACACGTTTGCCAACGCACACTTTTGATTGTTAATATCTTTAATTTCGTATTAGTATTAAATATAAAAACTTCACTGTATTAAAGTACTCATAAATACGAATCCAACAAGATCACTCATGACTATATTTGGTCTTATAGATTATGCGTAAATTAGTAATTTGTCTCATGTTATGAACATGACCGACATTGGAAAGGAGAAGAGTAATATGAGACAGAGGGAGTACCATTTTTAAAATATAGCCAACCAATATAGTCAATTCCATTGGAGTAAAACACGTTACAGGTTCAACAAATTTTACATAATCAATATTTAGCCAATCATTTTACAAAACACAGTTGGAGATGCTCTTACAGCCTTACTCTTAAAACAAACATCCTACTATACCCTGGCCAGCGACTAAATTAAACAGTCAATAATTAGTGCGTAATTTAAGGCCAAAATCAGTGTTTGCTTGGATGAAAAACAATGACATACTCCTATTTTACTATTCTTCATTATTACCACAAGAGTATCCTGTGCATGAGTATATCCTTAGATAATAGTGAGGATTTTTTGTAAAAACAGGAGGGTGATTCTATTATTACAAAAATATCATTCATCTTCTATATTAGAAAATAACATAATCTCATGTAAAGGTTGATCTCAGGACCATTTTTCTCTTTCTACAAAAATATTTTGCTTGAAAATACTCCGTATGATTTATTCCGCATGTATTGTAATTCCTCCGTTTTTTATATTGACCATCAATTAAAAAACAAATCAAATGAAAATTACCAAATTTGCTTTTAATTGTTTACATAATAAGAAAATTTTAATATTTAATTTGTTTTATTAAAAAAACGTGGTCAAAATTTTTGGACATGTAAAAAAAGGAAATATGAATTTGTTTGTTTTGATTTATTTTCTTTAAAATATATACAAAATTTGATTGTATGCAAGTATTATAGGCGAGCGAGCTCGACCTGCAAGTTAATAGCGTACCGCATGGCAGCTCCTAACTTATTTGAAGGAGTCCAAATCCCAACACCACTTTGGGTGGGGTGTGCCACTCCATGTTACATTTTAGGTGGTTGATTTTGATCAGGGTTCTAAAAATCGGTAACTCGGGTCGAGTACTCGTTTTGTACCCCTAAACCGATTCGAGTAGTGACTAATCGGACCAAAAACTGGTTTTTGTTATAACTCGGTCAAAATTCGGGTTGACTCCGAGTAATCGGGGTCAAACTCGGGTTTGACTGATTTTTTTTTTTTTTTTGCTAAGTACTAAAATATAATTTTTATTGCTCAACTTATAGACTATAGTTATAATCTAGATTCGGCCCAATTAAAAGTCCTTTATACATGCACTTATATCACGTTTTAATATTATTAGTAATATTAATATTATTACTTGGACAAATGTACACTAAAATTAGAATAAATATTATTAATAATATTAATATTATTACTTGATAGCAGGGTTGTAATAATATTATTAGTAAAATTAATATTATTGTTAAGTTTTAAGTTTAACACATGTACACTAAAATTAGAATAAATACATATAAATTATGAGAAAAAAAAATTAAAAAACAATATCCGATTAGTAGTCCGAGTACTCATTCCGAGTACTCGCCGAGTTTCTGATTACTCATTTTTCTGGACCAAAACCGAGTTGGTCCGATTTTCGATTTTTACAACCTTGGTTTTGATTGATTTATCTCTCATTAATATAAATGGGATCCCCTGCATTCACACCAACCACTCAATAAAAAACAAGCACCTAAAGTGGAACATGAGTGGCACAACTAAAGTGGTGGATAAGATTTGGACTCTATTTGAAGTCGTATTTACCATGCATCATTTGGTTAATTCCATGGTTCTAAAAATTCTCGATTAAATCGATTAATTCCCGATTAATTTTTTGTAATGTAACCAAACGATTCGATTTTGAAATTCGATTAATTCTGTGAATGTATTTAAAATAATATGTTTAATTGTAAATTAGCCTAAAATATTAAATATTATTATAATATCCAATTAATCCCCAATTACTTGATTAATTTTAGGGCTATTTTCATAAATATATTGTCAAAAGTAAATTTTTTCAAAAATACCATCTTCTTTCAAAAATACCATCTTTCCTCTTTCAATCCAATTTCCTTACCCAGAATTCGGATGAACAGTACTTCCACCTGTGTACTTTTTTTCTTTTTTTTTTTTTTTTTTTAAGGTGGGATGCTATTTTGGTGGATTTGGGTTGTAGGGCCCCGCAGGGGCACATTAAACCAAATGCAACCACATTAAACCAAATGCAACCACATTAAACCAAATGCAACTTTTTTTAAGGAGATGGGTGATTTTGGTGGATTTGGGTTGCAGGGCCCCGCAGGGGCATATTCAACTAAATGCAACCACATGCAACTAATTGCAACTGAATGCAACCACGTGCAACTAAATTTCTGATTTAAAGTTCCATTTATCAGTTGTCATTTTTGACCTCATTTTTGAACTCTGGATATATATATATATATATATATATATATATATATATATATATCCAGAGTTCAAAAATGAGGTCGAAAATGACAACTGACAAATGGAACTTGAAATCAGCAACTGAATGCAACCACATGCAACTAATTGCAACTGAATGCAACCAAATGCAACTAAATTCCTGATTTCAAGTTCCATTTGTCAGTTGTCATTTTCGACCTCATTTTTGAACTCTGGATATATATATTATATATCCAGAGTTCAAAAATGAGGTCGAAAATGACAACTGACAAATGGAACTTGAAATCAGCAACTGAATGCAACCACATGCAACTAATTGCAACTGAATGCAACCAAATGCAACTAAATTCCTGATTTCAAGTTCCATTTGTCAGTTGTCATTTTCGACCTCATTTTTGAACCCTATATATATATATATATATATATATATATATATATATAGGGTTCAAAAATGAGGTCGAAAATGACAACTGACAAATGGAACTTGAAATCAGCAACTGAATGCAACCACATGCAACTATTTATATATATATATATAGTTGAATGTGGTTGCATTTGGTTGAATATTGCCCCTGGCGGGGCCCTGCAACCCAAAATCACCCCATCTTAAAAAAAAGTTGAATTTGGTTGCATTTGGTTGAATATTGCCCCTGGCGGGGCCCTGCAACCCAAAATCACCCCATCTTAAAAAAAAGTTGAATTTGGTTGCATTTGGTTGAATATTGCCCCTGGCGGGGCCCTGCAACCCAAAATCACCCCATCTTAAAAAAAAGTTGAATTTGGTTGCATTTGGTTGAATATTGCCCCTGGCGGGGCCCTGCAACCCAAAATGTACCCATCTTAAAAAAGTTGAATTTGGTTGCATTTGGTTGAATATTGCCCCTGGCGGGGCCTTGAATCCCAAAATAGCATCCCATAAAAAAAAAAAAAAAAAAAAAAAAAAAAAAATACAGGCGGGAAGGATGTGTTGGCAGAAAGGGAAGGGGGAAGGGGGGGGGGGGAGGGTTAGGGTTAGGGTTGGTATTTTTGCAATTTTGAAACTTAGGTTGGTAAAATTGCAATTAATTCAAGGAGATGGTATTTTTGAAAATAGAAACTTTAAACCTGGTATTTTTAGTAAATTCCCTTAATTTTAAATCGGTACCTCAACCGTTTTATATCGATTACCGATTTTTATGATCACGTTAACTCACATGAATCACGATGTGTAATTATTTGTTGTTCACTGTATGTAATTTAGTTATTGTAAATTATAAGCCCACATGGCCGATAAGGGGGTCTACGTGAAGTACACATGACAGGGGCGGCTACACCCTACATTCCATGGGAATTTATTATTATCATTCTTTAATTAATACTCCTTCCGTCCTTTTTGGTTGTTACTCCCTCCGTCCCACAATACAAGTCTCTTTTGGAAAAATTACGCATCTTAAGAAAACATTAATTTGATGATACATTTCCTCTTATGCCCATTATAAATGCATTGACTTTTAAGAATATGGGCTATTTTATACTTTTGGTCACTCTTCATTAATTGCTATACAAATTTCAAAAAGGGTAATTTAGGAAAAGTGACATAAATTTACATTGAAAATTGGAAATGGACATGTATTATGGGAAAAAAATTCTCTCAAAAGAGATTACTATTGTGGGACGGAGGGAGTAACATTTCACTTTTTCTTTACTTTCTAGCACGCATTTTAAGGTATATTTTAAGGATAGTTAAATAACTTTTTTTTAAAATTTTCTTTTTCTGTATAAAAATTTAATGTTTAAATTTTTATACAGAAAAAGAAAATTTATAAAAAAAATTATTTAACTATCCTTAAAATGCACCTTAAAATGCGTGTCAGAAAGTACAGAAAAAGTGAAATGTTAACAACCAAAAGGGACGGAGGGAGTAGTATATGTTAATTAATTACTTAATAAAAAAGAAATAACCTGGGTTGAAAAAGAAGGACTAGAAAATAAAAATACATGTCGCATTAAGGATGGGCGTCAGGGCACTTCGGGGCTGGGAAGTGCTATCTCCGCTCCCATCCCCGAATTCAAATCCGATTCCCGTCCCCGGCCCGATCCCCGTCGGGGGCTATTTTTCATTCCTTGTCCCCGGCCCAAACGGGTAACGGGGATCCCCGCGGGGAATCGAGGAATTTTATTTAAAACAAAAAATAATATTAAATAATTTGAAACACTAACTAGTGAGCTCAAATGCATTAAATTAAGATAAAAAAAAATATTACTTAAAGAAACAATTATAAATAATATGGAAATGAAGTTATTTAACTATTAGAAAGACAAACATTTAAAATTAAAATATCATTTTATTTCCAATATAAAGTATTGGAAATTCGTTTATATTAATATATGATCATTAATATATATATATATATATATATATATATGTGTGTGTGTGTGTGTATGTATTAATTAAAGTGTGGTGGAATCGAATCGGGATTGAAAATAGGGTCGGGTAGAGAAAATCGGGGCGGGGGTCGGGGATCGGGCCGGGGACACATAAAAACTCGGCCCCGGCCCGTTCCCCGATTTTTTTGGAAAACTGTCCCCGCTCCCCGGCCCGTACGCGAAAAAATCCCCGAATCCCCGCCCCATTCGGTGCGGGGATCGGATCGGGATCGGGCGGGCCGGGATGAATGCCCATCCCTATGTCGCATGAACGGATGAACCTTGGCAGAAGAGAGTTGCACGTAACGGGCCAGTATAAGTCATTCTCGTTTCACTATTTAATTATGTCGGACAGCTAGTGATCATTTTATCGTAGGGATTTCATTAAATAGATGCTATGTTATTCGAA